>CM077176.1:7428786-8028786 GCA_039654105.1 Coreius guichenoti | reverse complement strand
GCACATCAAGAAAGGAATGTTATTTCACTATTTAAGATCACTATTTAAGATTTAAGCCCTGGCCCATACATGTTCGAGTCTGATCACGAATCGCAGGACAATGAACCAACACCTCAAACAGCCTACAAAGGATACTCCAGCCTGTGACAGCGTGGTACGTTATGTTTAGTTAGACACGTACATAATCAGTATCAAACGCAACAATGCAATACTATCACATATAAAAAACATTTTTTACTCACATAATTGTGTTGCATCATTCCTGTCAGATCCAGAAGCCACAGCATCGTTTTTTAATCTCATCCTGTCTGCAAATCCAGTGTCTTGTTTACAAACGAATCCGGTGAAATGAAGCGAACAAAAGTTCACGTGAGCTGGAACTTCATTAAAAATAAATTTAATCAATGCATTGCTAATATTGGAATCCGAAGGAAGCTTATGGCATGTTTGAAATGCCATAAGCTTTATTGCTTGGAAGTTCGATCCGGTTTTGTAGGCCTATGTTATTTATGTATTACATGTCATGCGTGTGTCGGTGGGCGGGGCTACAGAATTAGGCATCTGTCTTCTTTGGTTAAGGTGGCATTTTACTGCACTCTGACGTCACGGGGACGCACATTCGCAGATCGATCGTTTGCTGAGCCAGCTGTCAATAAAAGCTTTTCTTTGACTAACAAAAGAAGTTTTCAGCTCTGAAACTTACAGGATATTCTTATATTAAGATGACCTTTTATATATCAAAAGCTCAAGGGAAAGTTGATTTCTCAATTCATGACCCCTTTAACAAGAATGTAAATCTAATATTTAGGGTGAATTCAGGGCGATTGGGACACTTTCTGCCATTGAGATGACTTGGAAAAAGTGTCCCAATCACCCTGAATTCACCCTATATTCGGAATATAAATAACATACTCAGAATAGAGCTGCACAATTCTGGATAAATTGAGAATTATTTTTTCGTTTCAAACTGTTTTCTCCCACGATTTTGAACAGACACCTAAACAACATATGTAATTTACTAAAGGTTCTGACAAATTATTAATTACTGCTATTTAAAAAAAAAAAAATTAATATGAATGAATAATTTTTTTTTTAATCGGTTTGAATTAATGATTCAACGACTCACTCATAAATGTTTCATTACTCGATGAATCAGTGTTTTTGAATGAACCTCTTGAATGAATGATTCAATGACAAATACATTTTTAACAGTCACTTGTTGCCACCTGGTGGCGTAAACGATGTAATCAATACAATCGTTATTTGAAGCGCCAAGTTACTCTATTTTGATCACTACCATAGACATCAGTGTTTATATCCGAAATATAAACTTTTATCTCAGTACTTCTGTGATTATTTGAATATTTGTAAAACAGAAATAATGATACTGTGTGGTTAAAAAGTCGGTTTGTGAAGCTGTTTCAAACTTATACATAATAAACTGCTTTCTCTGGGTCAGCGGCAGAGTCAACACAGATTTGAATGTGATTTTGTCAAAGGTTTAATAGACAGGCAAATTGTTGTCATTTAGGAATAAGATTGCGTATGTGTTTGAATCGAGATCGCAATCTTTTAACGATTAATCGTGCAGCTCTAACTCAGAATATCCTTTTTAGAATCTAAAACACAAGTCTCACTCAAAAGCACACACAACAAAGTAGAAAGAACATAGTGGGACTGAATCCACTCTGGTTTTGGCAGACAGCTCTGTTTGTTAGTAATGGGTCGGCACAGGGAAGTAACCATTCCCTGAGGGAAGACTTTGCCTAGAGTAGGGATCTACGATTGATGCCATTTTGGTGATATTATCTTGAGTCATTTGCCCGATGTTTACCATGAAAACACAAATGAGTATAACCACTTAAAACTCTTTCTATAAAGAACACATCATCATCTAAATGTCTCAGTGTGACGATTCTCTAAAATGCAGCCGGTGCAATTCAGCAAAACAGCAGAAGTTGGCAGCCACACCTTGCCTCCTCCAATCAAGCGCAGTACAGGCTTCAAAGGCATGTGAGAATGCACAGGAACAAAGGGATGCTTGCAAAGAACCCCTGGTGTGAGTGAAGTCTAGTGTGCCGATTTGCTGAGTGTGTATTTGTGCTGGCAGAGGAAGGGACTTGTGCTGTAGATCCCTCGAGTGAGACGATGGCCTCTCTCTCTTCAACACTTTAAACTGCATTAAACACACCATTCAGCCTCATGCCCTGAGGTCCTTTAGATGTTTACGGTGAGGTACAGGACCACTACCCTTCTAATGCTGGAGCTGGAGCTTGGCCGGGGATCTGTGAATCTGTCTCTCAGAACCTGCACACTTCTCTAATGATTCGAGAGCCAATGACGTAAATATGTTACTACATATTTACATACAAAGATATGGGAATTTTCAATGGTCAGATTAATTTATTTGTATATATATTAGTGCTGTCAAGTCAATCAATCACGATTAATCGCATTTAACATAAAAGTGTTTATATAATATATGTGTGTAAATATATATATATATATATATGTGTGTGTGTGTGTGTGTGTATGTATATATATATATATATATATGTGTGTGTGTGTGTGTGCGTGTCTGTGTGTTTGTTTGTATCACACAGGTCACACACATATATAAACACAAACTTTTATGGTAGATGCGATTAATTGCGATTAATCGATTTGACAGCATTAATATATATATATAGTAGGTATAAGTGCTGTCAAATCGATTATATATTTATATAGCCTACATTTACAAAGTTTTATGTTAGATTAGATTAATTGCAATTAATCGTGACAGCACTAATATATATATACACATACACAATTTAATTACATATTTAATGCAAATTATAGTAAATACTAATATATATATATATATATATAGTAGCCTATATTTGCAAAGTTTTATGTTAGATGAGATTATTCGCGATTAATCATTTTGACAGCACAAATATATATATATATATATATATATATATATATATATATATATATATACACAATTTATTTAAATTTTAATTACATATTTAATGCAAATTATAGCAAATAGATGTACACAAATTGCTCACTTTAAAACAATTTTTAGTCAAAATATAAAATAAATAAATAAATAAATAAAACTCTAGCTGGATGAATTAACAAATAGGACCAAAGGTTCTGTAAATTACTGACCTGTTTAATTTGAAGAAAAAATAAAAAATAAACAGCCAACAACTCATAACTGCAGCAAATAACCACTCAAATCGTTAATGGTGCCTCTGAAATATAATATTAATTTGGCAATTAAAATTCAAATTGTGTAGCCTAGATCATTTCAGTCTTAGCTATAACTTACAATGTACCTATACAATTCTTAAAATAATATTTAAAAATAAAACTAATTAATTAAATGTTGCAGGTATCTATACAGCCTTTTCTATTCAAAATGCAACAACAGTGATGAAATGCGTGTAATATTCGCATACAGAATTGCAATTGGACATCTTTTTTGCATTTATTAGCATAGCGAACTCTGATTGGTCCTTTCTCACACAGCCGCCACTAAACAAGATGCGTGCTGAGTGTCATGACAACGGCTGCGGCATTTCATTTACTCAGAAGCAGAGCCACCTCACAGCCGCACCATACACACAATTTCTATCTATTCGTGTCTCTCAAACACTGATATTTTCTTCAGGAAATGCAGATATAGTCACTTGTGATGTGTTACACACTCACCCGATGGTGCTGAGCGCCTGTTCCAGGAGCTCCGTCTGCAGAATATTCTGCGGCGGCGTGAAAGCCCCATTAAAATGAGATAAAACCGAGCTACAGAACTGACGCAATGTCTCAAACTGCATTTTCCCTCTTCCTCTCCGTTCTCCTGTGTATATTCCCGCTTTCCCTCAGATGAAACTCCTCCAGCGCTCCTCGCTCCGGACGCGCCGCATCTCCAGCGCAACATAAACACGATTCAACTTCCCGATGTGTTCCGATCCCAGTGAAAAGTGCGTTTGGATGAGGAGAGCGGACCGACACCGGCTCTCCCGGTCATTGTGATCCGAACTTAAGAGAAAAAACGAACGCGCAGCGTTTCCTAAACGCACCGGAGATCCCTCGCGCCTCTAATTATCCACAGTAATCGCGATAAACATCCATGCATACGCACGCACGCAAGCAATCGCGTCGCGTCCGGATTCTAGAGAGCCCAGGCTCGCGGAGACGCTGCTGTCAGGATTCTCTCTCCCATCTATAGCAGCCATCCGCTTTCAGGAGCACCAGAGCAGCACTACACATCCTCTACCAGCATCACAGCGCATGTGGCGTGGGGAGGAGGGGAGCTTTCTTTCACCCACATCATTAAGGGTTTTCTGTGGAGAGATGCTCTGCTCTAAAAGACAACTATTGTGTGTGGATACTTGATGACCTGAAGGAATAAGGGCGTTAGAGGAAGAGAAAACGCTCTCGTGTAGAGTGCACTGCCCTGAGGACACAAGGAATAAGAGGGCTTTTTAACATGCATTCTGACCTAAAAATGTTCTATATGCATCTTAAAGGGACGCAGGGCCCTTAGAATTTACTCTATTATGAGAGAGATGTTTAAAGCCATTATCACAATGATCAACAGTGTGAAAATTAAGACTGCATATTCTATTATTCGCTTACATTGTACATTGTTTTGAAATATATTATTGACTTTGGTTTGTCTGTAATAATATAATTAATATGATATAATATAATCTTACAATTTTATTTTAAAAGACAATACATATATTTTCTGCAAAAATATAAAATGTATTTAGTATTTATGAAAAATATGAAAAACATTGATGGATGGACTGTAAAAAGAGACAGACAGACAGACAGATCGATAGATAGTGTCACGATCCCAGTTCTGTGTCTTTTGTTTTGTATTGACTTTTATGTTGAAGTGCTTTCTCTGTTTTCATTGTTTCCAAGTTCTCTTCCTGTTTCTGTCTCGCCTCTTTGTCATATTAGTTGTTATAGTTACCATCATTGAACACACCTGCAGTTAATTGTCTACTTATTGTTCTGTGTATTTAATGCTGCGTTCCAGGCAGGTTTTTGAGCCGTTTACAAAGTTACTTACGGCTTTGTAGCGTCCCAGGCAAAGTCACGCCAAACTGCCTGAGCGCGAGGAATTATGATAGCTAGATGTAAACAAAGCATGGCGGACCGTACGGGGCTTTTGCTCATTTACAATCATTTCTATCGCCAAAGGTGCTTACTCCTTGCTTATTTGAGGGAAACGGAGGAGAAAAAAACGGCACATAAGGCAAAAGCTGTTATACCTTTTATTTTACATTATTTGTAAATGTATTTGGTATTCATTTATTCTTGCACTCAATGGTTAGCTAGTGAAATAACATTTGCTGATAAATAACGTTAGAGCAATACCTTATTTTAATAAACGATTTGGTTTTTAATGTACGACTTTCATAAACACCGCATCCGTAGGGACTGCCATTGTTGTTTCGCGGGCTATGTGACGTCAGAGCGCGTAACTGGGAGTACATCGATCTAGTACGAGTTCACGGGTGGGAAGTCACGGGTTTGACTACCGTGTCAGTGCACTTTCACGGGTAGAAGGTTGGAAAAACACGGGTTACGGGTTGGCTGGAACGCGGCATAAGGTCTTGGTTTTCAATCATATTTTGTCAGTCGTTGGATGTATTTGTTTATGCTGTTCTCCGTGGTGGATCGTATTTGTGTTCTGGGTCAGCTGTTCTTGTATTTTCATGTGGAGTATTGTAATTAAAAGTGTGCGTGCAAGTGGATTCTCTCTCAGCCTCTTCAGTCAACAATTCATTACAGATAGATAGATAGATAATATAAAACGTTATTAGTAAAAGTAAAAAGTAGTTTAAATATGAAAAAAAAAATCTTGTGATCAGTGGATGAATGAAGTCCGAAGTGATAGAGTGATGGATTGAACGATAGATAAAAATGATCGATAGATAGATAGATAGATATGGTTGTATGGTTTGTTAGGATAGGACAATATTTGGCTGAGATACAACTATTTGAAAATCTGGAATCTGAGGGTGCAAAAAAATCAAAATATTGAGAAAATCACCTTCAAAGTTGTCCAAATGAAGTCCTTAGCTATGCATATTACTACTAATAATACATTTTTGATATATTTACGGTAGAAAATTTACAAAATATCTTCATGGAACATGATCTTTACTTAATATCCTAATGATTTTTGGCATATCGATAATTTTGACCCATACAATGTATTGTTGGCTATCGCCACAAATCTACCCGTGCAACTTATGACTGGTTTTGTGGTCCAGGGTCACATATAATATATAACATAATAATCTTACAATTTTATACTAAGACAATACGTGTAATTTTTCTAAAAAACATAGTAAAATGTTTGAGTAAAACAAAATGTAAAAAGTATTTATGAAAAATATAAAAAAAAATCTTGATCAATGGATGGATGGACTGCGAAGTGATAGATTGTTTATGTTGATTTAGTCTATGTTTATAGATTGAATGATAGAACGATAGATAAAATTATAGCTAGAACGATAGATAGATAGATAGATAGATAGATAGATAGATAGATGACCATGCTAAACCTCAAGTGCACTAATTGTTTAGAGATCAGCATTTAAAAGCATTAGTCTCGAATGGTCTAGAGAGCAGGCAGGTGTGAGATCAGAATGCTGATACTGAATTCCTGCAGGTGCATCTTTCATTCTCTTAATATCTCTCTCCAGACAAAACCTCCATATCACAACATCAGCTCCCATAGCGCCAAGCCAAGAGCACGAAACTTGATCACGTCATACTCGTAGTAAAACTGACCTCTTGAACAAACGAAACAATATGCATCTGTCTGTCTATATTGCAGTATTTGCAGTGACAACAGAAGATCAGCTCCCAACCCTACAAGTGACTCATGCATTTTGTCAAACTAATTTCAGCACTAAAACAACCACTGTTGTCTGTGGTTCAACCAAGGTGTCACATTGCATCTAGCTCCAATAAAAACACTAATGGATTTTATAGATGGAGGGGGAGGAGATACAAGCGCACAAAAACCCGCAAAACCCAGAGAAACAAAACGGCTGTAATTAAATCCGAATCCCAGTGTAATTATTATTGTTTCATCTAGCAGTTTCACCCACACTCGCGCCGCGTCTGAGCGTTCGCGCCAATGACACCTCTGAGACCAAGACAAATTAGGCTCTTTCCACATTATTTCAGGATATAAATAGGCTGTCAGCACTTTTTCATGAGAGGAGAATCAGAGTTAATTTAAACATTCTTTAAGATTAATGAAAGTGCTTTTCAGTGATTTCCTGAGCTCTATTCCTGGGCATCAAACTATTTAACACATTCTCCCGGTGAACGGTTAGGCCGGTCTTATCCACTTTGACAGCAGTTAACCCCAAAAACACCCCTGCCACTTTCCATGAACAGAAGTAGGGCCTGAAATTATTAAAAAACAGTCCTTTTTTATTATTTTTGCACAAAGACACTCAAAGGTGGTGCTTAACCTTCATAAAATTTTGATCGCCAACCTCAAGAGGTCAAACTAAATATTATATGAACTTCTTACACTAGTTTTATTTTTTATTCATTTTATATGAAGTTTGCTACCCTTTATGAGGTTTGCGACTGTTTTACACCTTGATTTTTGTGATTCCTCTAGCAATAAAAAAGCAAATACACAAAATGAAAAACGAAAATAATTTTCTTCTGTGGATGACCATTTCTGCCTCAGAGCAAAAAAAAATTAACTGCAACTTTATATCTCATTGTGACTACAGTATCTTACAATTTCTTATTTGAAAGTGCATGAAATGGAATTTGTGATAGTTTTTTATTCCCTATTGTGATGTATGCGGGTGAAAGAGCTTCATGAACAAGAAAAAATGTAGGGCGGGACTTGATTTTTGTCCACGGGGAATTGATTGGATGGTTGTGGTTTGCTATTGGTTGATCTCATGTGAGTGACAGGTTGCCCCGCCGTCAGGACAGTATGCATCATCAGAAAAGAGATGTCACTGAAAGAGGGAGGGGAAGTTGTTTTGATTAAAAATTATGAATTTAAAATGTTAAAAAAAAAATAGTTTTCAGATCAATAATTTATAATACTGCAATATTCCATAAATAATAAGAATTGTAAATTTAGGTTTTTATGGTGACTGACTATTTCACAATTACCTTTCTTTATTTTTTGTGTGGAAACAGACTTCCATACAGAAAGAATAAATTCGCAAAATGTTCATGTTTTCTTCCATACAATAGCATACAGTGACCACAGGACTGTCAAGCCACAACAAATAAAAAAGAGCACCATTAAAGTATCATAAAACTAGTCCATATGTGCGCTATATTCCTACAAAAGAAGATTTTCAGACTTTAAATGATTAAGTATGAAAATCTCCACCGCAGCTCTCATATGTCATATGCACTACTGTGCAGTATACGGTATATAAACTTACTGCATTGCAATCTGTACACTCTTAAAAATAAAGGTTGCAAAAAGGTTTTTTTTTTTGCAGTCATGCCATAAAGAAGAACCATTTTGGTTCCCCAAATAACCTTTCAGTGAACAGCTCTTAAAAGAACCAATTTTCTCTTAGTGTGAAGAACATTTTAATAATCTGATATTTAATAATTTTTCCACTATGAAGAACCTTTTTCCACTATAAAGAACCTTTTGTGCAGTGGACAAGTTCCATGGATGTTAAAGGTTCTTCATGGAACCATCAATGCCAAAAAATAACCTATTTTTAAAGGGATAGTTCACCCAAAAAATCTGTCATTTATTACTCACCATTATGTCGTTCCAAACCTGTAAGACTTTCGTTCATCTTCAGAACACAAATTAAGATGTTTTTGATGAAATCTGAGAGCTTTATGTCCCTCCATTGCCAGCTTCGCAACTGACACATTGACACTTCAAAAGGTTCATAAAGAGATCGTAAAAAGAATTCATATGAATTGAGCAGTCGATCGTTTTATATGATGAACAGATTGAATTTAGGCATTTCATTAACATATAAACATTGATCAGCGAACATAAACAGAAGCTCAACCGAACCTGTATGACACATGAGAACAAACCTCATTGGTTCTTGCTGAAGCTCAAATGTAATGCGTAACACGAGAATGAACCTCATTGGTCCTCGCTGAAGCTCAAACGTGATGCGTAACACGAGAATGAACCTCATTGGTTCTTGCGGAAGCTCAAACGTGATGCGTAACATGAGAATGGACCTCATTGGTTCTTGCGGAAGCTCAAACGTGATGCGTAACATGAGAATGAACCTCATTGGTTCTTGCGGAAGCTCAAACGTGATGCGTAACATGAGAATGAATCTCATTGGTTCTTGCGGAAGCTCAAACGTGATGCGTAACACAAGAATGAACCTCATTGGATTTTGCTGAAGCTCAAACGTGATGCGTAACACAAGAATGAACCTCATTGGATTTTGCTGAAGCTCAAACGTGATGCGTAACATGAGAATGAACTTCATTGGTTTTTACGGAAGCTCAAACGTGATGCGTATCACGAGAATGAACCTCATTGGTTTTTGCGGAAGCACAAACGTGATACGTATCACAAGAATGAACCTCATTGGTTCTTGCTGAAGCTCAAATGTGATGCGTAACACATGAGAATGAACTTCATTGGTTCTTGCGGAAGCACAAACGTGATACGTATCACGAGAATGAACCTCATTGGTTCTTGCTGAAGCTCAAACGTGATGCGTAACACGAGAATGAACCTCATTGGATTTTGCTGAAGCTCAAACGTGATGCGTAACATGAGAATGAACTTCATTGGTTTTTACGGAAGCTCAAACGTGCTGCGTAACACATGAGAATGAACCTTATTGGTTCTTGTGGAAGGTGAAACGTGATGCGTAACACAAGAATGAACCTCATTGGTTCTCGCACGTCAAGCAAAAATGCTTGAGCTTTTACCACAACTGATGTGTGAGTTGATGTTTATATGTGAATAAAAGCCTAAATTAAATCTATTCATCATATAAAGCGATCGTGTCTCTTCAGAAAATTTGGACTAAACCGCTCAATTCATATGGGTTAGTTTCACAATCTCTTTATGAACTTTTTGAAGCATCAAAGTGGTAGTTGCGTAGCTCTCAATGGAGGGACAGAAATCTCTCAGATTTCATCAAAAATATCTTCATTTGTGTTCCGAAGATGAACGAAAGTCTTATGGGTTTGGAAGAACTTGAGGGTGAGTAATTAATGACAGAATTTTCATTTTTGGGTGAACTAACCCTTTAAGAGTGTAACTAAATACTTAATAAATGCATCCTCAAACAGCATAATTAAATATAGGTGAACACAAATAAGATTTGACACTTTAAATTTGCACTTTTAAGTAAACAAAGCTGTGTTTCGAAGATTTTGGCGGTTTAACATCAAGCTGATGTTAGCAAAGTATCCATGGAAGCCGAGAGACCAACAAAACGCCTCTTATTGCACAAACCTTTAAAGCAGCTGCTCACTTTCATAGTTGTGTAAAGTCAAGACCGATACAGAACTATAACACTCTCTGTTACACAACACAGAACAAATCAGATGCTGCCTCGCTACCATATGACAGGCACATTTTTAACATCTAACCTTTTGGGGGTAACACATTAAGTCAGACAGAAAGTGCAAATGAGCATTTACAGCTTTCGTGACAGGACACGCCATATGACGATCTGATCGAAAAGAACAGCACTGCTGTTACAGTAGCTTTTTATACATTTCACAGCACATTCGTTGTGTTCTACAGGAAATGTCAGACTGCATCCGTGAAAGCAGCTTAAAGCTCACCTGCTGTCCTGAGCCTTTCACGGACATCTGCCAGGTAAAGAAGCCAGGGATGAGAAAAAAAAAACAAATGCATTGCAGCATAAAAAACTCCCTCATACATTAGGGATGGGTACGAGCAGGGCTTGACATTAACACCCGCCAACCCACCAAATGCGGGTGTATTTCAGCAGTCACTCCCACTAGCAACTTTGCCGGGTTGAATTTTATATATCATACATTCATTTTTCAATTTTAGTCTTTTAAAAAGGCATCTGAAATAATAAACTAAGTGCAATGTAGTGATGTCAAAATATAGATTTTTCGATACATATCAATACTGAAATAGCGCTTACGATACTCATTTTCCGCAGAATACATGCTCTCTCATCTCTCCGACAGTGAGTTTACACACAAACCCGCCTCCCCTCACTCACTCATTTCATTTGCTCTGGATGAATATTGTTGGATTTACAGGGCTTGAATTTTGGGGTGGCATTGTGTGAATTGTGCATGATTTTACTCATTCCAGCAGATTTTGTGCTCACACCCAAAGTACGCACACATAAAGCCGCCTCTCAGTGCTAAATTTAGTTCTTTTTCGCTGCTTATTGCACTTAAAACAGTCAAATACACACAAAATAATGTCAAAATGCCGGTCTTGGTGAGTATTCATGTAAACACAGTCAGTTATGGTTTAAATGAACATAAACAGTTGTGTAACAGTATAATGGATCCGTGTGTCAGGTCTTAAAGTGACAGCACCCTAATATCCCTTATGTCAAATTATGAGATAATATTAAAAATATCTATATGCCAGATACCCCCATGGTATTGGCCAGTGAAAATGCTGAGTGGCTAGTAACTTTGGAAAACCACTATCCACAGTAGCTGGTGAACAAAAAAGTTCATGTCAAGCCCTGGACACGAGTACCCAGAGTACAAGCATAAATACAAGTTCTTGCGTTCAAATATCTTATGCTAAAGAATAGACACATGGGATGCATTTTGTAAATATATTTGAGTTTGAGCTAGTCACACCAAGGCAATGTGTTTGGTTCCCAGTTAAAACGCAAACTAATAAATTGTACCATTCAAAAGATTGTGGTCAGTTTGTTTGTTTTCTTATTTTTTTATTGATACTTTTATGCAGCACACATTAAAATGATCAAAAATGACAGTAAAGACATTTATAATGTTACAAAAGATTTATATTTCAAATAAACACTGTTCTTTTGAACTCTCTTTTCATCAAAGAATCCTGAAAATAATGTTTCATGGTTAACACAAAAAATATTAAAACTGTTTTCAACATTGATAATAATAATAAATGTTTCTTGAGCAGCAAATCATCATATTAGAATGATTTCTGAAGGATCATGTGACACTGAAGCCTGGAGTAATAAATTCAGCTTTGCCATCAGATAAATATTTTATAAATGACATCTTAAAGGTGCAGTGTGTGATATTTAGCGGCATCTAGCAGTGAGGTTGTGAATTGCACAACCCCAAACCCCCCCGCCCCCCCCACCCCCCCACCCTTCCTTTCAAAGCACATAGAGAAGCTACGGGGGCCGACACAGGTCAAAAATGTCGTTCGGAGACAGCAGAGAGTAGCTAGCGCTCTGTAGAGCAGTTTGTCCGTTTAGGGCTACTGTAGAAACATGACGACGCAAAATGGCGATTTCACTGTAAGGGGACCCGCGGTGTATGAAGATAGAAATGGCTCAATCTAAGGTAAGGAAAACATAACGGTACATTATGTAAGGTCTTTATACACCACTGAAAACATAGTTATGTATATTATATTGCATTTCTGTCAATAGATCGTCATAAATCCTACACACTGAACCTTTAAAATATATCAAAACAGAAAACATTTATTTTAAATTGCAATAATATTTCACAATATGACTGTTTAACTGTATTTTTGATAAATGAGAATAAAAGCTTTCAAAAATTTTACCGACCTCAAACTTTTAAATGGTAGTGTATACATTAAACGTCCATGTCCTTTCAGTTCAAATAAAATCATAAATGTAACTTTTTTTAACTTGACACTTGTCTTAAAAACAATGAGATGTGCTGAAACCGCCATTTGACACGTGTACACAAACGAACAAATGACGACAGAACTTGTTCCAGTACATCCCTATACTAAATATGTCAGAATATGCAATTTCCATTTCAAGGGTTTGTCATTCAAATGTGCTCATGTCAACACAACACACACTAACAGCAGGTGAGATCAGCCCCATCCCTGTGGCACATGCCCAACATTCCTGTCCTCCACAGGTATTCAGGAACGGAAAATCAAACCAACACACAGTGGTCGCCTCGGATTCAAGGGAGCAGGCATCTGTTTCTATCGAGACATCTCTCCAGGACTGACCTCTGACCCCTGAGAAGTGAAGCTGATACAGACGTCCCAGCAAAAGAGGGAGAGAATTTGATACCAGGGCTCAGGGAGACACTGCCACTGTGTGGAAAAAGATGGAATCACACTCACTGCTCACAGTGCACTAGCATCTCCCTGCAGATTGATAAATGTGGTCTGCATTTGTTCTAGAGCAGGTTTCACCATAAATTACTGATTGTTATTTACCCGTCTAGCATGTTCAGCACCAAATTAGTAATGGTGAATGGCTGAGAAACAGATGGAACCTGAATGAATGCATAACAGTGCTCCAGCTGTTGTTATCCCAGCTTCAATTTCAGATAACCCCACTTGAGGTTCATGTATGCATTTTTTTTTTTTTTTTTTTTAATAAAATAAACTACTTTTTATGCAAGGTTAATTTTATGTTAGATGTATCTATAATTTATCTATAATTAAATTTATTCTATAATAAACTATAATTTATCTATCGTTTTATCTGTCTGTCTGTCTGTCTATCTATCTATCCATCTATCCATCTATCTATCTATTATAAACCAACTAGCAATGCTCTAGAAACCTAGTTTGTTGCCTTAGCAACGCCCTAGCAACTGCCTAAAAATGCCCTAGCAAGTAGCAACCACCCAGAACACCTTAGCAACATTCTACTAGTAACCACAGACAAAACCAAGCAACTGCCTAGCAGCACCATAACAATCACTTAACCTAGCAACTGCCCAAAACACCCTAGCAACTACTCAAACCACCATAGCAGCCACCTAACAGCTACTCAAATCACCATGGCAACTTGCCTAGCAATGTCCTAGCAACCACCCAGAACACTTTAGCAACACTCTAGTAACCACCCAGAAATCCCAAGCAACTGCGCGTAGCAGCACCATAGCAGCCATGCAGATGTATCTGGAAACGACCAAGACGAGGGTTTGTTACCCTAACAAACACCTAGCAACTAGAGATGCGCGGCTGGCAGTTACAGCCGCGGATAAACCGCGGATCGGGCGGATGACGTGACGAAAAATAATATTTTAATTAAATTCGGGCGGGTGGCGGTTGAACCAATCAAATGAAAAAAATATATACATTGTTAAATATTGTTACCTACACTAAGCAAACCTGCAAGCTATGAGCCCAGCTGTCAGTATGGAGGCCTAAACGTCTCGTAGATGAGACTGCCTGGGTTATTTTGTTTCGATATTAGTTATATTTTAAAACAGCCAGTCATTGTAGCCTACCACTCGGGGAATAGGCATTTAAAAGAGAGAGAGATTATGGAGTGATATCAGGCAATGGCAGCGCGAGATGTTCAGAAGAACGGAAGAGCTAAACTTCTACAAGTTTAATAACATCCACAGCAAAAAAAGAAGGTAAGAAAAATAGTCTGAAAATTTTGCCCATTAATTAGATGTGCAAGGCAAGCAGGCAAGTTTTGGGGTTGTTATGGACAATTAAAAATGTGAACATGCACGTTGCACTGTTGTGAGGTGGACTTTCAGGAGCGAATTTCAGTGAATGAATAGAGTCTGCGTTTCTTTAATATCGAGGCTCCATAGTTTGTTTCTTGTATGATTGTTAGGCCTGCTGGTATAAAATGAATTGCACTGTCTGCCTGAAAAAGACGCGCTCTCTTCCCATGCAGTCAAAATTAACGGTTTAATTTCTTCAGGCTCGTCCTAGTCGTCACCCTGACATGACAGTGCGTAGAGTTAATTAGCCTATAATATGAATGACTTGTTATTTTATTCAAGCTTTCTTTCTTTTTGCAAAAAAATAAAGTGCAATAGGCATTAATTAGTAGTGGGCTAAATAGCAGCATGTTGAAATGATGTGCCAAATTGCGTTTTTTCTTACAATGATAAAATTGTACAGTAGCCTATTCAGGTAAGGTCAGGTTTGCCGATGTGCGTTTTATTTAGGCTATTTATTTATTTTTGTCCCTGTGCGCCGATCGGAGACGGAGTTCACTGCTGATATTCTGGGGATACAATATTGATAGCCAATAGACTATACTAGTAGGGACTTTAGCCTTTAAATATCTTTGCTGCATTGGATCAGTATCCTTTCTAGAACAGGCAAAAGCTTTCTAGCCTCGCGGCTCGCGTCAGCAGCGCCTTGCATCGCCCATAGACCTTAAAACAATCAGCGGATGGCGGGCGGGTGCGGCTTTGAAAATTGGTCAAAAAACGTTGGTGCGGATGGATGGCGGACGTATGATGAGTTTTGTGATGCGGTTGCGCATGAAATAATAGCCCATCCGCGCATCTCTACTAGCAACCATTTATAATGTCTAGCAACCATCCAGAACAGCCAATCAACCTCTTAGTACCAACCGTAACATCCACCTGCAATGTCCTAGAAAACATCCATAACACCTTAGAAACTGCTTAGCAACACCCTAGTTATGGCCCATGGTTACCATAGCAACCATTTAAGAATGTATTAGCAACCATTCAGAACACTCTAGCAACCACTTAGTAACAACCTAGCAACCACCCAGAACACCCTAGCAATGCATATTATCTCCTTCTGTCTGTCTCAGTATTTCTGTCTACAGGGAGATTTAAAACTTCAAGATTTTAAACATTTAGGCAAAGCTTTGTCAAGCTAACATCAAAGTTTATCTTAACCAACTTTACCTATCAAGTTCCCAATATAATCAACAAATACAGTCACTGTATGCAAATTATTTCAGCAAATAAAAAGAATAACTTGAACAGTGCTGCTGCTCACAAAGAATAATGGTTTCTAAACGCAGGTTTATTGCAAGTTCAAACTTTTTGACACATTATAGCACTCTGAAAGCACATGAATGCATTTCATCTGCACTCACCTGTTGCTCAGAGGGTTGTTGGGCTTCAGACCAGAGTCGTTGTTGAGGGACGACTGGCGCAAGAGTCCTGGAGCACGGCTGCGGTGCCCTGGAGGCCCCTGGTACAGCAGTGGGGCTTCCTGCAGTTTGGCCTTCTTCTCCTGCGGAGCCTCTTCGTGGCGGCGGCGAGGGTCACTCGCACCCGGGGGCAGGGCGTCCCCTGGGCCGCTGTAGAACCAGGCCCCTGACTTGGTGAGGATTTCTTGTTGTTTTCGGCACAGGTTGCATACCCACATCACCTGACAGTGACAGAACAGGAAGTTACAACCAAAGGAGAACACAAGACAGAGGTCAAAACCCCAAATGAGATGGATGAAAACTTGCTGTTGTGGGAGAAGCGATTTGTATCGTTAAATCAGTCATTTCGGTTTCAACTGTGAAGCCAGTGAATATTGGGATATTTGTCCAGAACCTCATACGCAGGTCCCACAACAAACAGGTTCAGGAAACTGTGATGCCGGTGCAGCTAACAAACAAAACTGTCAGAGTGCACGTGAGAGGAAATGATGAATGCAAAACAATTCTGGCTCAACCAATGGCATGAGTTTGGGGGTGGAACTACCTGGTTTGTCTGACTAATAGAGTCCTGCAGGGACATATTTTTGTAGGCCAAAGCCCATAAGTTAGCATTTAAGCCCTTCCGGTTCCATTGTCCTGAGGTCAATAGGTTTTTTGAATGGGTTTTTGATTAAATGCCTGAAATAAGGTCTGTGGTTAACACAAGCTCAAGATATTTACTCCCAATTTATCTACAGCATAATACCCCACTGTGATTTGTTTAAAGGGTACATAACACATATGACACACACACACACACACACACACACACACAATACATAATGGCATTATCCCTGTATAACTTTCGATTCACTATATGTTCGTGTTGTTTACATTATATGCACTTACGCGCCGATTGCCAACAAAACACAGACATTTGATGCAGTTTCACTCACCACCTGTGGTTTCGACTCATGACCGGAAACAAACAAACACACTTGCAGAGCTCCGTTGCTGCTCCGGAAAAACAAACCACATCCACTGTTTCCTTAACGCTGGGTTATTTGGGAAGCTGTACAAGGTTATCTTTCCCTCACAACCAAAAACACACTTCTTTAATGACATTGTTGATTTCGTGGTCTAAAAACAAAATTACAGCACTGCCGACGGCTTCCATAACCCGAACGAAGCTTGTTGATAGGCACGCTCTCGCTCTCGCTCTCGCTCTGGTTGATGTGCGCACACGCTCATCCGGGAGAAGTGCCCATACAAGGAATTCCACCCTTTATGACATCATACAGGGCCATACTCAAAAAAACTTTCCGAAACTTGTTCGAATCCTGAAGGAGTGTATTTGGCACAGAAATACTCATTTTTTTTAAATTTTGTCCATGTTTAGCATGAGACTCTTTAACAATGTAAATAAGTCAGAATGCATGAAATAGCATTATACCCCCCCTTTAAGCTTATACCGGTCTAGAAAAAGGCAGTTATTAACAAGTGGCTAAGAGGTTGTCAGGGACATTAAACATAATCGCACTGAACAGGTAAACTCGTCTACTCACCAGAAGTTGAACGACTTTAGATTTTTTAAGTCGACATTTATGTGATTAAAGTCAAGTCGACGTCAACTCGTCGCTGATGACGTCATTAATGAACAAATAAATAAGCCTGAACCTCGAACTGAGGGTATGTTTACACAACACCATTTTCAACTGAATGGAAAACTCAGTTTGTGTAAATCCACTTGGGGTTCAGAGTATTTATTTTTTCCCACATGTCTAGTACAATTATGTGGTTTTGTTTCATTAATACAGTGTATACTTTTTTCTTGATTTCCCCCGAAAGAATGGAAGTAAAATGTGACAACATGCCCCATAGGTGGGGTACATTGTAACATGTGAGGGGCACGTTGTAAAATGACCATATGACAGCTTAAAATGTTATCTGATCTAATCAAAAAAATATCCATGACAAACTAAAATATTTTGTCAATAAAATACAATTATTAACTTTTTTAAATAAAATAATGGCATTTTTTAATCATTAAAAATATACAAATTTTTTGTTTGACAACAAACACATCGCTACATACAGGTATACAGCATAATTCAAAACATTATATTAATTAATAATTTCTGAACATTGACTCTCAGTCATTATTCACCTTTTTCTCATGGTTTCTCAAAAGAATTCATAAAAGTATAGAAAATAATAGCGTAGTTCTAATAGGGACACATTGTAACGCAGTGTGACAACATGCCCCATCTGCGCAACTGGGATTTAAACCCGGCTCATGTCTTCTGCTGGTTAGATCAGCATTAAAGAACTATCTCAACTGTTAAATAACAGATATAAGATTACAATAATATCAGATTTGTCTTATTTTAAATAAACACAAAAAACAGAGATTTTTTTTTCTAAATAATGTTGATATGGCAACTAGTAAATACACTAAGTTTCATCATTTTGGAATGTGTGGAAAGTTTTAAACCATGTGCGTTACAACTAGCCCCGCGTTAGGTTGTGCCCCACTCTCCCCTATTACGTGTTCGCAGGGTGTTTCTTGACAAAGCGACTTCTCCAACTACTGGCCTGGCAAGCATAATACAGCCTTTTTAGTCATTTTTGCAGATTTGTGTGAACGGGGATCATTTTGACAACGTTGTTGTCTGTTTTTAGTACAGTGTTGTCGTGTAAACATACCCTGAGACTCGAACGCCTTGTGCACAGTGCTATTGCTCCTACATAGCAGTTATTTTGTCTTTGGGTCGTTATATTTCTCACAGATTTCTGCTCATTCTAAATCAAATACAGATAAAGTAGCACAGTAAAGATTACATTTATATGAATGCATTAGTGATCATAATCAAATATATCTTGTGGAGCTCTCTCGGAGTATGCATTTATTTGTCATTTTAACTGTTGGAAATGGAGCGTAAAAGTGGACTTAGAAGATTTCTTATCCGGTTGCGCCCTCTATAGGCCATGATCAGCAACTAGTCGACGTCAAGCTTAAAGCGTCATGGCAGAACATTAAAGTCTGTGCAACCCCTACTACTCGTTGTGTCTATAACCACGCTCATGTGAATTATTCTAACTCGAACTTTCAGGGAAAATGTTTAAAGATTTGAAAGAGTTGACTGAAGCTTAATGGTAGTGATGTTGAAGTCGTGCGACCACTTTTACTTCTGGCAATTGTATTGAGGCTTCACAATTCATAAAAGTTGTGAAAAGTGTGAACTAATTTAGCTCCTACTTCAGATTAGGGTTTAACCCAGCACAATAGGAACTACCAGTGACGTAAGTGTACGCTGACTGGCCGAACGCACGTGAAACACCAGCACCCACCATTTTTAAAAAAGCCGTCTACATGCATAGATTATAGCCTATATATTTACTCCACAAACTAACTCTACGAACATGGAAAACAGTGAGAGATGTACCTCTCAACCTTTACGCTAAAGAGAAAATCCAACGCAACTTTGAGGGGACCAAGCGAAACATGATTATGTATTACCAAGCCTCGCCACTCTCGGCCCCCTCTGTCACCAGCCCCCTGGCAGACGAGACCCCCGTGGAACGCTGGTCCTTCCCTGGTCTCCCCTGTCAGGGTGCGGAATTTGACCCCGCCCACACCTCGGGACGCTCCCACGCCTCCCATGTCTGAGCCGGTCATTCCGCCTCGCTGCCCCATCGGGGGTACGCCTGTGGTTCGCATGACCCCACTGGTACAGTTTCTGGGAGCCTGGCTAGCGCTTCCCAATCTGTCCAGCTGGCTCGCTCGCACCATCAGGTTCGGGGTCTCCTCCCCGCTTTCGGGGAGTCCGCTATACCATGGTGGGTGGCAATGCCCCTGTCATGCGTGTGGAAGTCGCCACCCTACTGGCGAAGGGTGCGATCGAGATCGTCCCTCCAGCCGAGATGGAGTCCGGCTTCTACAGCCCTTACTTCATTGTACCCAAGAAAACCGGTGGGTTACGGCCAATCCTGGACCTGCGCATCTTGAACCGAACCCTTCACAGGCTTCCATTCAGGATGTTGACAGCCAAACGCATTTTCGAATGCGTTCATCCATTGGATTGGTTTGCAGCGATCGACCTGAAGGACGCGTACTTTCATGTCTCCATTCTTCCTCGACACAGACCGTTTCTACGGTTTGCCTTCGAGGGGCAGGCATATCAGTACACGGTTCTCCCATTCGGGCTAGCCCTGTCCCCTCGCGTCTTTACGAAGGTCGTCGAGGCAGCCCTTGTGCCACTCAAGCAACACGGGGTTTGCATCCTGAACTATCTCGACGACTGGCTGATTCTAGGCCACTCTCGGGATCAGGTTTGTGAACACAGGGACCTGGTGCTTCAGCACCTCGCCCGTCTGGGCCTTCGGGTCAACTGGGAAAAGAGCAAACTCTCCCCAGTGCAGAGGATCTCTTTTCTCGGTATGGAAATGGACTCGGTCGCCATGTACACGCAGCTTACGAGCGAGCGCGCGCAGTCACTGCTGACTTGTCTTCGCCAGTTTGAGGGCAAGAGTGCGGTTCCACTGAAATATTTTCAGAGGCTCCTGGGGCATATGGCATCCACGGCCGCGGTAACGCCGCTCGGTTTGCTTCATATGAGACCGCTTCAGCACTGGCTTCGCGATCGAGTCCCGAGATGGGCATGGCAACACAGCACGCTCCGGGTCCCAGTGACTCGGGCCTGCCGTCAGACCTTCACCCCGTGGGTGAACCTCAGTTTTCTACGGGCAGGTGTTCCCCTAGAACGAGTTTCCAGGCATGTTGTTGTATCAACAGATGCCTCTGCCACGGGCTGGGGTGCCATGTGCAATGGACATGCTGCCGCGGGCTCCTGGAGAGGACCCCAGCACCTATGGCATGCACCGTCTTGCCCTGCACCGCTTCCGAGCCCTGCTCAAGGACAAGCACGTACTGGTCCGTTCAGACAGCATGGCGACAGTAGCGTATATCAACCGACAAGGTGGTCTACGCTCCCGCCGGATGTCGCAACTCGCCCGCCATCTCCTCCTATGGAGTCAGAAGCATCTGAGGTCGCTTCGTGCCGCTCACATCCCGGGAGAACTGAATCGTGCAGCCGACGAGCTGTCACGATTTCAGCCGCTTCCGGGGGAACGGAGACTCTATCCCCAGACGGTTCAGCTGATTTGGGAACAGTTCGGCGATGCACAGATAGATCTGTTTGCCTCCCACGACTCTTCCCATTGCCGCTGGTATTACTCCGCACGCGACCTCCTTACTCAGAGACGGGGCACCGTATGGCACCCACGTCCCGACCTTTGGAACCTACACGTGTGGGACCTGGACGGGACGCGGTAGGTTTGAGTACCCTGCCACCTCAGGTGGCGGCTACCATCACTTCCGCTAGGGCCTTGTCCACGAGACAGGCCTATGGGTTGAAGTGGAACCTCTTCGTCACCTGGTGCTCTTCTCGCCGAGAAGACCCCTACGAAATGCTCAATCGGGTCCGTGCTTTCCTTCCTCCAAGAAGGGTTGGAGCGAAAGCTGTCTCCCTCCACCCTGAAGGTCTATGTGGCCGCGATTTCGGCTCACCATGACCTGATGGACTCAAAAATGGTAGGTCAGCACGACCTGGTCAGCAGGTTCCTTAGAGGGGCGAGGAGATTAAATCCTCCTCGCCCTCCTCAAATACCCTCTTGGGATCTTGCTGTGGTTTTATCTGCCCTGCAGAAAGCTCCCTTTGAGCCTCTGCAGTCTGTGGAGCTGAAGTTCCTTTCAATGAAAGTGGCGCTCTTGATTGCTCTGGCTTCCATCAAGAGGGTAGGGGACCTGCAGGCATTTTCGGTTTAGCGCATGGCGCCTTGCTGACAGACATTTGTAGAGCTGCAGGCTGGGCGACACCCAACACATTCGCAAGATTTTATAATCTCCGAGTGGAGCCTGTGTCCGCTTGTGTACTCGCCCCAAGTGGCCAGTAACTGGACAAGCTCAGGTGTCTTCGCTTGCTGCGCCATTCCACTCCACGGACTGGATGCGTGCGCATTTTCTCTCAGGTGAGCTTTCCAGTAAGCCCTGAGTTCCTCCAGCACTGTTGATGTCGACACCAGAGTGCATGCCCGCTTGGTCAGCCCTCGTGTTCGGCTAGGTGCCTCCGTGTGCATGGTTCCCCCGTTGGGCAACCCCCAACTGTGTATTTCCACGGTAAGTCTCTCTGAGCACGTGTCTTCCCTTGGCAAGACACCTTGCCACACCTGGGGTTGAAAAAAAATTTCCACCTGCGGCTGGATACCCCAGAGTGCTCCATATGCAGTCCCTACGGGGGTCATATGTGTATTCTTAAGTCCTTTCTTCGGGCAGGCATTGTGTTGCATTTCTCCACGTGGGATATGCTTCCCAGTGTACCTTGGTATCGGCGTTGAGCCTAGCCCCTCGTTCGTGCTAAGACTCACGGCAGGGAGCTCTAGTCAGCGCAGGACGCTGGAAGACAGCCGTCGTGGCGAGATTGTATTGGGACCCCCATTTCGTCAGTAACTGACGTAACTCGTAGTGTACTGACTGAAAGGGAACGTCTCGGTTACGTATGTAACCCTCATTCCCTGAAAGAAGGGAACGGAGACGTTACATCCCCATGCCACTTCCGCTGTACCGCTGGAACGGCCAGACGCTCATGCCTCGGCTCTTCAGCAGGTAACATAATGCGAGATTGCCACGCAACGCCCTTTATACCCATGCGGTGGGGCGGGATTGCGTTATGCAAATTCCGCAGACCCATGGCATCTTCATGCCATTGGCTCGTTTTGTAGAGCTCAAAGGCGATTGGCTTCTAAGCGAAACCCCCATTTCGTCAGTAACTGACGTAACGTCTCCGTTCCCTTCCTTCAGGGAACAAGGGTTACATACGTAACCGAGACGTTCTTTGGGAACCAACCTGGTGGTTAGTTCCTAGAACTACCCAGTGCGAAAGCCCGAACCAAGTGTGTAAGAATCAGGAACTTTTATTGGTCTGAATTAATCCAAAAGCCAATGGAAAAAAATCCTGTTGGGTTTTCATAGAGGGAACCAACCAGTGGGATGCTAACTTCTAGGTTAGCCTACAAAAATACAGTCACCACTGCAGCAACTCTTTAGCAGATGTGGAGCGGGGTGGAAGGTGTTTAGAAACCTGTT
Source organism: Coreius guichenoti (assembly GCA_039654105.1). NCBI lineage: Eukaryota > Metazoa > Chordata > Actinopteri > Cypriniformes > Gobionidae > Coreius > Coreius guichenoti. Next base: position 8,005,593 of record CM077176.1, on the reverse strand, counting down.
TGGAAACAACCAGTGTTTGTTTTTTTCTTGAGACAAGCATAGCTATTATTACTGTACTCAGGTCTAACTGTACCTTTACAACCTCTAAAATCTCCTGCTTTCAACACTGCAGTCTGAACATCTCTTGAACGTTCATGTCCCACCATCACTGAGGGCACGGCAGCCTGACCTCATTATTTGCCCAGCAGAAATGCACTTAGCAGCCAGTTGGCATCAATGCTCCCATCCAGTTTGCTGGTGGTAATTAAACATGCTCTCAGCCACACACAGAGGCTTTCATCCATCCAGCCTGAATACAAAATGCCACATCGGCCCCTGGAAATGATGCATCTCACAAAAGAAATTAACAAGGAAATTTTAATTATTCCACAATTTTCCTAAACAAAGGAGTGACGGTCTGTTCCTCACATAAAGCTATGATATGGCTTGGAATATGATGCACAAATCATACTGTATGGATTACTGTAATGGTGTTTTTTTTAAAGGTTGACAGCCCCTGGTTGGCATTCATTTACTTTCTCTGTATGAAAAGAGCAGGTCTGTGTTCTTCAGAAGAAAGTGAGTGTCACAATAAATAAATGATGACAGAATTTTTCCTGAAATATCCAAACAAAAGAAGAGCCAACAATATATCCAAAACCAGTAATTATTATGAAACTTGAAAAGTTGTGTATGAGCTGCCCTATCATACAATAAAGTGAAAAGGTCACATCTTTCAAGTGGATTTTGATAAGATCACAGTGAGGAATTGCACTGAGACCAACCCTGTGACATACCGCAGATGGATGTGAGTGTTATTGTGATGAATGTTTGGTCAGTCAGCGATTGACAAGCGAAAAGATGTGTGAGTGAAAAATTGATAAAGTGCTGAGTGAGCTGTCATTGGTGTCAAATGGCAGGGGACCTTTCTGGGTGAATCTTATGAAGCCTGTCAAGAACATGTCAGGGTCATGTTTCACCCCAAATCAAAAGAGAGAAAAAAAATTAAATATTGCTTAAATTGCTTTTTGTTTCATTATTTAAATTAGAATTTAAAAAAATACAGAAATAATATTGATACATTATAAAATGTAATATAATTTAGTATTATTTAAAATATGAAGTAATTATATAAAGTATTTATACAGCTAATGCTGATGCAAATTTAAAAATCATTATATGTTCATTGTGTGTTTTGGGGAAAAGCACAGTTTTTAAAATCGATTAATCGCAATTAAATCGCATCCAAAATAAAAGTTTGTGTTTACATAATATATGTGCGTGTACTACTGCGTATAATTATTATGTATATATAAATACATACTGGGGTTGAACGACTTCAGATTTTTTAAAGTCGACATTTATGTGATGAAAGTCGAGTCGACGTAGACTAGTCGCTGATGACGTCATTAATGAACAGATAAGCCTGAACCTCCAGCCGAGACGCAAGCAACGCGTTTTTTTTTTTTTTGTGCACAGCTAATATGACACAGCGCTGCCCATAAGGTTGTTACTCCTACATAACAGCTTTTATTTATCAATTCCTTTGTCTTTGGGTCGTTATATTTCTCACAGATTTCTGCTCGTTCTGAATCAGATACAGATAAAGTAGCACAGTAAAGATTACATTTATATGAATGCATTAGTTAGAGAGCGATTGCGTGTGAATTAATTCTACCTGGCAGCATCTCTCTACTAATAGTGAAGCTGTGAGTTTTAGTTATCAAGAAATATATACTAGAACTTTTCAGTTTCTAAGCTATATTACTGATAAATCACAGAACAATGCTGACAATACATTTCTGTGCTACTAAATGATTTTGTGTGCGGCGCGCGTGATCTCCGTGTGATGTGCGAGCTATGTGTGTGCGTTACAATGCAGCACCGCATTAGTTCAAAACGGTGATTAACTGACCTGTACAATAAGCTGTTGCATTTTCCCTATTAATTTTGAGTATCCAGGTGGCATAATCAAACATGTCTTGTGGAGAGCTCTCTGAGTATGCGTTTATTTGTCATTTTAATTGTTGGAAACGGAGCGTGCGTGTCAGGAAATGGCTTATCCTGTTGCGCCCTCTATAGGCCAGCGACTAGCATGGCTGAGCATTAAAGTCGATTAGTCGACTAGTCTGTGCAACCCCTAATACATACACATACACATGCATGTATATATATATATATAATATTTAATTATATTTAAATATAAAATATTTATATTTACATATAATATAAATTTTATATATATATATATATATATATATATATATATATATAGCATATGCATGCAAATATTTCTTAAATATATACATGTATGTATGTGTATTTATATATAAATAATAATTATACACAGTACACACACATATATTATGTAAACACAAACTTTTATTTCGGATGCAATTAAACGTTTGACAGCCCTAATCATAATGCATATATAGATTCCAATACCGATATAACTTAATTAAAATAGATTACTGTTTTGATGATGTTTTAAATTAGCAAAGTTCAAAAACGCATGGATTAAAGGTACAGTATACTAGCTAAATTTTTCCTGCATCATCAAATCATCTTCACTGAACATGGATTGTATCCATTTAACATTCAACATAATACATAAATACAACAGAACAAAGAAATAAACAGTGCTTTTCAGGTATGTTTAACAGTAATTTTCACAGAAACTGAATAAAGTAATCAAATGTAAGATAATACTGCTGTATAAATTAAGTGTATATTAATCCTTATTAAAATTACAAAAATTATATAGTGATCGATTTTTTTAAAATTTAATTTAATTATTTATTTTTTTGCTTTTGTTGTGTGATTAACATTAAAACAGACAGCAGCGCAGCAGGAATATTAGGCTGCTGTGACTTTAAGATCCAATATACTGATACACATGTGTTTTATTTCTCAACTGTTTACGTTCACTTAAGCCATAACCCACTGTGTTTACTAGGACACTAGTCAAGATGGGCATTTCGATATAATTTTATGTGAATTTGTCCATTCAAGTGCAAGAAGAAGCGAAAGAGAACTCAGTTAAGTATTTGCGCTGTCTGACGTGGCTTTCTGGGCACATGCTTTGGATGTGTGCACACAAAACTTCTCATACAGCAAGTACCAAATTGAGTTCTCTTTCATACCTTCTTGCGCTTGGATATTTAAATTGACATGTACACTTTTGTGATAATGCAGCACTGGCCTGATTGGGACAGTGAAATAAATAAATAAATAAATGACATTTTTATAATTAATGCAATATTTGCAATTTGTAAAACGAGATTTGGTTATCTGACTACCTTTGAGAGGTACTGTATGGAAAACATAAACATCAATATGGAGCTAGTATATTACTGTATCAAACAGAATAACCGGAGAGACTGTCCTGGGCAGCTGAATATTTTATAGATGTTTGATAAAAATAAGGAAGTTCATGATAAGGGGAGCGTTATCACTCACCAGCTAAAACACCGCCTGCAGGTGGAACATGAATATTTAATGAGGTTCTATATTTAGAGCCCAGCAGCTCGTAATAGATTGGATGCATATTCATAGGTTTTATTTTCCCTGAACTTAATAAGGACCTGTTAAACAAAGTGTTAATTATGCAGCGACAGAATCAAAAATAGACAGATCTCTAAGAGGAAAAGAACATATGTAGCTCAGTTCTCTAAGGGTATGTCATGCTGTCGAACAATATCTCTATTATTAGCTGAAATATTGTGCAAATTAAAGTTTAATATGATTTTATAATTCAAGATGTTTAGATTTTGAGAACCGGTTACATCGAGCTGTTAAGATTAAAAGAACAAATCTAGAAAATAAGAACATGATGATTCACTATCATCTTTTTTAATGACAAACAGTTTTCCAAATAACAATATGCTGTTTTTTTTTTTCATTGCCAGAATCTCAATCACACAATAAAAGCTTAATGATAATCATTGTTGCCATGCTTACCCATGTCGGCTGTGTATTGTTTGATCCAGCTGATAAAACTGATGTTCAATAACTGAATTCAAAACTCACAGACAGCTCCACACGGTTTTATATGCCAAAGTCCTGCGTAACGGGTGACCTTTGAGAGTTAGGGATCAAATGCTCCTTCTGCTGTCAAGATTGTGCTTCAGTTCAAAAAAGATTAATCCTCAGATCAATCTAAGTTGTCAAAAATAATAAGCAGCGAAATAAAAGCAATTGCTTGAGCAGGAAAATGATACAGAGCGATCGGAGCGGCACATAATCATGTTTTTGCCGCTGAGCATCACTAACACGGGTCTCATTACCGATGCATGTGAGCGCGCAGCTCCACTGGGGCTGAGTCTGACTCATTACTCATGCACAACACTGACTAACTCTCTTCAAAGGACGCTGATGAAGATAGAAACACAAACTTCAGCATCAAGATGTTACACATTATAAGCAATTTTTCATTCATAAACATTTCTCTATTTTTTAAACTTAAGAACTATGCTGTGGGCGTAGCCTGGTGGTCACTTCCCGAGCACACCTCACCTGACCGTAGTCTCTAGTGTCAGACGCCAGTGTGCCTTTTGAGATCAGGGGAGTGAGGTTTACACGCACAGCTCTTACTAGCTTTTCTCCGTTACACTTGCCCCCTTAAACTTCACTCCCATCTGGGTCATGGCACCAAATGTAACCGGTCCTACTCGACCTGCTCCGAGCGGGACTCGAACCGTCGTCTCCGGCATGGGAGGCAGGCACGCTAATAAGGACGCTAAAGACCGCAGTCTCTAGCGTTAGACACCAGCGCACCTCTTGAGATCAGGGAGAGTGAGGTTTACACGCACAGCTCTTACTAGTTTGCCTCCGTTACACTCACCCCCCCAAACCTCACTCCCATCTGGGTCACGGCACCAAATGTAACCAGTCCTACTCGGCCTGCTCCAAGTGGGATTCGAACCGGCGTCTCCGGCATTGGAGGCAGGCGCGATAACAAGGACGCTAAAGACCATAGTCTCTAGCGTCAGTCGCCAGTGTGCCTCTTGTGATCAGGGGAGTGAAGTTTACACACACAGCTCTTACTAGCTTTTCTCCGTTACACTCACCCCCTTAAACCTCACTCCCATCTGAGTCACGGCACCAAATGTAACCAGTCCTACTCGACCCGTTGTGAGCGGGATTCGAACCGGCGTCTCCGGCATGGGAGGCGGGCGCTAAAATGGACGCTAAAGACCGCAGTCTCTAGCGTCAGACACCAGCAAGCCTCTTGAGGTCAGGGGACTGAGTTTTACACAGCTCTTACTAGCTTGCCTCTGTTACACTCGCCCCCCTAAACCTCACGGCACCAAAAGTGACCTGAGTAGCCACGCTAAAAAGGACGCTAAAGACCGCAGTCTCTAGTGTCAGTCCGTTTTTGAGGCCAGGGGAGTGAGGTTTACACGCACAGCTCTTACTAGCTTGCCTCCTTTACACAAGCACAACAAAAAATATAAATTAAAAACTATTTACAAGCATAGGCAGAGCATGTGTAAGGCTGGGCAAGGCTTAGCTTTCCCCTGCCTGCTGCTTCTGATTGCTTTTAGAGGGAAAAGCTGCCCATAACTGCTCTTCTAGGATCTGTTTTCTCCGTAGTAATAGCATATTGGCGAAACAGATTTGGCAAGTGATCGTATCTGTGCGTATCTGTGTTTGTGCTCTGGAGAGCGTCAAAGGTTTCTATTTACAACACGTTTTTGCAGCGTTGAGAAATGTAGACAATCCCAAACATATCTGTTGATTTCTTGAACGCAATAGCCAATCAGAGGTGTTTAAGTTAGAATCCACTCACGTGGACAAAGTGTAGGCATTATGAAAGGTTCATTGTGCAGTCAGCTTCACTGATTATGAAGGAACTTTGTGAGATCGCGACTGATTAAAATGAGTGACAGCTTTTTAGTGACTATAAAGGGAGCCCTCTTTGCACGCTTTCTGCCATGCCAAATCACACAGCTTTTCTGTTAAAATTAATAGTGGTTTGTGAATGTAGATGCGTTAATAACAAATAATTTATTGGGAGTGTTTAGCAGGGATGTGTAGGTTGTTGCTAGGCATGAATGTTGCAGGTGGGAGCAGGAGAAGGCAACATATATTTTTGCGGGATCAGGCAGGAGCGGGACAGAATCCTGTGGGAGCAGGACTGAAAAATCACCATAAAATGCACAGATGTAGTTGCAAAAGTAGTCCATACGATTAATGACATGCATGTGTTTTATTCCAAGTCTTCTGAATTCATTTTGATAGCTTTTGCTCGAGCAATAATCAGAAATTTAAGACATTTTTTACTGAAAACCCTTTGTTGCAACTCACAAATCTTAACAATTAACAATACCGTTCAGTGATGGTACAATTCGTTTTTGAAAGAAATTTCTTACGCTCAACAAAGCTGCCTTTATTTGATCATAAATACAGTCAAAATGGAAATATTGTGAAATATTATTACAATTTAAAAGAACTGTTTTCAATTTGATATTTTAAAATGTAGTTTATTCCTGTGATGGCAAAGCTGAATTTTCAGCATCATGACTCCAGTCTTCAGTGTCACATGATCCTTCAGAAATCATTCTAATATGCTGAATTGGTGCTCAGGAAAGGCTTATTATTATCAATGTTGAAAATGTTGTTGTCTTTTTGAGGTTTTATATATAAAGATAAAAAAACAGCATTTATTTGAAATCTTGACTCACTTTTGATCAATTTAGTGTACCCTCACAGGAATTAGTGCACCATTAGGCACATTGAATCTGCCATAACACTGTGACATGCTATTTTTAGTCGATGTGAAGAATATCAGTGAATAATGTTAGATTTTTGTCGGTTCCTCACACAAAACTATGGTATGGCTTCAGAAGACTTTAAAAAAATAGTGCAAAAGCTTTATTTTGGTGGTGTTGTTTTTTCATGTGTGTGAAAAACATGAGCCTGACAATCATCATGGTAACTATAACTGTCATCGTATGGAAAAGAGCTGTGTGAAATGATTTCCCTGTTGTGTTCCACTGAAAAAAAATAACAGCATGGAGGTATGGAATGACTTGAGGATGAGTAAATCATAAAATAGTATTAATTTTTGGGTTAACTATTCCTTTAAATCTTGCAACAATCTTTACAGAAAATAAAAACGTAGATCCAGACGGCAGTTAGCGACAATTATACCCACTAGCTACAGTGTCAGTGAAAAGCATCAGTGGTGAAATCGGCTCTTTTTCCATCAGCAATTTCTTCTCTTCCCCAAACGCTGACAGTTGTGGTGAAAGAGATCCTGTTGTCCGAGACGGCATCAATATTTACAGCTCCCGGTGTCTCGTGCGGCGAGGGGAGCTGTCGGACATCACACACTGGAATATGATAGCGCGGTTGCGTCGAGCTCTGGCGACAAACATGAGGCAATGTCTGTGCATTCACTATGACTGACTGAATAAATATCCATCCAAAATGATAGCCAAGATATCTAATCTACCCTCACTGCCACTAAACAAAATTTTACATCTAAAGAAATTAATAATACATTTGACAAATCTGTTTTATTTTTAGATATTCAATTTTGATTTTTAGTAATTAATTTTAATATGTACTTTTGCCATTTTTTAAAAAAAAATTCTACTTAGCTTTAATTTATTTTTTTTATTTCAGTTTTAGTGATTTTAGTATGTCAGTAATTTTAATATGTACTTTTGCCATTTTTGAAAAAAATATTTCAACTTTGCTTTAATTTTTTTTTTTTTCAGTTTTAGTGATTTTAGTATGTCAAATAAAATGTTTTATTTTATTTCAGTCATTTTCTAGGCAACATTTATTTCATGTTTCATTTATTTCAATTAACGAAAACATTTAACGTTAATGGTTTTAGTTTTGCTACAAAGGCATCAATAAGTTAATGCTTTTACTATAAAGTCCAAAACTGCCAACAAAATAATACTTTTGCCCTGGCTAAGCAGAATGGAACGAGCGTAAACAGCCTTCAGTTATTCTTTGACCATCGACAACAACTTCTAGGTATAGATATGAAAAAATATTACTATTTAAAACTGTCTCCAGGGTTGATGGAGGTTAGAATCACAATAGTCTCAGCCTCAGACGTCACGCCCACAGACCGCTGGCTGAATGTCTGATGCATAAGGCACACAAAATTGGAATACAGACTACTGATATCTGTTGATATAGGTGCAAAATGCATGTGCTAGTCACCTGCAGTCTTTGCGGTGTGTTCAAGCGCAGCTTTTTGAGCATGACGCAGCCGACGCAAGACAACAACTAGTTCTTACTCGGCTTGGTGTGTCATGGTTTTAATGCTGTAAACCACAGAGGGCAGAAACAGAATCCAGTCACTAAGAACTGTCCAGCAATTCAATCCTCTGCTGGGCAACCGGATAAAAGCTCGGCATGGCCCTGCCAATGCTGAGATACAGTACAACAGATCTTCAGTACCGGAAAACGAAAGGAAACAGAACTACGGAGCAGAGAACCCAGAGCCCAAAATCAGACAAATATCTAAGACAACATATTCTACCAATGCTGGACTGGGAGACGTCACTCAATTCGAGCAACTGGAAGAAAGGAAAACAAACAGAGACTTTTACCTTCTGCTTCTCAGATTTTTATAGAGTCTCAGAATAGACCACAATTTTGTCTCAAACTGTACTCAGATTTGCAGAGACACTAAGTCAGCAATTACTGTTTTAACTATTCATTATGGAAATGAATAGCTTCCATTTTTTACGGAAAACATAATTTATACATGAAAACATGAAAAAAAGTATATTTATACATCTGGACACATTGTGGTAATGAATAGCCTTCATTTTCTTTAAGGACAATTTCATTTATATATTTTTTTTAATTTTATATTTATACATCTGGACACATTATGGTAATGAATAGCCTTTGTTTACTTTATGGAAAACATATTTTTTTAATTTTATTTTATATGTTATTGTTTATACATCTGGACATGTGGTAATGAATAGCCTTCATTTTCTTTTAAGAAAAAAATAATTTATATTTTTTAATTTTATATTTATACATCTGGACACATTATAGTAATGAATAGCCTTCGGTTTTTTATGTAAACATAATTTTATAGATTTTAATTTTATATTTATACATACGGACACATTATGGTAATGAATAGCCTTCATTTAATTTATGAAAATTTTATTTAATATTTTTTAAATTTTATATTTACATCTGGACACATTATGGTAATGAATAGCCTTTGTTTACTTTATGGAAAACTATTTTTTTTTTTTTTTTTAAATTATATTTTATATTTATATATCTGTACACATTATGGTAATTAATAGCCTTTGTTTACTTTATGGAAAACTATTTTATTTTTTTTAAAAATGATATTTTATATTTATATATCTGTACACATTATGGTAATTAATAGCTTTCATTTTATTTATGGAAAATGTAAGCTTATATATTTTTTTTATTTTATATTTACATCTGGACACATTATGGTAATGAACAGCCTTTGTTTACTTTATGGAATTTTTTTTATTTTATATATATATATATTTTATATTTCTATATCTGTACACATTATGGTAATTAATAGCTTTCATTATGTTTATGTAAAAATTTATTTTATATTTATACATGTGGACATGTTATGGTAATGTACAGTCTTCATTTTCTTTATGCATAATAAAAATACATTTAAATATTTTATATTTTTTTCAAGTTTTTTCGAATGACCTGGGCATGTTTCTGTGAGATTCACCCATATACTTCCATATTACTGGGCTTTATCAAGACTAGTTAGGCCATCAGGTTTGTGTGAGTGAGATCCATGGGGATCACCCACTCTGAAGCGGGGCCGATGTGTGACAGGCAACACTCCAGGTGAACCTGCTGCATCACCATCTGTGCTCAAGGGAACACGAGAGCATTTCTATTGTCCTTCTGCACAAAGAGCTGCACTGCCGGCCAGCCTGGACCCGGACGCAGCACTTTTACTACACTGTACTCATGCAGCCAAAACAACACACACAAAGAGGTTGTTGTTTAATTGCTCAGGGAGTTCACTTTAAGTATAAACTTTGTTAATAAAAATTCTGAAATTCTGAAACTATAAAAGAGATATACAGTATGTGAGATTACTGAGGTCGTTTTCTCATGAGAAACATCTGAAGCAGGCAATTGAAGCAAAAGCAAGAATTCACAAAGCTTTCTTACAAAGCTGTCAATGTGTTTTTCCCTTGTAAAATTAATATGAAATGGTGCTGATGTTGAAATGAGGGGTGATGCAATGTCATCGACCAGTTGACCATGTTAATCACAACTATTTCTCATTTAGTGCAGGTTCTGTAAGCGATTTCAGACATTTTGCTAACATTTTGTTTTCACTGTCAAAACTGTTAATAAAATGAAAATAAAAAATTTTGTAAATAAAAAGGGAATTCTTAACTGCAAGTGACAATATTATATATATATATATTAGTGCTATCAAATGATTAATCGCGATTAATCGCATCCAAAATAAAAGTTCATGTTTACATAATATATGTGTGTACTAGGTATAATTATGTATATATAAATAAACACACATGCATGTATAAATGTATTTGATATATATAAATTATTTATATATAATATAAATGATATAAATATATATACAGTATATACATGTATGTGTGTATTCAAATATACATAATTACACTTTTATTTTACACTATACATAATTACATGCGATTAATTGTGATTAATCGTTTGACAGCCCTAATATATATATACACGTTATATTAATTATTATTAATATAACATTTTAAAAAATATTTATTGTAAAATACAACAATTTGAAAAATACTCAAATTTTGATTTTTAAATTATTGATTTTTAATAAATAAAAAGTATATGAATTACCTTATAATTTGATTTTAATCACACACACATATAAACACATAAAATAATAATAATTCATATTTTATAGTAAAATTATACTGTATTAAAACTGTTAAAAATTATGCTTAAGTAAAAGACATATAAATGGTCACCAATTTCATCCAGTTATGCTTGAAAAATTTGTCACATCATCACTGTGTATTTTAATTGTTTTTACAGTGTAACTTTTAACTTCAACCACACACACTCTCTCCAAAAACACACCCTAAAAAGACATGTAGAGCAGAGATTGTTTCTGGCTGGCTAAAAATGTCTTACATGTCCTTACTACTTTTACAAGGCTCGTTTTATGTGTGCTACTCCAAAAACTAAATATTTATATAATAATAATAATCGCTTACAGCACCTTTAATGGAGGTGTGCAATCATCTAAGCTAAATATCAAAACATAGACAAGAAAAAAAGGATTCTGACCACTTTATCCTCCTGTTGCAATTCCACAGAGGGAGGAAAAGCAAGAGAGAAAGACAAGGGGGAAAAAAGAAGAGGGGAGAACAACTGTGAGTGACATTCAGACACACATAAAGAGATGTTCATGTACTACAGCAGCGAATCACATCGCCGCTTATTACTCTGAGCAAAGTCATTTAAAAGCACCAAGACTGCACTGGGAGAGAGACATCAAAAGGTTAGATAAGCAGTTTCTGGTTCCTGATACATCCATCGCCTCGGGCCAACAGGCCGCTGTGATCAAAACAGAGGGAGTATCGCCCTCTAGTGTCATTTTGTTAACTGCTCAACCCTCAGCAGCCAGCGGGAGAAAAAAAAGATCAATTGTTACAATGAGTTGACTGATTACTGTAAGAAATTTCATAATTAAAAGGCCCTGCGTTAATAATTTCCATTTATTTAAACAATAAAACATGGCTTTTAGCATCTATAAACACCAACATACTTCTCAAAAACCCTTTTATTCTTAAAATATATATTTTTTTATTTTATTTTTTATTAAATATAGTAAAAGACCTTTTCAGTGTAATTCAAAAAGTGTCCACCTTCAGGCTTGAAATTAGTAATATTTCAAGATGAACACTTACTGAACAGAATTAACTAAGGTTTACTTGATTATCAATACATCATTTTTTTTTTAGAAAAATGTTAAAATGTCATCTCTCAGTCATCAAGCATTTAACTATAATCTTATGGCATATTATTGGGCATTATAGAGTGACAACTGATAGATGCATTTTATCCAAATAGTCTGTTACACTGCAATAAAGACCTTATTGATTTATATTACAAGCTGTCAGAATTTCATCTTACTTTTTGGCTATATAAATATCAGTAACTGCACCAAATTGCATATTCTGAATAGATATTTTGGTGATGATGTGTTTTGTGGGCAGGTGGCAGAAAGTGACAGTTCTACAAGTATAAGTCTATGGATCGAGATCGCGATCTTTTAAATGATTAACCGTGCATACATATGAGCCTATAGCCTATGTATTTTTGTATGTCATATCTTTACCTCAAAAGTAACCCGGGCCCAGGCCCGGGCGGCCCCCCCCGCTTCTGCGATCCATGGTTTCCACTGTTTCTGCCACCATAGTGCACTGCAGTGACATAACTGTGACGTCAGTTCCCAAAAGGTCTATAAAGGTGCATTCACGCCATGTCGTAATTACCGTAACCAGGGGCGGTTCTAGACCGTTTTAGCGGGGCTTTAGCCCCACTGCCTGTCGTCTCAGCCGCCCTAAAACTACAATCACCTATCTGAAAGATCGGGCCAGTACTGCTCCAAGAAAGTTTAAAATTTTTAGGGCTGCCCCCTAATAGTCGACCAGAATTTTATTAGTCTGTTAGTCGCAGAAAAAAAACTTCACAGGAAACTGGCATAAAGTTGGCTTGACGTTGGACGTTCGATATTCGCAAATTTAGGGACCGTATCTAAAGTTACATACGACATTGGTATACACGTTTCTAACGTCAATAGCATTTGAAGAGAATGGCTTACAGTCACAAATCCAACTGTAAAGTGTTCATCCAGGTGTCAGCTATGATGCACACCTTTTACATTTTTGATATTTATTCAAATAAACTATCAAATCGTGTAAATATTGCTGTTTTTTCCACTACTGTATGGGATCATATAAAAAATATGCCATAATTTAAAGCTCAATAGCATTTGAAGAGAATGACATAGCTGACACCTAGATGAACACTTTACAGTTGGTTTTATGACTGTAAGTCATTCTATTCGAATGCTATTGAGCTTTAAATTATGGCATATTTTGTATATGATATATGCGTAATTAGTCGACTAATGGCTTAAATAAACGACTACTAGTCGACTAGAAAAATCTTTAGTTGAGGGCAGCCCTAATCATTTTCACGTGTTTTTAAATATTATCATTTTAAACATTCAAATGATTTTAAGCCATTCAAGCGCAAGATGCAATGAAAGTAACGTCATTCAAATTCATTCGTTTCAACTTTAATACTTGTTAACAATAATGATATGATGATAATTTTCTGTTAGTCAAACAGTAGCCTAAACGTGTACTGATTTGAGCTGTACTGCAGAATGTCTGGTATCATTATATCATTTATAAATTTATTGTATTGACTTGGTGCCAATTTAAGTACTGGGGGTACTTTTGAATTATTATATAGTGGTGCCAATTTACAAAGGATAAGGTCATGTGGCAACATTGTGTTGTACTACTATTTGCAACATTTCTCACTTCACAAGTTATAAAAAAAAATACTAGGCAGTGTATGGTGCAAAGTGCACAGTAGGCCTATGCAGTGAGCAACTAGTATTCTGTTCTGAACACGTCGCTACACTATCAGTGCTTGTGTATTCGTCTGCGTTCCAGCTGTACCTTGTTAGAGCGCAGTGAAACTCTTCCTCCACAGCGAGCACAGAACTTGGTTTGGCAATAAGAACAGAGGTGGCCACAGCCGTCGGCAAACTTGGTTTTATGGCAGATTCCGCAGGTGGGGGCGTCAGTCTTCTGCTCCTGGGTAGTCTGTGCCTCATCCCCCATCTTCTTTACCTGATCCTTGTACATTTCAAATTGCTGGTGCAATTTCCTGCAGGGAACAGAACACAGCCAATCAGAAGACAGCAAGAAAACACGTTACAAGTTTAAACATTACGAGAAACGGGACACAGAGGTTGCTCTTTCAACTTATCTCAGTTATTTATCCTAAAATGCTAAAGAAAAAAATCTGAAAACACAAGACACAAATGAGACAATGGCATACAGTAAAATTATCGCGCTATTGTCATTTCAGACATTTTGAAATGAACATTTTTATTCAGCAAGGATGGATTTAATGGATGAAAATTGACAGTAAAGACATATAATGTTACAAAAGGATTATATTTCAAATAAATCCTATATTAATATATATATATATATGAAGCATCACAACTGTTTTCAACATTGATAATAATAAGAAATGTTTCTTGAGCAGCAAATCAGCATATTAGAATGTTCCCTTTCAGTCGGTCACGTTCGACGTACGTCGGACGTCACCGACGAATTGGGATCACTTCTGGGAGCCCCTATCAGCTTCGAGTGTATACAGAACGGGCCAATGGCCATTGGTGTGCGAGATTTGCATCTTGTGCTCCGCCCTGCACCGCGGGTATAAACAGGAAGCGGATGCAGCACACATTTGTCATTCACTTCGGAGACGACTGTGTGCTGCTGAAAAGTGTTCCTGTATTATACAGAGATAATCAGAACGAGAGAGGAGAAGCTCTGAGTGTTGGTGTGAAGGCACAGCAGCGAGGACCGCGAGCTCACTGAGACTCTGTCGAACTCTGTCAGTTCGGTGGGTGTTCACATTACTCTGAGTGCAAAACACAGGCTGCACTATTCCCTGTGTTTTTGCCCCGGCTATCTCCCTGGGTGCTTCAGCACGTTAAAAGAGCTTTTCCCCTAAAAGAGTACACGGGTGTGACACTGCGTCTTTTTCAAGACGTCATTCCACCCGTGCGTTTCTGGATGCGGTTGTTTCCTGTCCTTATTGACGGCCACGACCTCTCTCACATAAGCATGTTGAGATTGTGTTCGTGGGTGATCCATGTTCTCTCAGGAGAACGTGATCACGTCGGCGTGCTGAACGCTCAAACCTTACGAGGAAGGAGAGACGAACAGCACGCCGACGTGATCACGTTCTCCTGAGAGAACATGGATCACCCACGAACACAATCTCAACATGCTTATGTGAGAGAGGTCGTGGCCGTCAATAAGGACAGGAAACAACCTGTCCTGACCGTGTGCCGTCTAGCTGCCAGCTGACAGCGCGGGTTGTCACGGCAACACAGCGCGTCACTCGGCGCTTTAGATGCGCGGTCGAGACTCGAAACCTCGAGTCCCTTCGCCTATTCCCCGATCTAGTTTCTCTTCTGGTGCACCAGAAAAGGGCTACTTCGGCTAATAAGCCTGGGTGACCTGAGGATTGCAGTGGGGCTTCCCTGCCGAGGACATCTCCGTGGGCCCCCACTCCTCTATCGCATCGCGAGCATGTTGAGACTGTGTTCGTGGGTGGTCATGCCTCATGAGAGCATGGCCACGTCAGCGCGTTGTTCGCCTTGCCTTTTTCATAGGGGCTTGAGTGTCCAGCGCGCTGTGTGCCTTCTGATGGCCACGCTCACTCTCACATGCCTGCTGGTAGCTTTCAGATGGAATTGCTGGTCTTTAAAAAAGGGACCTAGCGTTTCATTTGGGGCTCTAGCAGAGGACAGATGTCAATCGCTACATCGGAGAGAGGGCTGTTATGTGCTGGAAATGAAGATGAGGCTGAGATTCCCACTATAATAGCGTGTTCATGCTGAATCAGATTCAGACTTGACAGCCATGCTTTCCCGGGTGGCTGAGGCGTAGTGCAACGCGTAAATTGCCTTGCCCGCCCCCTTGCCTTTTCCCCGGATGTGCATTGGAAAGCTTTGGCAGTGTGGAACTTTTTGGTGCCAAAATATGGAACACCAAAGGGGCCATAATTCTGTATAAAGTTTTCCCCTCTCTCACTACCCTCATCGGTGGGATGGCAGTGCCACTGGCAGGCCACCACTGCCCTGCACTCTTAAAAAGAGACGAGGGTAGTTCTGAGCCAAGGTTGAGCTGCGCACAGTGACTGATCATATTTAAAGTCACAGCGCTGGCCATCGGCCAGACGATGTCCACCCTGGTCCAGAAACACCCTTGGGCTAACCTTGAAGGGGTGCGGACGTCACCAAAGTACGCTTTCGCGATGTTCCCATCTCACAAGGTGACCCTTTCGGCGACACTGTCGGTGACTGTGCCCAGCAGTCTCCACAGTTCAAAGCGGGCTGAGGTAGCTGTTCCTCAGCGGCAGCCCCTCGGTCTGCTTGTCGCCATGGGCATCGGTTCCACAATGCCACCCGTCTCAGCTGCCAGTCAGCTGAGACGGGTGACCCGGACTTTGTCGGAGCTGCTCTTCCCCGGAGGAGGGCCGGGTGCAGAAAAATTCTGTTCCGCCTCTGGTATTATAGCTAGTGGTACCCAAATTCTAAGAGCAGTTCCGATACCTCTGGGTCTCGGGAGCCCAGGAATGGCAGCGTGTGACGCTACAAAGCCTTGCCGCTCTCGTTCCCCTCCCCACAAGAGGGCGAGAATGACAGTGTGCGACGCCACAAAGCCTCGCCACTCTCATTCTCCTCTTCTCAGCGGTGCAAGGACGGCAGTGCGCGACGCTATGCCTCACCACTCGCGTTCCCCGCTGAAGAAGGAGGTATGGTAGACAGTGTGCGACGCCACAAAGCCTTGCCACTCTCAGCCTCTCCTTCAGTCGCCAGTGGACAGCAGTGTACGGCTCGAGAGCGCTACCATGCCTTCTCTCGTACCCTCTGTCCAACTGTGGGGGCAGGTACAGTAGGTGCTGCTACACACTCAGACCCCACCTCAGGACGCTATGCCTCTTGGGTCGGGTCCCTGCCCTCCACTTCGCTGCCCTACCGTGGGTACGTCTGTGGTGCAGGTGGGTCCAATGGTATGGCTTCTGGAAGCCTAGCTAGCACTTCCGGGGCCGTCCCGCTGGCTCACCTGCACCATTAGGCTCGGATACGCAATTCAGTTCGCACAGCGTCCTCCAAGTTCGTGAGGCGTCCACTTCACTTCTGTGTGGAGCTGCGATGCCCCTGTCTTGTGGGAAGAGATCGAAGTCCTACTGGCGAAGGACACGAAGGAGCGATTGCTTCATATGTGGCCGCTTCAACACTGGCTACACGACCGAGTCCCGAGATGGGCGTGGCAGAGCGGTTCATTCCGTGTTCCAATCACACCGAATTGCCGCCAAACCATCGGCCCGTGGGCGGACCCTTCGTTTCTACAGGCAGGAGTTCCCCTAGAACAGGTGTCCAGGCATGCTGTGTCTCCATGGATGCCTCTGCCTCCGGCTGGGGGGCTACGTACAACGGGCATGCAGTTCGTGTCTGTGGACGGGGCCCCAACTGCATTGGCACATCAACTGCCTCGAGTTGCTAGCAGTACGTATTGCGCCGGGCCGCCTCAAGGGGCCGCTACATGGCAAGCACGTCCTGGTCTGTGTGAAAACAATGCGACCGTTGCGTACATCAACAAACAGGGTGGTCTACACTTCCATCGCATGTCGCAACTCGCCCGCCATCTCCTTCTCTGGAGTTAGAAGCATCTGAGGTCGCTTCGTACCACTCCTTCCTGGCCTGCCCAATCGTGCAGCCGACGAGCTCACGACAGCAAGTGCCCTCGGGAGGGTGGAGACTCCATCCCCAGGTGTCCAGCTGTTCTGAAGACGCTTCGGGACACGTCAC
The DNA here is from genome assembly GCA_039654105.1 of Coreius guichenoti. Taxonomy (NCBI): domain Eukaryota; kingdom Metazoa; phylum Chordata; class Actinopteri; order Cypriniformes; family Gobionidae; genus Coreius; species Coreius guichenoti. The sequence goes on along the minus strand of CM077176.1, from coordinate 7,987,940 downwards.
ACTGCCAGTTGTTTTACTCCCTGACCAGGGAAACCCTCGGCACGGACGCACTGGCTCTCAGCTGGCCCCGGGGCCTACGCAAGTATGCGTTCCCCCCAGTGAGCCTTCTTGCACAGACCCTGTGCAAAGTCAGGGAGGACGAGGTGCAGGTCTTGTTAGTTGCGCCATACTGGCCCAACCGGACCTGGTTCCCGGAACTAGTGCTCCTCGCGACAGCCCCTCCTTGGCCCATTCCTCTGAGTGACTCAGAGACAGGGCACCCTATGGCACCCGCGTCTGGACCTCTGGAAACTCCATGTCTGGTCCCTGGACGGGACGCGGAGGTTCTAGGTGGCCTACCACAGGCTGTGATAGACACCATCACTTCTGTTAGAGCCCCCTCTACGAGGCACCTCTATGCTTGTAAGTGGAACCTGTTCGTCGAATGGTGTTCTTCTCGTCGAGAAGACCCCCGAAGATGTTCGATCGGCTCTGTGCTTTCCGTCCTGCAAGAGGGTTGGAGCGAAGGCTGTCTCCTCCACCCTCAAAGTGTTTTTGCCGCCATTGCCGCACATCATGAGGTAGTTGAAGGTAAGTCTGTGGGGAAGCACGATCTGATCGTCAGGTTCCTGAGGGGGGCGAGGAGACTAAATCCGCCTCACTCTCGCTCTATACCCTCTTGGGACTTATCTCTGGTGCTAACCGCACTCAGAGAGCGCCCCTTGAACCTTTGCAGTCAGCGGAGTTAAAAATCCTGTCTTAGAAGACAGTACTCCTGACTGCATTGGCTTCCATCAAGAGGGTAGGGGACCTGCAGGCATTTTCGGTCGACGAATCATGCCTGGAATTCGGGGCGGGTAACTCTCACGTAATCCTGAGACCCCGGCCCGGATATGTGCCCAAGGTTCCCACCACTCCCTTTCGGGACCAGGTGGTGAACCTGCAAGCGCTGCCCTCAGAGAAGGCAGACCCAGCCCTGGCTTTTCTCTGTCCCGTTCGCGCCCGCGGACTTACGTGGACAGAACGCAAAGCTTCAGGACCTTCAGGATAGTGGATGCCATCGCCTTGGCGTATGAACCCAAGGCGTGCCTTGCCCGCTCGGGTTGAGGGCCCAGTCCACTAGGAGTGTGGCCTCTTCCTGGGTGCTGGCGCATGGCGCCTCGCTGACAGATATATGTAGAGCTGCAGGCTGGGCGACACCTAACACGTTCGCTAGATTCTATAGGCTCCGTGTAGAGCCGGTTTCTTCCCGTGTGCTCGCTTCAAATAGCCAGTAACACCGAAGGGCCCGTTCTAGTGTCGGCTTGCTGCGCCATTCCCCTAATCATGGACCGGATACGTGCGCTGATATGCTCCAGTCGAGTTCCCCAGGATGAGCGAACCTGTTGAGTTCCTCCACAACCCGCTCGCAGTCAGACATGGCGGAGCGTCCGACGCCAGGTCTAACACTCGTATGCATTGGTGGAACTTGTGTTAGGCTGGGTATCCATATGTTGTGACCCCTACGGCGGTCCCATATGTGTATTCTTTCACGGTACGGCTCCCTACGACGAGCCCGTGTCTTTCCCTTGGCAGAGCTCGCTCTGCCGTCTCTGTGCGGTGTAGTCCCCCGCCTGCATTGGCCGGGGCCACCCCTGGGACTTCCGTATGTTGTACTGCCCACGGCCAGTCCATACGTGTATATTCCACATGATACCTCCCCACGGGTAGGATGTGGCTTCCGGGCACGCTTTCCCAGCGTTATCCAATACTCTGCTGAGTGGTTCTTGCGGAACAGCAGCAGTGAAACACCCTCCTGTTCTCCACTCATTACCTGTATTAACTGCACCTGTTTAAACTCGTTACCTGTATAAAAGACACCTGTCCACACACTCAATCAAACAGACTCCAACCTCTCCACAATGGCCAAGACCAGAGAGCTGTATAAAGACATCAGGGATAAAAATGTAGACCTGCACAAGGCTGGGATGGGCTACAGGACAATAGGCAAGCAGCTTGGTGAGAAGGCAACAGCTGTTGGCGCAATTATTAGAAAATAGAAGAAGTTCAAGATGACGGTCAATCTCCCTCGGTCTGAGGCACCATGCAAGATCTCACCTCGTGGGGCATCAATGATCATGAGGAAGGTGAGGGATCAGCCCAGAACTACACGGCAGGACCTGGTCAATGACCTGAAGAGAGCTGGGACCACAGTCTCAAAGAAAACCATTAGTAACACACTACGCCATCATGGATTAAAATCCTGCAGCGCACGCAAGGTCCCCCTGCTCAAGCCAGTGCATGTCCAGGCCCGTCTGAAGTTTGCCAATGACCATCTGGATGATCCAGAGGAGGAATGGGAGAAGGTCATGTGGTCTGATGAGACAAAAATAGAGCTTTTTGGTCTAAACTCCACTCGCCGTGTTTGGAGGAAGAAGAAGGATGAGTACAACCCCAAGAACACCATCCCAACCGTGAAGCATGGAGGTGGAAACATCATTCTTTGGAGATGCTTTTCTGCAAAGGGGACAGGACGACTGCACCGTATTGAGGGGAGGATGGATGGGGCCATGTATCGCGAGATCTTGGCCAACAACCTCCTTCCCTCAGTAAGAGCATTGAAGATGGGTCGTGGCTGGGTCTTCCAGCATGACAACGACCCGAAACACACAGCCAGGACAACTAAGGAGTGGCTCCGTAAGAAGCATCTCAAGATCCTGGAGTGGCCTAGCCAGTCTCCAGACCTGAACCCAATAGAAAATCTTTGGAGGGAGCTGAAAGTCCGTATTGCCCAGCGACAGCCCCGAAACCTGAAGGATCTGGAGAAGGTCTGTATGGAGGAGTGGGCCAAAATCCCTGCTGAAGTGTGTGCAAACCTGGTCAAGAACTACAGGAAACGTATGATCTCTGTAATTGCAAACAAAGGTTTCTGTACCAAATATTAAGTTCTTCTTTTCTGATGTATCAAATACTTATGTCATGCAATAAAATGCAAATTAATTACTTAAAAATCATACAATGTGATTTTCTGGATTTTTGTTTTAGATTCCGTCACTCACAGTTGAAGTGTACCTATGATAAAAATTACAGACTTCTACATGCTTTGTAAGTGGGCAAACCTGCAAAATCGGCAGTGTATCAAATACTTGTTCTCCCCACTGTATGTAACCCTCGTTCCCTGAAGGAGGGAACGGAGACGTACGTCCCATCGCCACAGTTGCTGTACCATCACTGCATGACCGAATCACTAGTTCGGCTCCTCAGTGAAAAACAAATGTGCGCTGCATCCGCTTCCTGTTTATACCCGCGGTGCGGGGCGGAGCGCGAGATGCAAATCTCGCACGCCAATGGCCATTGGCCCATTCTCTATACACTCGAAGCTGATAGGGGCTCCCAGAACGTCGGTGACGTCCGATGTACGTCTCCGTTCCCTCCTTCAGGGAACGAGGGTTACATACGTAACCGAGACAATTTCTGAAGGATCATGTGACACTGAAGACTGGAGTAATGCTGAAAATTCAGCTTTACCATCAAAGAAATAAATGACAGAAAACAGTTATTTTTAGTTGTAATGATATTTCACAACATATTTTGATAAATGCAGCCTTGGTGAGTATTAGTACCGACCCCATACTTTTGAATGGTGTACATTATAATGGTATGGTATAAAATGGTATAAAAACATGGATCAAAGAATACATTTCTAAGAGCTTGTCACATGTTCTGAACTAGATTTTTAACATCTTTATTTGTCATTGATTCATATACAATATCATAAAGAATATTTTAAATGATTTAATACATGAAAAAATATTTATTTTTAATATTTGAATTTGAATATTTTCACATTTATATATTTTCATTGAACTATGTACAATATCATAAAATGTTTTTTTGATTTTTTTTTTTTATAAATCCTAAAAACAAATATATTGTTCTGAAAGAAAAGCCACATTCACAATGAAATATCTGTAGAATCACTAATGGTGTTTTGTTGGTTGTCATGAAGCTTTGATTAAACTCTCTGTAGTGACTGCTGGAGGTGTCAGACGGACACTCAACACTGACGAGAACTTTCTGTTCTTCTACATCAGCAATTAAAGCATCATGTGCAGCCTTGAGACTATTTGTGGCTAAACGCTTTCAATCCACATGGCAAAGATCACACATCAGGCTCACTTGCATCAACTCATATAGACTGCAATAGTGAAACAGATGTAGACATATCAGTAATTATGAGCTGCTCAGCTTGAACTACAGTAGCACATGCTGCATCACAGTTCCCACTACAAAACCTGATCATTTATCAATATATTCAGATAAATATCAACTTGATCTTGAGCTAGCAGATCACCTTGAGAGTGTTTATGGGACTTTTATTAAAGGATGACGTTTAATCATTTACCCTCTCATTACCGTAAGAGAGTGGAGGGGGTCAAAGGATTGAGACAGACCCTGAAACGCTAGCTGAATGCATGCATGATGCACATGCATTTTGTATGTCCCCTGTCAATCAACCGTAGTCGTGGAAACCAAACACTGGGGGCTAACGCCATAAGCTGCCTATTAGAGGAGGTTTGGTCCCACATCTGCCCCTGCAACATTCATTAGCAGGCTGAATTATTGAGCACACTGATCTCTTTACTACGGCAGAACGCCTGCGTGTTACCCAGAATTCACCTGGCCACCTCCCACTAAACTCAAACATGAGCACATTCTCACGCTAATCACTAGCTCTGACAGGAGCCTTTGAATACTTAATGCTAAGGAGTTTGTTTCCTGTTTATTTAATGAACACAAATTTCACTGAACTTTTGTCTTTTTGACTTCAACATAAACAAAATTGACAAACCATGCTTGATACACATATATAGTTTATAACACATGGAGAAAGCTAGTCGTTAGCATTCCCAATCATCACAATGGCATATTTAGCTCATTTAACCCTTTTAAGAGCCATACAAAATATTGGTCACTGGTACTACTAGTCTATTATTATTGTGAACTAAAACAAAAAGTATTAAAAATATTGTTAGCTACAAAAAATAAATAAAATAAAATAAAAAATAAAATAAAATAAAATAGGAAACTTATTGAAATAAGTTTAAGCACTAAATTATTAACGCTAAATAAAAAAAAGTAATATTTAAAAACAATATTATACACATCAGAATAAGCTGCTAGTTTTGAACAGGGATATTATTGTGAACTAAAACTATTAAAAACATTGTTAGCGGTAATTATAAAATAAAATAATAAAATAAAATAAAATAAAATAAAATATTGTATTGGCAACTTACTGAATTTAAGTTAAAGCACTAAAATTACAAACTGTAAATGAATAAAAAACTAAAAAAAAAAAAAAATTAAACTGAAATAAAAAATGAAACCTAAAGAGTAATATTTAAAAAAAAAAAAATTCAGAAGCACATAAAATTACTAAAAATTCAAGTAAAATTAAAACTGAAAATATAAAAATAAAGGCTAAAATTCAAAATACTAATAATATTATATAAATAAACTAAAATAGCACTGGTTTTTACTGACCTTCAATGGAAAAACAGGCTTTTTACCAACAGGTACTAACTTTTTAAAGCTAACCAGCCAACCCTGACACCCTGAACTCCACCAGACATCATTTCTGTTTAAGTCAGTGACCTTTCACCCCTCTAGGATCAAGTCACACCAATGAGCAGGTCTGCTTTCAACGACCCCTTGCCCTCTGCCCTCTTACCCCCAGAAAATGTGGATATACAGTGCCACTCACTGTCTGACCCCATGCTCCGCTCTCAGACACACGTCACATATCCTTTAAGAAAATGCAATAGTATATTTTAGTCTGTGGCACGAGACAGTCTTCTGTCAGAAAAAAAAGATCCAAGATGTGTTTGGATTGACATGATGACAGATTTTATATTTAACTCCAGAATCTATCCTCGCATATACACCCGGGCTCCAGACAGCAGTCAGGTGGATGATGGGAAGGCTGGAGGAGCTCCAGAGGTCTGGCAGGTGCGCTGGCTCAGGTAGCATTACAGACAGCTGGAGAGCACAGCACAGCTCACCTCCAGCCCGTCAGACAGGAGACGCATAACCCATAATATAATCATACGCCATTCTTCACGTCTCATCTGACACACAGCAGATAGAGAAGTCAAAGAAACACGAGCCAGTACACTGATACGGACTCCCTTTATGAGTGACACCGTGGCCACCTGAAGACCTGCGCTTTACCCGTTTAAGCTACTTACAAATTTGTAGTCGACTTCTCGTGTAATACAAAACCCATGCTTAATGCAGGTCTCTAATGCAGATCTCCTAATCAAATCAAACTGATGGACCATAATGATCTAAATGTGCCTGTAATAGTCATTATTTAAGATAAAACAAATAGTCAAATAAGGACTGTCAAATTGATCACATTCATTTAGCATAATTAATCATAAAGAAAAAACATAATACAAATAAATAAGGTTACATTAAGTTTTTCCTTTGCGTTTTTCGCATACAGATGACAACGTTGTCAAAATGAGCCCTGTTCAAACAGATCCGCAAAAACGTCTAAAAACGCTGTATTATTCATGCCAGGCCAGTAGTTGGCAATGTCACTTTGTAAAGAAACACTACGCGCCTACATACGTAATACGCATGACGTCACCAATTTCACAAATTCACGTTTTTTGTTGTTTACATGGAGATGATAACGGTATCGTTTTCAAAAACTTTGAAACCCGTTTTCAGTTTTTAGGCCCACGCTGTCGTGTAAATGAACAACCAAAACGTATAAAACATTTCGCACTTTTAGTTGAAAACTGTTGTTTAAATGGCCCCTAAATTTCATTTTTCTATCATCTGAGCAACTTAAGCTATTCAGTTTTCTTTTGTCAAAATAATAAAATATAATTATTTTATAATTATCCTCATTTGAAGACTCTACACTTTAGAAAAATGTTAAATTCGCTAACATTAGTTAATGCATCATGAATTCAACAATCGAAAATATTGTTACAACACACTTAATATGAAAAACTTAAAACTTAAAAACTTTTTTATATTGCATTATTTGTATAAATTACATTTATTATTATGAATGAACATGATATAACAATGAAGAATATATATATATATATATATATATATATATACAAACCCGATTCCAAAAAAGTTGGGACACTGTACAAATTGTGAATAAAAAAGGAATGCAATAATTTACAAATCTCATAAACTTATATTTTATTCACAATAGAATATAGATAACATATCAAATGTTGAAAGTGAGACATTTTGAAATGTCATGCCAAATATTGGCTCATTTTGGATTTCATGAGAGCTACACATTCCAAAAAAGTTGGGACAGGTAGCAATAAGAGGCCGGAAAAGTTAAATGTACATATAAGGAACAGCTGGAGGACCAATTTGCAACTTATTAGGTCAATTGGCAACATGATTGGGTATAAAAAGAGCCTCTCAGAGTGGCAGTGTCTCTCAGAAGTCAAGATGGGCAGAGGATCACCAATTCCCCCAATGCTGCGGCGAAAAATAGTGGAGCAATATCAGAAAGGAGTTTCTCAGAGAAAAACTGCAAAGAGTTTGAAGTTATCATCATCTACAGTGCATAATATCATCCAAAGATTCAGAGAATCTGGAACAATCTCTGTGCGTAAGGGTCAAGGCCGGAAAACCATACTGGATGCCCGTGATCTTCGGGCCCTTAGACGGCACTGCATCACATACAGGAATGCTACTGTAATGGAAATCACAACATGGGCTCAGGAATACTTCCAGAAAACATTGTCGGTGAACACAATCCACCGTGCCATTCGCCGTTGCCGGCTAAAACTCTATAGGTCAAAAAAGAAGCCATATCTAAACATGATCCAGAAGCGCAGGCGTTTTCTCTGGGCCAAGGCTCATTTAAAATGGACTGTGGCAAAGTGGAAAACTGTTCTGTGGTCAGACGAATCAAAATGTAGTTCTTTTTGGAAAACTGGGACGCCATGTCATCCGGACTAAAGAGGACAAGGACAACCCAAGTTGTCATCAGCGCTCAGTTTAGAAGCCTGCATCTCTGATGGTATGGGGTTGCATGAGTGCATGTGGCATTGGCAGCTTACACATCTGGAAAGGCACCATCAATGCTGAAAGGTATATCCAAGTTCTAGAACAACATCTGCTCCCATCCAGACGTCGTCTCTTTCAGGGAAGACCTTGCATTTTCCAACATGACAATGCCAGACCACATACTGCATCAATTACAACATCATGGCTGCGTAGAAGAAGGATCCGGGTACTGAAATGGCCAGCCTGCAGTCCAGATCTTTCACCCACAGAAAACATTTGGCGCATCATAAAGAGGAAGATGCGACAAAGAAGACCTAAGACAGTTGAGCAACTAGAAGCCTGTATTAGACAAGAATGGGACAACATTCCTATTCCTAAACTTGAGCAACTTGTCTCCTCAGTCCCCAGACGTTTGCAGACTGTTATAAAAAGAAGAGGGGATGCCACACAGTGGTAAACATGGCCTTGTCCCAACTTTTTTGAGATGTGTTGATGCCATGAAATTTAAAATCAACTTATTTTTCCCTTAAAATGATACATTTTCTCAGTTTAAACATTTGATATGTCATCTATGTTGTATTCTGAATAAAATATTGAAATTTGAAACTTCCACCACATTGCATTCTGTTTTTATTCACAATTTGTACAGTGTCCCAACTTTTTTGGAATCGGGTTTGTGTATATATATATATATATATATATATATATATATATATATATATACACACCGATCAGGTGTTTTTTTTACAAGAAAACGTGTAAAAGATCAGACCAGGCCACCTTCTTCCATTGCTCCGTGGCCCAGTTCTGATGCTCACGTGCCCACTGTTGCCGCTTTTCGCCCATGACCCTGTCGCCGGTTCACCACTGTTGGACCACTTTTGATAGATACTGACCACTGCAGACCGGGAACACCCCACAAGAGCTGCAGTTTTGGAGATGCTCTGACCCAGTCGTCTAGCCATCACAATTTGGCCCTTGTCAAACTCGCTCAAATCCTTACGCTTGCCCATTTTTCCAGCTTCTAACACATCAACTTTGAGGACAAAACGTTCACTTGCTGCCTAATATATCCCACCCACTAACAGGTGCCATGATGAAGAGATAATCTGTGTTATTCACTTCACCGGTCATAATGTTATGCCTGATCGGAGTATATATATATGTTTGTTCAATAGTGTTACCAGCTAATTTTTCTGGATAATTAATTAATTGATTAATTGATCAACATACCAGATCATTACAGTAACTGCATTCAAAATTTTGATGAACTGATAACCTTTTTGCCCATTTACTTCAGTACTGTCAGAGAACGGTGAGTTATAGCCACAGAAATGGCACATAATTCAAGGTTTTCTGGGGAATATAGTGTTTTGAGGGTGTTGAGGGCAAAGATTAATCCATTCAGTCTTACTTACGTCTCTGGCTCCTTTTGAGGCTCAGTTTGCAGTTGGTTTTGGGACTTTGTTTGGGGCTGGAGTACATTATTAACCAGATCAGTGATTCCGCTAAAGGGAAACCACCTGTATGAACAAGCAGACAGCGCAACTCAATATCAGGTCAACAAGCCTCCTTCCATTCGACATACGCGCCAATATCATGACAACAACTGCAGTGCAGCTACATTCATGGGGAACACATAAAGGGTACAGCATGTACAGCTACAAGAACTAGTAGGACAGAGAGAAAGAAAGACAGAGAGAAAGACAGGGACAGACTAGTCTCGGCCCATGGACTGTCTCACGCATATTGCACACAAAACTGGCCACTTTTTTATCCTTCCCGGGAACATAATTGTGTTTAGAATGTACCAGGTTGCTATAAACCTTTCTGTCATGACAACTCTGAGTGCTTGGCATGGTAATGGATATGACAATGTTGATTTATTTGGTCTTGACGTAATAGATCTGCTACGCTGCTGCAGAGCAAGTACGAGTCTTGCTACTCCCAGTACATACACGACACGCTGCTGTGAGCAAGTAAGACATGCTGCTGCTGTACAATAGAGCGTACATGAATTACCTGTAGCCAGTGTTGGGGGTAACGCATTACAAGTAACTCGAGTTACGTAATCAGATTACTTTTTCAAGTAACTAGTAAAGTAATGCATAACTTTTAAAAATTAGAACAACATATCTGAGTTACTTTTTCAAATAAGTAACGCAAGTTACTTTGTTTTCCCATTTATTGACTGACAGCTCTCTTGTCCCAAAAAATCGTAAGTGCAGAGGCGTTGTGTGCGCTGTGTGAACATGATGTTTTTTGTAGTTCTAGACTAAATGTAAGCATTTACTAATCTTACTCGCACAAAAAAAGACTCAGTATTCCTCAAAATGAATAAGCCAAATCAGCCAAATGCAAAATCAGAATACTATGCAAACCTCCAATAATTAAATGTTAGATAAAACAAATATTTTTATGCATTTAATCTCACTTTATTGAGCAATGTACTTGCTGCTGACCTTCGATAATTCAGTTAAACCATAAGCAAAAATTACTTTAGATTTTTTGTTTTTATTGGTGAAGTAAGTGTTAAACGTTTTCTTTCTTTACTTTTGGGTCTTTACTTTTGCCCAAAAATAGAACTTTGTATTATATAAAAAACAAGCAAACAAACAAGCCCAGCCCAGGTGAGAAAAAGTAACACCAAAGTAACGTAATGCATTACTTTTCTTAAAAAGTAACTAAGTAACGCAATTAGTTACTTTTTAAAGGAGTAACACAATATTGTAATGCATTACTTTTCAAAGCAACTTTCCCCAACACTGCCTGTAGCAGATCTATACAGGTGGAGCTGGGGAGGGTGGAGGGTTTCTAAAGGCGTGCTGCAACTGCTACAGCTGCTAACCAAGTATTTGAAGGATGAGCATGCAAGGTCATTGGCTACTGATACAGCAGGAACCAATCAGCTGTGCCCTATATAGAATGATGTGATTGCAAGCAGATTGAGTTAAGGACCTATCAGCCTGCGCCATTTAGAGTTTCATGACAGAACTTTGTGTTTCTAAAGAAAAACAAATCACTGTATATAACAAAGTGGTCCAGTTTAGTGGCATTTTTTTTGTTCTAGGCACTTAGCAGCAAGTAAACTAGGTATGCATGAGCAAAACTTTTTTTGAGTTATATCTATGAAATAATCAATATTTATTACTTTTGGACAGAGATAGTCTAATTACAAAGTGCAAAAACAATTCCACTTTTTCAGCAATATTATTGCTTTCACTGGATGAGAACTGAACTAAGCTGGATGATGACATCACTGTTTTCTACAGAGCTGCTTTATAGCTGAATTGAACTGTTTGCATCACTAGCTATGTTTTCATCCACCTATTTTTATGCGTATTTTGGGATATAGCATTGGATGGAAACGGCAAGATGCTCATAAATTCTAAAAATGTGCATAAAAAACGTATGCGCTTAATTGAGTCGGATAAATTATCCGATAAGAAAACGTGCATAAACTATGATGGAAACTCATTTACAGAATAAATTCCTTGATGAGCATCAAAAAAGTCATGTGACTTTGCAATGGGACAGTATAACTTGACCAACCAGTGGACCGATCTTGTTGCACAGCATCTGAAATGCTGTTTTGGTCATTCTGAAATAGGGTTTCAAAGTTTCCAGAAAGTTTCCAGAATTTTTTGGAAACTTTATATAACATTTTTTTATAAAATTGTTATATAAAGTGGCTTCTCCTATTGCAGCAACTTCCATTTTTTTATAGTGATATTTAGCGCCAGTTTATCAGGAAGTGACGATTATGTTCTCTTCGACTCACTTTATTCGCAAAAGTTTTATGCGAAATTCCAACTCTGGATGGAAACATAGCTAATACTGAATACTACTAAATACTGAATTATTTTCCTGTTTATCCCTGTAAAGCTGCTTTAAACCAATCTGAATTTTATAAAGCGCTATAAAGATGACTTGACTTCTCCAGAATTTCTCATATAGTTGGTCGAGGACAGGAAATGTTGAGTTGTATTAATGTGGTAAAAATCTCTAATCTTATATGAACCCACCCTTAAATGGAATGTAGAAACAGGATGAGCCGCGATTGGTCGCTTTACATGTCGGTCAAACAAACTCTTCCTGTCTCGAGTGGGCTTTTTGTGGCTGGAATAAGAACAAGTGGACTTTGCTGAAAGTAAAAAATCTGGCTATGTGAGACTAGAGAAAGAAGAAAAAGAGAAATACAAGAGAAGGAGAGGAGATACACTCAGCCAGTGAAGGAAGCAAAGAAGCCGGAGCAAGTGAAATGAATTTTGCATCCATCAGCCCGGGATACAGTCAAAAATCCACAGATACAGAGAAAGAGATCAAACAGTGTCCATGTGCAACTCACAAAGTCGACACAAACGAGCAAAATAAAGCAGGACTGGTGCATCCAGCCTACATGTGGATGAAGCTGCCAAAAGCTTTTCGAATAGAGCCATAACAGACTGCAGGCAGCCAATCACTAGAGAGAGGAGGGGAAAAGAGCCGCCAATCACAGAGGAAGCCACAACAAACGCACACGCCACTAACCAGCCAGGCGGGAATAAGCCTTGAGGTCTCTAGCTAAGAGAAGCCCACACAGAATCATTGCCTGGAGAAAAACTGCAGAATTTGAACAGCTAACAAAGTTCTGCCCCTTTATTGTTTGTTTACTAAATGCTTTGGCAAATCTGATTATTATTTTAGTTACCAATAAGAATATTCTGCAGCTTTTGCCCCAAAATCAATGCGGAAAATGCGGGAAAAGATCACAGAATCAGTCTAGGCCTCGCTGAGTGTTACTTACTGGACTGGCTGAGACTTTGCATCTTCTTTGTCCCTAAAAATAAAAAAAATAAGTCAACAAAAGTGCAGGATGACAACAGAAATAAAAGACAACATAAGACTAACATAATCAAAAAAAAAAAAAAAAAAAATTAAAACATAAAAACATGGAAACAGTCAAAAAAATGGCCCTGGACCACAAAACCAGTCATATGGGTCAATTTTTGGAATTTGAGATGTATACATCATCTGAAAGCTGAATAAATAAGCTTTCCACTGATGTGTGGTTTGTTAGGACAATATTTGGCCGAGATACAACTATTTGAAAATCTGGAATCTGAGGGTGCAAAAAAATCTAAATATTGAGAAAATCGCCTTTAAAGTTGTCCAAATGAAGTCCTTAGCTATGCATATTACTACTAATAATACATTTTTTATATATTTATGGTAGCAAAATTACAAAATATCTTAATGGAACATGATCTTTACTTAATATCCTAATGATTTTTGGCATAAAAGAAACATTGATAATTTGGTAACACTTTACAATAAGGTTGTATTAGTTAACATTAATTAATGCATGAGTTAACATGAACTAACCATGAACAACTCCTCTGTTCAGCATTAGTTAATCTTTGTTAACGTTAGTTAATAAAAATACAGCTGTTCATGGTTTGTTCATGTTAGCTCACAGTGCATTAACTAATGTTAACAAGATTTTAATAATGCATTAGTAAATGTTGAAATTAACATTAACAAAGATAAATAAATGCTTCATAAGTGCAGTTCATTATTAGTTCATGTTAACTAATGTAGTTAACTAATGTTAACTAATGAACCTTATTGTAAAGTGTTACCGATAATTTTGACCCATACAATGTATTGTTGGCTATTGCCACAAATATACCCATGCAACTTATGAATGGTTTTGTGGTCAAGGGTCACATATATGATGTGCTGGGCAGTATGACAGCATTATTATAATTTTGTCATATCTGTTTTATTATTTTAGGTTTACGGTTGTGAGTCATTTTTTTTTAACACAGGCAATCTAATATGATTTGTTGTGAATATATATATATATTCATATATATTCATCTTTATTAAGATTTTGGTCATACCAACCACCCGCCATTACATGTGAAACAAACTATATATGCAAATAGATATGAACATGATCATTTTAAACATACACAAAAAGGAAACATGCAAAGACATGGAACACTTAAATATTTTAAACAAAAAGAAACAAATAAATAACAGGTAAACAGAAATAAAAACACAGGGAAATTATCTTTCTGCCCTCCACAGACAAGTCGACCACACAAAGAAACACACCGTCCACAACACGCAGTCCATCAGACTCAATGTGTTGAGCTTAAAACTACAAACACATAAATAAAATGCCACAGCATTACCCTGTAAGAACTTCAGAGGCATATACAAACCACAAGGAAAGAGGGTTAATGAACCCCCTAAAATCAGAAGTCCTCATAAAATTGCTATGAATGCATGAGATTCAGAGATTTAGTGTCATGATCCCAGCCTGTGTTTCCTTGTCTTGTGAGGACTTTTGTTAGGGGCTGGAGCCTTCGCTGGACTCTGGTCAGGGGCTGGAGCCCTCACTGGACTCTGGTCAGGGGCTGAAGCCCTCATTGGACGCTGGATGTGGACAGTGAGGGCTCCAGCCCTTGACCAGAGTCCAGCGAAGGCTCCAGCCCCTAACAAAAGTCCTCACAAGACAAGGAAACACAGGCTGGGATCATGACAGAACAAAAGTCCTCACACAAGACAGGGAAAAACAGGCTGGGATCATGACATTTAGATTCAGATCAATTTTAGGTAAATCTGGACCCCTTTTTTTACCTGTCTGAGATCATTTGTGCATTTGTGTGTGTGAATTTAAGGGGGAGAAAAAAAAAAAATCTAAATCTGAAGTTAAATATTGTTAGATTTTCTCCTGAAACATTTTGTGCAAAATGGTAAAACAGTGTGGCGCTGCCCTCTAATGGTCAAATATTTTGACGCTTGAAAACCTACCAGCAAAGCGACCTGAAAAACAATGTGCAAGTGTACCTGGACAAAAGCTGTTTTAAACGCAAAGGGTTGTCACACCAAATATTGATTTGATTTAGTTAATATAAGTTAATTGATATATATATATATATATGGCAAGGCAGCTGCCTTTGGTTTTAGTCACACATTAGGTTGAAACTAATGCCGCAATATCTTGCAGGAAAACTGCACTAGTGAGCCGTGACTCGTAAGTATTGCATGTGATGTTCTAACCAAATTAGCCCTCTTTCTGAGCTGTTCTCAGACTGTTAATTTAACCTCAAATGACTGTCCTCGCTCCTCCTCATCCCTCTATTCTCTCTGTATCTCGGCGCTCTTGAGTGGAGGTGGAGACAGAGGCCTCATTGATGTGACAGCTATAGAATGAGAGCTGACTCATCACTTTAAATAATACACCCCACATCTCACCATCAGAATCTCAGCACAGTTATTTTCAACTTAACGTCTATCAGCTCCATCTGTGGGCTTACGTCTGAATCGGTTTTGTAGAAACAAAATGGGAAATGCATCTACAACATCTACAGTACTATTTGTAATATTCCAAGAAGGTTAAAGTTAACATTCATCAAGTACAAATAACATCATAAAGATGTTCCAAAAATGTTGTTCTCTGAATGTCAGCGTTTTTCATGCTATGCCGAGTTAGACAGACGTTAGTCACCGAGCACCGCAACCGAAACAGCAGCCACCTTTTACAGTTCCTCCTGAACCAAAACAACCAGCGATTTTGCAATTTGTAATTTGGAAGATATGGAAACCTGTGACATTATACTCTGAGCGGTCCGTGACTCGAATTTATGCGTTTTTTAATGGCAACACTATCAACGCTGAAATTAGTCTGCAGCAGTCAGGTGGTACAGGTCAGTGCTCTTTAAGTTGTTTATGTTCATTATTCTTGTACTGTTATGTGCTTTGAGACATAAGGCAGTTTAACACCGTCTCTCATGATGCTTTTGTTTGATCCCTGCTGTACGCGTTCATGTGTTTTGAAGGAGGCGTGGCTTTGGAGACGCTCTGAAGGGAGAGTGGGATCTCATGCTTTCAAAGCTAGCTCGCTATTGCTAGCGTCTCTGAAAATTACCTACCATACCTTAGCTTAAAACAGTCTAAATCAAACATAATATGGAGTTGGCCCCATGTAAACAGTGGCCATGTTCAAAATAGCATGCATCCAGTGAGCTGTGTGCACATTTTCTGTATGCAGTGCACTATATTAACTATGCATGAATTATTAAGTCATAAAACATAGCTATTTGAATAGACACCAATGAAGAATGATATTATTAGTTATGACATCTACCAGCAGGGGCTAACAGTTCCATGCTAACCAGCTAAACCTCAACCTCTTCAACTATTTCCATCAGAAAACGACTAACATTGCTTACAACACCTTTTAATAGAAATGTTCTTCTCACTTCCTCTTTCTCAAAGTATTATAAACAATACGATATGGAAAACAGGACTCTTTAGAAATGATGTAAGGTCATTTAGAAATAAACATGCTCAGCGATACTGATAGTTGCCATGTTATTAGGAGAGTGTGGCATTGTGTGAAGTTGTCATGTTAACCTTTACACAGTGGAAACACTCGATTACACATTCATACAGACACGATGTGAGCATTAATGTTCCGCATATGAAAGCAAAAACATGACATGATTAACCACCAAGCTTTACCATATCATGAGAAATCATTAAACCCATGGCAGGGTTATCATTAACTAAGACTAAAACTATTCAAAACATTTTGTTTGAATTAAAGCGGAAATAAAATAAAATTAGATTTAAAAAAAAAAACTAGATGAAAATTAGAATTGCTGCATTGGTTGAAGTTAAAGCACTAAAATGACTGGAAATAAATAAAAAATAAAAATAAATTTAAAAAAACTTTTCATAAAATGTAATAAAATAACGTTTTCACTTTAAAACTAAAGTAAACATAAACAAAATATTTAAAATGTTAAAATATAATTTAAAAATGTAAATATTTAAAAAATAATAATAATTAAAAAAATTTTACAACTAAATAACAACAAAAAATAGTTGCACATAACAACTAAAAATTTTATTAAATTGAAAACTAAAAAATATAAAAATGAAAGCTAATTTAAAATATTAATACGAACTATAATAGTATATAAATAACAGCCCACCACCCCTGAAAGTGCTGGTGCTCATTCATATGCAAAGCATAACAATATAAGGCTTTACATAAAAATATTAAAGGCACAGCAGAAAAAAAAATGTCAGACAGTAGGTGGAAAATAGTCATGTGGAAAAAAAACAAAAAAACATAAGTGGACTACAAAGAAAAAATAAAATAAAAAAATGCATTTGACCTCTTTTTCAGCTAGCACTACTAAAACGCTGTTCTGTATGAAGCGTGTATGTATACGTGGACACACTGGCTCTCCTTCTGTCAGCGATGCACAGAAGAGGAAATTCCTGTTACATAACACAGAGCTGAATCTCTGCATGGGGCATAATTACTCCACAATTACAGCTGCCAGTGTGCCAGTCTGAGCTGGTCAGTGGGGCTGGCAGTGCCCGCGCTCTCCTCTCTGCCATCACAACCAAAACACAGCAGCATCCGCAGCCTTCAGCCTGAGGTTAAAAGAAAATATTGTAATGTTTTCTCTCTCTCTCAGTTTGTAAAAACCATTGTAAAACATACTTTATAAAGTAGCATACTTTTTCACAGCATTTGTGCAGTATGCAAATTTCCCATATGCAGAGAGTTGTTGGTCAACATATTGTTCTCATAACATTGAGAGAAAACGTTCTGAGAGTATTGTATGGTGACTCTCATGCAATGCGATGAGGTCATGCGATAATGTAGCATCTCATTTATGACGCCTCAAGCGACATGCACAGTTTAAAAATTAATGGTAAAATTAACGTTTAGACGTTAGACGTTTTTAATTAAAAAATAATGCAAAATACAGTTTCATGGCCAGTATGTATGCTTGACATTGGGGCAAAAAGTACATTTTTCACCATGGGTACATAGACATGAAATGTACACTACCAATCAAACTTTTGGTACTTTTATTCAGCAAGGACACATTAAATTGGTCAAAAATTACTTTCAGATAAATTTTCAGACAAAAATTTCAGATAAATGCTGTTCTTTTGAACTTTTTATTTATCAAAAAAAAAAAAAAATTATTATGGTTTCCACAAAAAATATGAAGCAGCTGAACTGTTTTCAACATTGATACAAATCAGAAATGTTTCTTGAGCACCAAATCAGCATATGAATGATTTCTGAAGGATCATGTGACACTGAAGACTAGAGTAATGATGCTGAAAATTCAGCTTTGCCATCACAGGAATAAATTACATCGTAAAAAATGCATTAAAATATAACAATTATTTTAAATTGTAATATTTCACAATATTTTTTGATCAAATAATTGCAGCAACTGAGCATGAGAGAATTCTTTCTAAAAAATCTTACCAACCCCAAACTTTTGAACAGTAGTGTATGTATGTGCAAATAGCTGTAAATAGCCTGTTTCTTTAAAGCTGGAAACATGGTCTAAACACAAGATTTAAGATTGCAGAATTGTGTGAATGAGTGTGTGACAGGTGTGGACGGTGTGAGACCACTTTATTTTTATGAATGTGGAAATTTGTGTGTGTGCTTGTGTTCAGCAGAATCACTGCAGGAGCTTAGCAGAAATGGTGTAATCTCATGCCAGAAAGAGCCAGGTCAACATGACCTGCACTGTACCATCTGAGAGACCACAGAGTGCCACTGAATAAACACACACACTTGAGTACACAAGTTGCCTTAAAGGAATAGTTCACCTAAAAATGAAAATTGTCCAATAATTTACTCACCCTCAAGCCATCCTAGGTGTATATGACATTCTTCTTTCAGACAAATACAATCAGATTTATATTAATAAATGTCCTGGCTAATCCAAGCTTTATAATGGCAGTGAATGGGAGCCCAAAATTTGAAGCCCAAGAAAGTGCATCCATCCATTATAAAAGTAATCCACACGGCTCCAGGGGGTTAATAAAGGCCTTCTGAAGCGAAGCGATGGGTTATCCATATTTATAATATCCATATTTATAATATCCATATTTAACACTTTATAAAGTAAAATATCTAGCTTCCACCAGACCGCCTTCAGTATTCAACTTACGGAAAAAGTGCAAATGATGCGACGTATGATGTAGGACGTAATGTAAGCGTTTTGAACTGCGAGAGGCGTTACACTTTCTGCGTAAGCTGAATACGGAAGGCTGTCTGGTGGTAGCTAGATATTTTACTTTATAAAGTTTTAAATATGGACATTTTTTCTTACAAAAATGCATCGATTCACTTCAGAAGGCCTTTATTAACCCCCCTGGAGCCGTGTGGAGTATGTTTATAATGGATGGATGCACTTTTTTGGGCTTCAAATTTTTCAAACATTTATAATGTTAAAGCCTGGATTAGCCAGGACATTTTTTAATATATCTCCGATGGTATTCGTCTGAAAGAAAAAAGTCATATACACCTAGGATGGCTTGAGGGTGAGTAAATCTTGGGGTAACTTTCATTTTTGGGTGAACTATCCCTTTAATTTTTATGTATTTTTAAAAAAACAAGACGGAGGGCCAGATTTACTAACAGCTTGCACCAGCGCAAACCCTCTTTTGGCGTTTAAAAACTACTGTCAGGATTTACTAAAGACACGCAGTGAGAAATTAGCGCTGAAAAGGCGTGGACAGTTATTTTTGCGGCTGACCTTATTGCATATGCATTTGTAGGAGTTTCCCTTTCAGACGCAAAATTTATGAGTACTGAAATGAATCATGCAAGGTGATTTACTGAGGTTTGCACTAGTCAATTTACGGGTGTTTGCGCCATTATTTACCGCCCAAAAAAAGCATGTCTTAAACCAGACGCTAATTGGTAGAATGCGTTGGTCATTATGGAAATGATCCGGCTGCGTCGGAGTCTTTAATTTGCAAACTTTCCACTCCCATCAGCGCTTTTTTGGAATTGCGCTCTTACTCTAATTTGCCCTGTTTAGTAAATCTGGCCCACTATATCTTAAGCCATTTTGTATCTCAATTAAATGCATCTTGATTTAAGAATGTTTAGATATTTGTACTGGAAAACAAGACAAAAATACAGTGAAAAAAATTTTTTACATTCCCATTTGCTCCAGTAACAAAAGAAAAAAAAAATCCACAATAGCATTTCAATGACTTTTTAAAAGAGGAAAAAATACTGAGAGATTGATTAGAAGAGAGAAAGAGACATTGGTCAGAAGAGAGAAAGATGTCAAATTTTCCATCACTCCCTCAGCTGTATTAGAAACTCTCATGCAGCAACATTAACTAGTTTTCTGTAATTTAATGCCAACACAGAATATGGTCTATATAAATATAAGAAAAACTGCTAGATTTACAATGTTAATAACTGTGGAAACATGCCATAACAGTCTGTGAAAAGGTCAGATTCCTCCAGGAACTAATCGATGCATAATTAATAAATTATATTTATAATTGACATTTCGCCCGCCATCTTCTTTATCACTGAGCTTATCGCAATGCATTATGGGATTATATTATTTGCAATGCCCCTTAAACATTTTCACCAAAAGGCAGCAGCATAATTAAGTTGCCAACTTTTGGACCCTTAAAACGCTCCCTATGTTGGGTTTTGGATCACAGCATGACTGCATGCAAGCACAAAAGCTGTTCTTGAGCCAAAAGCAAGCTAAATTTACAGCTCGCCCTGCCCTCACACAGCGATGCCTGAAATAGCAGCCGGGTTCAAGGCGGTCCATTATAGCGACAGACACCTGTTCATTAGGACCATTCAGCAGGGTGGCAGGGGAAGTGCCTCCCTTGAACACATTTCCCTTTAAAAGAGGATTAGCGCTGAGGGAGCTCTCGATTCCAGCTGTCATCGGTTCCGCAGTGGCATCTGGATCAAAAAGCAATCTCATTTGAGCTGGGAGTGCCGTGATTGGTCGCAGCAGACCCTGGTTAACCTTTGAGTGACAGCTTTAAATCCCTCCTCACATTTAGCGCCACCCCATACATCCAGCTTTCAGAAACGCACGTTCACTTTTCAGATCCGTAAGCAGATGCTGCAACATGAACCTAAACGCAAACAGTCAAGATGATGAGCACGTAAATGCTAAATGAAAATGGGGCAAACATAAAACCCTGTTACGGTGCAGCACTAATTTGTGCTGTTTTTAAGCATATGTTTTCTGTAAATTCTATCCAGTTTATGTTTATTCTTGGCAAGAATCACTTGTACAATTTACAATTTAAACAAACCCCAAACCGTAAGTATTAAAGGGGGGGTCTAATGCTATTTCATGCATTCTGACTTATTTACACTGTTAAAGAGTTGGATTCTCATGCTAAACATGGCCAAAATTTCAAAAACGAGTATTTCTGTACCAAATACACTCCAGGATTCGAACAAGTTTAGGAACGTTTTTTTTTCCGAGTATGGCCCTGTATGACGTCATAAAGAGCGGAATTCCTTGTATGGGCACTTCTCCCGGATGAGCGTGTGTGCACGTCAACCCGAGCGAGAGCAAGAGCACATCAACGAGCTTCGTTCGGGTTATGGAAGCCATCGGCAGCGCTGTCATTTTGTTTTTAGACCACAAAATCAACAATGTCACTAAAGAAATGTGTTTCTGTTTGTGAGGGAAAGATAACCTTGCTCAGCTTCCCAAGTAATCCAGCGTTAAGCAAACAGTGGATGCAGTTTGTTTTTCCGGAGCAGCAACGGAGTTCTGCAAGTGTGTTTGTTTGTTCCCGCTCATGAGTCGAAAACTGCATCAAATGTCTGTGTTTTGTTGGCAATCTGCACGTAAGTTCATATAATGTAAACAACACGAACATGTAGGCTGAATCCGAAATCGCCTCTTATACCCTCAAATAGGGCATTATTTGAGGGAACAGCCATTTGTAGTGGTGTCCGAAACCATAGTGGATGTTATTGAATGCACTCATTCAATCCCACATTGCACCGCAATAACAAGTGTACAGCCGATGTGCACTCAACGGCTGTCCGACTTCACACACTCGTTTCCATTCACTCCTTCAAGTGAACTATATTAGTGGACTAACGTAGGGAATAGTGAATGAGGGTTTAGGGGGCGATTTCGGATTCAGCCATAGTGAATCGAAAGTTAATCGAGGGATAATGCCATGATGTATTGTGTGTGTGTGTGTGTGTGATTGTCATAGGTTTGTGTGTGCTCCTGACTCTTTAGCTCCGCCCACTGCACGCCTCCACGAGTTCAGCTGTTTTCGAAAAGAATCGGTACAGGGTATCTGTCTTTTATAAATATGATAAAACTAAAGACTCTTCGGAGATATGAAGGATGCAATACTACTCTATAGGTACTCAAGATTAACATGAGATTGGCAGAAACTGTGTGTGTTATGTACCCTTTAAACTTCATTGAGTAACTTATCCCACTCCACTTGTACAGACATGAATGATACCTCAAATCCTCTGGCTTGTTGTGTGCTATTACTTTTTAAAGAGATCGGACCTGTGATGTTGACTCGGCCATGCTAAAGAAAAAACCCAACTTAAAACAGCTTGTTTCTAATGCTACGTTCTGACTGCAGGCAAAAGTGGCCCAAATTTGAAAAAAATGCTTTGCTCATATGTGACACAGATCTGTTTTCTTAATAACAGCACAAACCACAGGGAAAAAACACAAATCAGATAAAGGTTTCATGTTTTGCAATGCGACCTCAGCCTGAACCAAGTGTGCCACACGAGTCCTGAAAAGTGAAGCCAAAGCATCTCGATCGCCCCCAGGTGGCTGGATGCAGTATAAGTCATAAACCCTGCCCTCTTTATGTATTGTAATGGGACATAGATAAACTAAACAGTCAAATTACACTTCAAATACATTTTTTCCAAAGATGGTTTCTGTCATTTTAGGCTGTTTTTATCACACTGATGTTAGTTCAAGTGTTCGTTCTTTAAATAAGTTTGGTTTTAGTTAGTTATTTGATTCTATAAAAATGGGGGTGTAACGTTATGATTGACAGCTGAGATTGACAGCTTCTCTGAGCGAAGTAGTCACTGAGGCACCAACAGAGTTTTTTCGGGAACTTCGGGAGGATATTGGAGCTTTAACTTTAATTTCTACATTTCAAGTAGTCAGTGCCATATTTGGACACTGCCAACTTCACTTACTGCAATGGAAGAGAGTGTTGGTGCGTCGTCCATCTTTTTTTACAGTCTATGGTCTGAACAGTCATATCGGAATTCATGCGACTTTTACGTCACTCTAGATCTACATTTGACACAATTCTGCACTGATGGGAGTCATGGGAGTCACATACCAATAGTTCTTTGGTCACATAGTGAATATGATAAACGGTGTTGTGCAGAATTCTGACCCCCACCCTAAATACCCAGAATAGGTAGGTTTAGGATTAGGTGTCGGGGTGGGGTGGGGTTAGGATTAGGCAAACAGGTAGCATCTTTAACGGAGGGGGTAATAATTTCACAGTTGAAATTAGGCACAACACCAGCAGCGAAATTAGTCAGTGGAGGGACGGTAAGCTTATAAGGCCCTGATGTACAGTGGGGAGAACAAGTATTTGATACACTGCCGATTTTGCAGGTTTTCCTACTTACAAAGCATGTAGAGGTCTGTAATTTTTATCATAGGTACACTTCAACTGTGAGAGACGGAATCGAAAACAAAAAAACAGAAAATCACATTGTATGATTTTTAAATAATTCATTTGCATTTTATTGCATGACATAAGTATTTGATCACCTACCAACCAGTAAGAATTCCGGCTCTCACAGACCTGTTAGTTTTTCTTTAAGAAGCCCTCCTGTTCTCCACTCATTACCTGTATTAACTGCACCTGTTTGAACTCGTTACCTGTATAAAAGACACCTGTCCACACACTCATTTAAACAGACTCCAACCTCTTCACAATGGCCAAGACCAGAGAGCTGTGTAAGGACATCAGGGACAAAATTGTAGACCTGCACAAGGCTGGGATGGGCTACAGGACAATAGGCAAGCAGCTTGGTGAGAAGGCAACAACTGTTTATGCGCAATTATTAGAAAATGGAAGAAGTTCAAGATGACGGTCAATCTCCCTCGGTCTGGGGCACCATGCAAGATCTCACCTCGTGGGGCGTCAAAATCATGAGGAAGGTGAGGGATCAGCCCAGAACTACACGGCAGGACCTGGTCAATGACCTGAAGAGAGCTGGGACCACAGTCTCAAAGAAAACCATTAGTAACACACTACGCCGTCATGGATTAAAATCCTGCAGCGCACGCAAGGTCCCCCTGCTCAAGCCAGCGCATGTCCAGGCCCGTCTGAAGTTTGCCAGTGACCATCTGGATAATCCAGAGGAGGAATGGGAGAAGGTCATGTGGTCTGATGAGACAAATATAGAGCTTTTTGGTCTAAACTCCACTCGCCGTGTTTGGAGGAAGAAGAAGGATGAGTACAACCCCAAGAACACCATCCCAACCGTGAAGCATGGAGGTGGAAACATCATTCTTTGGGGATGCTTTTCTGCAGAGGGGACAGGACGACTGCACCGTATTGAGGGGAGGATGGATGGGGCCATGTATCGCGAGATCTTGGCCAACAACCTCCTTCCCTCAGTAAGAGCATTGAAGATGGGTCGTGGCTGGGTCTTCCAGCATGACAACGACCCGAAACACACAGCCAGGGCAACTAAGGAGTGGCTCCGTAAGAAACATCTCAAGGTCCTGGAGTGGCCTAGCCAGTCTCCAGACCTGAACCCAATAGAAAATCTTTGGAGGGAGCTGAAAGTCCGTATTGCCCAGCGACAGCCCCGAAACCTGAAGGATCTGGAGAAGGTCTGTATGGAGGAGTGGGTCAAAATCCCTGCTGCAGTGTGTGCAAACCTGGTCAAGAACTACAGGAAACGTATGATCTCTGTAATTGCAAACAAAGGTTTCTGTACCAAATATTAAGTTCTGCTTTTCTGATGTATCAAATACTTATGTCATGCAATAAAATGCAAATTAATTACTTAAAAATCATACAATGTGATTTTCTGGATTTTTGTTTTAGATTCCATCACTCATAGTTGAAGAGTACCTATGATAAAAATGACAGACTTCTACATGCTTTGTAAGTGGGCAAACCTGCAAAATCGGCAGTGTATCAAATACTTGTTCTCCCCACTGTATATGCTAATTGTCTATCATCTTTGACGATAGTGGTCCTGACAGAAATGAGCACTAAGGCTTGCAGTGCAGCCTAAGCTGGTTTGCTGTTTTTTTTTTCAGCTGATCAGGCTGGCTAGTGTGGGAGACCATCTTAAACCAGTTTAAGGAGTTTTAAGCAGGTTTTTCTGCAGGATATGGACAATAAAACAAGCTTTGAACACACACACAGTTATACAGCAGCCCCAAAATGCATTTGGACACTTAGGCCAGAAACATATTGACCTACTGCAAGTCTGCAAACGAAGCCGTGAGCGCTTGGTCAGTGAATGTATGTACATTAAGTATTTAAGTATGTGTACATCATGTTTCTAGCCTTAAGTCACACTTAAGAACATTGTTAGGGAAAGTTACTTTTAAAAGTAATGCATTACAATATTGTATTACTCCCTAAAAAAGTAATTGCATTACTTAGTTACTTTTTTATGGAAAGTAATGCATCACATTACTTTTGCTTTACTTTTTCTCATCTGGGCTGGACTTGCTTGTTTGTTTTTTTAATAACAAAAATAAAGTTCTATTTTTGGCAAATGTAAAGGCCTTTTCAAACCAAAAGTGAAATGAATAACCCTCAAGCTGAGGAAATGCAAATTCACACCTGTACAGCCTTTACCTTTTAGCTGTGCTGCAATTCTGGATTGCAGAAGAACAGGACGCAGGACTCTGGCTGTGTCCAAAATCGCATAACTTCCTACTATATAATAGGCGAAAAAGAGTGTGTGACAGAATAAGTATGTCCGAATTCACAATACTTAAGAAAAGAGTACACAAAAATTACCCGGATGACCTACTACTTCCGGCGAGATTCTACTATCCCACGACGCCATGGGAGAGGATTTGTGAATGGTAGTGAAGCTATGCAACTGATTCTGGTAGGTCACATGATAACGACAACATGGTGAATGTACAACAGCCGGATTACATTCATACTACACACTCGCTCACAAAGTTCATCAAAATAAGCACCTATTTGCAAAGTTATTCAAAATAAGTACCTACTCAAGAGAGTATGCGATTTTGGATGCAGCCAACTACTTCAGAAATAAAAAAAAAAAAAACAAAATAAAGAAACACAAATGTGGTTTATCTTAAGTCATTTTTGTTTATTAGAATGATTGAATTAGGTCTTCAAAGGTCGGCAGCAAAGACAATGGTTAATAAAGTGAGATTAAATACATAAAGTATATTTGTGTAAACATATTTAATTATTGCAGGTTTGTGTAATATTTTAAGTTTGCATTTCACTGTTTTTATTTATTTTTTTTGCAAAAGAGATGAGTAAATGCCTGCTCACGTTTAGTCTAGAACTACAATACCCATCATGTTTACACAGCGCACACAACGCTTTCCAGGATTCTTTGACGAAAAGAACGTTTAAAAACAGCATTTGTTTCAAAACAATATCTTTACCGTGTACACTTTGTGGTTGCCAAAGGTTAGTGGAATGTGAGATGTTATAAACTAAACCCGTGGTTACTCTGCTGTGTGAACGTGAGGTAAACTGACTTATTTATATGCCCACTAAAAATCCAACAAAATTAATAAATGAGGAAAATGTAATTTGTTTATATCTATGATTTGTTGTATGACACATGGCAATGACATTCAGATATTTTTAAACATGGCTTAAGTGTCCAAACCCTTTTGAGCTCACTGTATGTGAAGCCACATGTGTACATACGTATGAACCTGATCTTGAGAAAATGCTCTAGTGGGTCACACACATGTGGCTGTGCTGTTGTCGTGCCTGTGGGTGGGGGGTGGGTGCGGGAACATCTCTTAAGAGTAAGTTACAATAATAGCCTACATGACTAACAATAGAGCGGTAATGGATACTCCCAGCATTGTTGGAGAGCGCAGTTTCCTGTCCACCAGTAAGTTAAACGTCAGTGTGCTTAACACGTGTTAATGTGGCCACAAACACACACACACACGCACACACACAATAACAACTGTGCCAAAAAGTCATTAGTGTGGTTACTAAATCCGATCAGACCGGGTCAGACATAGGACACCTATCATTTCCCAAAGAAATGATATCCAAAGTAGCATCCATTCTACATAAGCAGTCGACCGTCACTGCAAAAACAGCATCATGCGGCACGCAAATAAACATGAACCACGGCATTAAAGGAACAGATCACCCAAAAATAAAAATAAAAAGTCTGTCATCATTTTAACATGGCATTCCATTAGCCGACCTAAAACAACACAAATCTGTCTTTCAAGCTTACGGATTAAGAATGGAAAAAGAGTGACCGAGTTCAAAAAAAGACTATTTTACCTTTTAAATTTATTTTGTTTATCATATGTAGGAGAATCCCAATAATAAAAAGCACCATAAAAGTAGCATGAATGTTGTCCATGCAACTATGAAATCTGGAAAAACATGAGGGTGAGTAAATGATGTCAGAATTGCCATTTTATTCATTTACTGTAGAAAGCGGTTGTCATTCCCACATTTTATCTTTCTTGTAAAAATAAATGCACATATATAAGCTCTCTTTATTTATCTCTCTGCTGTTAAAATGAATTGTTACTCACTCTCATGTTGTTCCAAACCTGCATGCATTTCTTCCTTTTGCGGAATACAAAAGAAGATATCTTGAAGAACGTTGGGAACCAAACAACATTGAAGCCCATTGACTTTAATTGTACAAACAGTTTTCAGACATTCTTTTATGTTCTACAGAAGACAGAAAACCATACAGGTTTGGGAAGGACATGAGGGTAAGTAAATGATGACAGAATTGAGATTTTTGGGTGAACTATCCCTTTAAAGGATCAGGCATCAGCTCTCAGTGCTGCTGTCCAGGGTGCTGAATCTGATCTTACAGAGTCACAGACCAGCACAATCTAATCTCAGACTGACCGCACACTGACCATCTGATACATGCACACCAAAATAGCAGGTTTATATGCACAGGTATTATCTGAAGAAGAACTAGTCACTAGACAAGGCTCATGGCATTGAATCCAAAAGATACTACAAAGTGCCTTTAACAAAACTGAGCGAAGCAGAACTACACTACTTTTCTTTTGTAATATTATTAATGCTTTTACTGTCACTTTTGATCAATTTAATGCATTTTTGATGAATAAAAGTATTTAGATCCTTTTTTAATTTTTATTGAACGGTAGTGTATATACTATATTTTCTGTCTACAAAATAATTTCTTACTAAATTTGGACAAACAGAAATTCTGATCGCACATTTCTTGTTTTGGTACAATGCAAGTTACACATTACACCAGACTGCTGTGAAGAGAACTTCTGAAGAACTTCTGCATTTGGCAGGCAAATCATTAAAAAAAAAGTTTTATTTGAGACAATTTGTTGCAAGTAAACTAGATATACACAAGCAGAATTGTGTGTTACACTTCATTTTCAATCAGACACATTAATTATTTATTACTTAGTTTATGACAAATATAAATTCAGATAACACATTTCCGCTAATTTATTCTGTGTTCTCTGTAAAAGCAGCAGAGACGGCAATGTCACATTTTATACACTGCTCAATTATTGTAAACAGGGCTTGACGTAAAATTTTTGGCTCAACAGCCACTGTGGCTAATGGTTTTCCAAAGTTACTAGCCACAATTTTGACATCGATACCATGGGGAAAAACTGCCATATAGATATTTTTAATATTATCACATATTTTGATTCATAATTCTCCTAATCACTTTAAGACTGAATGCACAGATTCATTATACTGTTACACATGCGTTTTCTTTCTCAACTGTTTACGTTCACTTAAACCATAACTGACTGTGTTTACGTGAATACTCGCCAAGACCGGCATTTTGACATTATTTTGTGTGTATTTGCAGCAATAAGCAGCGAAAAAGAACTCAGTTTAGCACTGAGAGGCGGCTTTATGTGCGCGCACTTTGGGTGTGAGCACAAAATCTGCTGGAATGAGTAAAATCATGCACAATTCACACAATGCCATGCCAAAATTCAAGCCCTGTAACACCAACAATATTCATCCAGAGCAAGTGAGTGAGGGGAGGCGGGTTTGTGTGTCAACTCACTGTCGGAGAGATGAGAGCGTGAGAAAGCACAGCTGGTGTCATGTATCTATTCTGCGGGAAATGAGTACTGGAGGCGCTTTAGGTATTTCAGTATCAATATGTATGCACTTAGTTTATTAATTTAGATGCCTTTTTAAAATACTCAAATTGAAAAATGTATATATTATATATAAAATTCAACCCGCCAAAGCGGCTAGTAGGAGTGACTGTGTTACACGCCACTGCTGAAATACACCCACATTTGGCGGGTTGGCGAGTCTTAATGTCAAGCCCTGATTGTTACATCATCTATTTCCAATAAACAGCATGAAAGAAACAACAGCAAAAAAAAAAAAAAAAAAAACATGTCAATCAGGCAGCTTATTATTCCTAAGTGTAAAATCCTTGGGTAGAATAAACTGCAAACTGGACTAGACTTTGATAGTTAAAAATCTGTCTACATTTTCAAAAGTAGGGTAGAGTGGGGGAAAACCCTCCCCTGCTGTTTTTCCCAAAATAACCACTAGATAAAATCAAGATACGTTTTTGTTGTTGCTATGGACTACGTTGACCAGAGTGATGTAGAAGTTTTGACCGCAAAGCTTACACTGGTGAAGTACCTGAGAGAAAACGGATCTTACGTTAAGTGATATAATTTTTAACAGTAAGAAAAAAAGTGTTCTAAAGCTTGTTGTTTTGCAGAACATCACAGTTATATATGATATGAGAAGAGCAAGGCCTGTAGTTAGGGATTACTTGTCATTTAAGAAAAATATAATTATATTTTCAGAATGACATCATTTTTTTTTTCAAACATAGTCTGTGGGGTAAAACGCCCCCAGGGGGCATTGCTTCCCACTATCATAATTACTGTAGTTACCATGTTCTGAACATCACATTCTTTGTTTTTCCATCAAATGTAATCTAACTAGATGGTTGAATAAAAATATTTGGACTTTATATTTAAAAATTACCTCACATTAGCATTAGCTAGCTAGTTAGCCAGCCAGTTAGCATCAGCTAACAATATTTTATTTTAAAAAAAGGTTGATTTTCAGCATGGTTCATTAATAAATTTTCATATTTATTTTGGCTTGTCTTTTTAATTTTAAGCTAAAACATGCTTGTACTCTGATTTTGCTGTAAACATATAAAGCAAATTGCTTTGTCAGAGTGGGGGCATTTTACCCCACCTGTGGAGTAAAACGCCCCCTTGGTACGAATTTAATTTTTGTTAAAAATCTAATAACATGAAAACTCTGGATATTCATACTTGGTTTATAATTTATGTCATTATCACTGAAAACTAGGATAACTATTCTAGACACATTTAACTTTTGTTTCACAGAAAAGTTACACAGTCCTTAAGGGGGGCGTTTTCCCCCACTCTAAAGGTTCCAAAAGGGTGTTTTCGCAGTGATGTCACTGAATAAACACTTCTGCTTCCCAAAAGAACCTTTCAGTCAACAGTTCTTAAAAGAACCGTTTTTTTTCTTAGTGTGAAGAATTTTTTTTTAAATCTAAAAAACCTTTTTACACTATAAAGAACTTTTTGTGGAATAGGTTCAATGATGTTAAAGGTCCATCAATGCCAATAAATAGCCTAACTTTTATATTTTTAAGCGTATCCAGCACTCAAAGCCCAGCACATTGTGTGTCAAAGCATTGCACAATGAATTAGCCCATAAAGATCAGTGGTGTTCTGATTACATTAGAGATTTTCACTATAGGCTGAGGGTTGCACAAGGACAATAGCATCCCTTTGATTCAGCTTTCATTCCTATACTCCCATCAATCAAGCAGATGAGATCCGCTCAAAAAGAAGAATCACTGGAGCAAAACAAACTAACCACAGGAATGAGCCAACAGACTAGAAACCAACTTTTAATGGACAGACCGGTATTATCCAGCCTGTACGTGCACCTGAGAAACAGCACGTGTGATGAGAGCACTCCCTTGCCCCCTGAGATCTTGAATGGTCCCGCAGGCATCAATACATAATGATTCCCCAGCGAGAACGCACTGCCTAATGGCTCACACAGTTTCGGTTCTACTTATCGCCGGATGATCTGGTTGATCCTACAGTCAGAGGTTTGTAGTGACTCAGATAAGATAAACAATTAAGACTAGAATCAAGAAACACTACAGAAATGCACCACGTGATTAAATCTATACTGATCCCATTAAAATACACTACTGTTCTGGGGTCAGTAAGACTTTTAAACTGTTTTTGCAGAAGTCTCTTATGCTCACCAATGCTGCATTTATTTGATCAAAAATACAATAAAAACATATATTATAAAATATTATAACAATTTAAAATACCTTTTGTATTTTAATATATTTTAAAGTGTAATTTATTCCTGTGATCAAAGCTGAATTTTCAGCATCATTACTCTAGTCTTCAGTGTCACATGATCCTTCAGAAATCATTCTAATATGCTGATTTGCTGCTTAAGAAACATTTCTGATTATTATCATCAATGTTGAAAACAGTTGTGCTGCTACATTTTGTGTGTGTGTGTGTGTGTGTGGAAAGAGTTATATTTTCTTCAGAATTCGCTGATGAATAAAAAAGTTCAATAGAACAGAATTAAAATGTGCTTTTGTTCAATAAAAGTATTAATTTCTTTAAAAATATATCTATATTACTGTCCCCAAACCTTTGAATATCAGAGTATTTTTTTTTCAATATTTAAAAACACTTCAGGTTACACACTTTAAAGTTTGTTTAATAAATAGTTCATCCAAAAATGATTTTTGGTGAAAGTTTATTCGTCACCCTGTCATTCCAAACCTGTATGACAGCAAACATACAAGAACAATGACATCTGACATTAAATCTAGTTTCTAATATGTGTAAACATGAATGACAGGAATTTGCGGAAGAGAGGATGATTTTTAGCACATACTGACAAATGCTTTTTGGATGCTTATAGAGCTGATGGTAGTATCGCCCATCTCCTTTTATGTTAAATGGAAGATACAGAGTTTTAGAACAACATGAGGGTGAGTAAATGATGACAGAAAGTTTGGGTGAACTGTTCCTTTAAGAACATGCAAAAAATATCTTCCCAGATGGAGCAAAGAGATTAGATTGGGGAAATGGGCCAAACACAACTCAAAAACCCACTGCTTCACAGAAACAATATCCTTAAAGGGATGGTTCACCTAAAAATGAAAATTCTGTCATCATTTACTCACCTTCAAGTTGTTCCAAACCTGTATGAGTTTCTTTCTTCTGTTGAACACAAAAGAATATATTTTGAAGATTGATGGACCCCATTGAAAAATACTATGGAAGTCAATGGGGCCCATCAACTGTTTGGTTACCCATATTCTTCAAAATATCGTCTTTTGTGTTCAGCAAACAAAAAAAATTCATACAGGTTTGGAACAACATGAGGGTGAGTAAATTAAGACAGAATTTTGACTATTACACTTCTGAACATTGACAGACTTCATTGTTTATCTTTTACTCATCTGTGTAAACCAGTGTTGGGGGAGTAACGCGCTACAAAGTAACATGTTACAGTAACTACTTTTAGCGGTAACGCGCATGTAACTAAATATTTTTTTTAATCAAGTAATGCAATTACAATTACTGAAATTTAAATGAGTTCGTTACTCGCGTTATTCTCTTTTGTGAAAAATGAACGCTTACAGACAAGAAGCTCATTCTCCTGTAGTAAAGCCGTGCACGGGCCTCAAATCTAGGCCCTAGCCCGGCCCCTGCCCGAGACGACTGGAGCCTGTATTTTTGTTTTTTTTTTCCTCCCTATTACTCACTACTGTTGCAGCTATTAAAATAGTTCAGTTTTGTTTTTAATGTCAGTGGTTATATTTCGTTTCGTTTCTTTATTAAGTTAATTTAGAAAAATGTTTGGAGCATTTTTTGTTTGTTAAATTGAAGTTTTTGTTTTTTAAAGTGACGACCAAGCGGCCAGCGGCTGACAGTGAGTTAACCACACGTTTGATCAATTAGCCTCTCAAATCAACACTCGACTTGTCTTGCCTATAATAAAATCCATAGATATAAAACGCTTCAAGCATCAAGCAATCACAATGTTAGTTTAAACGTTTACTATCACCACCACAGTAAAAAGGCATTTTGACAAGCTGAGGCAGGCTGATGCTGCTCGCAACGGCTCCCAAACGAAACGGGCTATACAATCTAAACTAATAAACAAAAAAAAACAAAAAAAACATGCATGCAGGTTGTCTTACCTTACACCTCTCCGCAAAACGAATATAAATCTGATCTTAAATTCCCGCGGGGTTCACGTCAACGAAAGCAACAGGTATGAGCTGCATTTTATTGATCATCAGCTAATTTCAAAATCACTGACCGCAATAGGAGAAAGAGCGACCTAAGCACCGGTATTGTCATTTAATCTCATTATTTTTAATGAAGATGATTGTGTTTTTGAGCATCTAAGACTTAGCCTATTTTCAGTTTCACTTGCGGCAGTTTGCGTGTTGGCTTGCTTTAGCCTACTAATTTGTGGCGATGCGTGTTGCAGTAGCGCCGTCATATCTGACTACAACATGTCATATAGCCTATAGCCTATAACACGCTCTCACACGTTTATCTTTTAACAATTTGCCAGGAGTAAAATTTACATATGCGATTTAAACAACCAGATGCATTTACATTTGTCCAGTTTCGTCTGAAACGCGTCCCAGACCACCTTCTGAATTTGTTTGTTTGGGTGATCGGATATAAATCCGTCTTGAAAGAATTTCGGAAGGCATTTACTCCTTGACCAGTTGTAAAAAGGCCATAATGCTCGCTGCTACTGCTGCTGGCGCGGCCGCGGACTCTAAACACTGTGCGAGCCAGTCGCGGTATCATGGTCTCGTGTTGGTTCCACCAGCGCAGCACATCTCATAGTTTATTTTAATTAATGAATGTCTAAAATATAAAACGAAGGAGAAGCCTAAAACAGGCCCGAAGCCTGGCCCGCGTGTGAGGTATGACGTGAAAATTGGCCCGAAGCCCGGCCCTAGGGGCGTAAAAAAGTCAGGGCCCGTCAGGCTCGGACTGAAATGCAGGGATCTAAAAAAAACCCACTGTTAAATGACTGACAGTTGTTATTTCGTTTCAAGTATTAAAAGGGACTTTTGTACTACTGCTTGATTTGAAGGCCTGTTGCCCTGTTGATTACAATAAATAGGTCTAAAAATTGTGTTTATTGTGTTTGACTGTTCAGTACTGTTCATATTTACATTTAAAAAGCAGACATAAAAGTAACTTAAAAGTTACTTTCCCTAGTAACTAATTACTTTTGATATACAGTAATTGGTAGAGTAATTCAATTACTTTTAAAAGAAGTAACTAGTAACTGTAACTAATTACTAATTTTCAGTAACTTGCCCAACACTGGTGTAAACACTCAAACAGACTAAGATACTCAAATACATAAAAATACCTTTGGCATCAAGCAGAATTACAGTGTGCTAGTTAGTGCATGGGTCTTCAACCGGGGGTCGGCAGCAGTACTGCAGGGGATCCGCCAATTAAAGTTTGATCACAAATCATTTTTTGATAAAAAAAATATATAACATGGGGAGAAAACATCACAAAGTCAAATTCAAATAGGCCTATAAGTACCCTGAAACGAAAGCAGAGCACCCTCCGTTGATACTGTAATAGTATAATATTATTGGAGAAACAGATTTGGCAAACATTGCGTTTGATGTTGCGTTCTGGAGAACGTGAAACATTCCTATTCACAGTGGGTGAGAAATGTAGCCAATCATAGACATGCTTGTTGATCTCTGGAACGCAATGGCCAATCAGAGGTGTTTAAGTTAAAATCCACTCACCACTCAAAACGCCTGAGTTTTTATTCAGTGCTGAGTTCTGCTCGCTCAGATGTGGGGTTTGACTTCCCGAAGGTTAGTGGATTAAAAAAAAAAAAAAAAAGTAAAAGGAAATGTATCACTTTACATGTTGTCTGTGTGCACACTATTCATCATGAATAAAATGGATACATTATGAACTAAAGATTCTCCTCATCACTGTCACACATCTTTCAGATGGACATGCCTTTCATTCGAAAGTCTTCTTCTGATGGAGCGCTTCAAAATAGAAGGGTATGACACCACTTAACAATATATGTATATTCATTTCTGTAACACTTCCTGGTTTTAATACCTTGTACTGTTTTTTATTAAAAAAAATGTATGTTACCATCTACAGTTGATTGGTCATTTTGTGCCTTGGCTCATTTATCAAAATTACCATGTTCACCAGATAAGTATAATGACTGTCAGCCATCATCCATTTAGCTAAGTAAGGTAAATAGGAAATGTTTACAATAGTTGCCTCACGCTGTATGCAGCTGCAACTATATGGTACCATGGTCACAACTGTTTATAGGTAGTGCATTAATTTTGGTGAACAAACAGACTGGAACTATCTGTGCTTTAAACAGTTTTAAACCACACCTTCCAGTCAATAAGACATTTGTGTATGCTTTTGCCTATGCGGTACTTTAGATTAATCTTCTTAATGTTTGAAAGGCATGGTCAGCGGTTTGCCTTCTGGACTGATGAGGCCAGAAGCTTGGTCCAAGGAACTCTTCAGCCTGTCTACAGAGTGCCAAGTCAGAGTGCTATCTCTGAGAAAGTCCCAGCCCACATTGAGGCTGTCGATGACCGCACCGCAGAAGAAAAGAGACTGGTGGACTTTATTGTAAAGTTATAGGGATCTGAGGAGCATTTGGTGGTACTTTACCAATGTTTACGTTTATTCGTCTTTACAGACTAACTCATAGTAAAGATTCACCAAGGGCCTTAATTAGGGAAAACATTAACATTATTTTTTTAACTATGCTGCAAATTATTGTATCTTTATCTTAAATGTATCAATTCCTTAAAAAGAATTGTTTTCGTACCATGGTTTGCCCATAGGGTGTACTCAACGGGAAGCCCTCTAAGTGGTTGCATAAGGTAACCTCTTCCCAGGTGCCTGTCTACCTCGACAGTGAGGAACAACAGGACATCTTGTTTTCTTATCTGAGAGGAGTGCTGGATAGGACACCAACACAATTGAGCTTCACAGATGAAGTGCAGTTCATCTGTGGTGTTCTTTTTCCAGAGGTATGCCGAACCATGTAATGTGTTTGTGTGTCCTGCTCCTGCACTTACAAAATGTACTGTATAAACTGCATGCTAGCGCTACTCGTGTATGGACCCATGTATAATGGCTTGCTGTTCAGTAGTGGTATAATAGTATATTTATATTAACATTTTTCATAGGCCATCATATATGCACTGGCTGTCCTCCGGAATTTCTCCTTGCAGGAGGCTGAGCAGGTCTTCCTTTCTGGTCCGGATTATCCTTACAGGTCAGAGTAGATTATGAATTATTTTTGCACAATGCCCAGTGCACCCTTTTGCTACTGATATTTCTGTTAACACAACAGTGATTGTTCTCTGATAACTATTCCAGTGAAGTGGAAGAATTTAACAGAAAGATTGACAAACAATTGAGGAAGGAAGGGAGACCATTCAATTGGTGGGTATTGCTCTTATATACTTACAAATTTGGAGTTTGGAATTAGACGTCAGTAACATGAATATTCTGTTTGGCTTTCTCTCTCTACAACTCCAACAGTGCATAAGTGTTAAATCAGAGATATATATTTCAGTTGAACATGTTAAACAAATGTTTCTTATTTAATTCTCTCTCTCTCTCTCTCTCTCTCTCTCTCTCTCTCTCTCTCTCTCTCTCTCTCTCTCTCTCTCTCTCTCTCTCTCTCTCTCTCTCTCTCTCTCTCTCTCTCCTCTCTCTCTCTCTCTCTCTCTCTCTCTCTCTCTCTCTCTCTCTCTCTCTCTCTCTCTGAGTTGAAGCCTACAGTCTGTCTGTGCAGCAGCTGATGAAAAAGGGGGTCTTTTTGGTGCTGTTGTTATTGACAAAAATGACATACACACTACCAGTCAAAAGTTTGGAAACTGTACTATTTTGATTGTTTTTGAAAGAAGTCTCTTCTGCTCACCAAGGCTGGATTTATGTTATTAAAAATACAAAAAAAAAGCTGTAATATTGTGAACTATTATTAAAATGTAAAATAACTGTTTTCTATTTGAATATATTTTAAAATGTAATTTATTCCTGTGATGCAAAGCTGAATTTTCAGCATCACTACTCCAGTCTTCAGTCACATGATCCTTCAGATATTATTCTGATATGATGATTTGCTGCTCAAGAAACATTTATGATTATTATCAATGTTGAAAGCAGTTGTGTAAAACATTTTTTTTAGGATTCTTTGATGAATGGAAAGTTCAAAAGAACAGTATTTATCTGAAATAGAAATCCTTTGTAACATTGTACTACCGTTCAAAAGTTTTGGGTCGGTAAGAATTTTTTTTTTTTTTTTTTTTTTGGGAAAGAACTTAAAGAAATTAATACATTTATTCAGCAAGGATGCATTAAATTGATCAAGTGACAGTACAGACATTTATAATGTTGCAAAAGCTTTATATTTCAGATAAATGCTGTTCTTTTGAACTTTCTATTCATTAAATAATCCTGAAAAAAAATTGTACACAACTGTTTTCAACATTGATAATAATCATAAATGTTTCTTGAGCAGCAAATCAGCATATTAGAATGATTTCTGGAGGATCATGTGACTCTAAAGACTGGAGTAATGATGCTGAAAATTCAGCTTTGAATCACAGAAATAAATTGCATTTTAAAATATATTCAAATAGAAAAAAGTTATTTTAAATTGTAAAAATATTTTACAATAATACTGTTTTTGCTGTATTTTGGATCAAATAAATGCAGCCTTGGTGAGCAGAAGAGACTTCTTTCAAAAACAATCAAAATAGTACAGTTTCCAAACATTTGACTGGTAGTGTGTGTGTATATATATATATATATATATATATATATATACATTCTTGAATCATTCTTGAGTCTTGTCTTGCCTCTCTACAACCTGTATATCTGGCTGTAATTTAGTGACTGCATATGCTGATTCCATCTTTATTTTACCTGATAATGAGCTAATTAGTTAAACTTAAGGAGGTTAATCAATATACAGTATAATTCAAGAAACTAAGACTTTTAAGGTACTCCACTTTTTCAGTTGTTTAAAGATTTATATACATTTTCATTTATATTTTGTGTAAATTCATTTGTTTAAATTTAAAACTGTGACTCAAAGCAGGTATTACACACTTTGTAATTAACCTCTGCGGCATTTTGAATCAAAAATCACATTTTTTTTTAAAAAATACTCCTGAGATTAAATATCTTGATACTATGTACAAACTAAACCACCTGGGTCCTAGAACTGCGGTCCTGAAACTGCAGCCTCCGGTTGTGCAGGAACATACTACTGGACTTTACTGATTTTTATGGAACGCTGTGAGATCGCGAACTGAGATGAGTGACAGCTTAATTGTGATTGTAAAGTGAGCGCTCTTTCCTGCTTTGAGGCTATATAGCTATAATCCATTAATAATAATCCACAAGTGACGTCTACATATAAATGTGTGCTTCACTCTCGAAATGCAATTGACAGTGACAGTAACTAGCACGTGACAAAAATATGGCATGTCAAAATAGATACGCGATGTAAATGCAGAATCATAGATTTAAAAAAATCCGTATCTATATATATATATATATATATTATAGCCTAGTGATTTGATTTTTAATTGTCCATTTCACAGTAAAATTAAAATGTTGTTTTAGTAAACTTGAAACTAAAGTTCAAGTAAATGTTTAATTGTCTATCTGACAGTAAAATTAAAATGTGAATTTTTAATAAACTTGTAGCTACGGTTCAGGTAAATGTTTAATTGTCCATCTGATTAGTAAAATAAATCAATTGAAATAATTTACAACAACTGCAAACAACTAATGAATTGTTATTTTTATCGCAGCATGTTGTTTATTATGATGCATGAATCTCAATTTTAACAATGGCAAGTAATATACAGACAGTGATGCATGTGCAACAACAATAATGTGCATAGTTCTGATCTACTGTCTTAACATAATATATCTTATTCTTAATCATAATATAGTTAGTTTCTATTAATATCGAAGGCTATATGCTTAATATGTAGCTCTGTTTGACACATTTTGTATCAGGGGTCCCTTCTCCATGTCTCTATCGCCTAAGGGGTCCTTGCCCTGAAAAATGTTGAAGACCCCTGAGTTAGTGTATATACAAATCAACCATTCCAGACAGAACAGATCCTAAACTTCAACAGTACGACCTCTATATAAATGAGCTTGCATGTGGGTCACACTGCTGATATTCCATGCACCCATTTGTTTTTACTACAGACAAGCACATTTCCATCCTATTACTTTATGGAGATGGTAATCCCCTGCATGGCCATCACAGGAACATGAAAACTAAATTCATGTCAAATTTGAGTGCCGCGCAGAGCTGGAGTTGCGTATGTGATTATGTATATGATCTGATTAGATATTGCATAAACAATGGCAGGGGGTTTCCTAAGCAAACACTTTAAACAGCGTCATGTTCTTTCTGCTCCTGAGGTCCACACCAGCAATTGGTATCATGCATCAGATAAATGTTAGTTTATTAGGGGGATGAAAGAGAGGAAGACTGAGTTGGAAAATAAGCTAAACACTGTTTACAAACAGCTATGCCGTTCAAAAGCTTGAGGACCATACATTTTTTAAAATAAATATATACTTTTATTCAGCAAAGATGCGTTAAATTATTCAAAAGGGACAGTAAACTATTTACAATGTTACAAAAGATTTCTATACTCAAATAAATCCTGAAAAAAATCACAGCTTCCACAGAAATATTAAGCATGAACAACTGTTCAACATTGATAATAATAAGAAATGTTTATTGAGCAGCAAATCAGTATATTAGAATGATTTCTGAAGGAACATGTAACTGAAGACTGGAGTAATGATGCTGAAAATTCACAGGAATCAATTAAATTTTAAATATAATAAAATATAAAACAGACAATTGTATCACAGTATTACAGTTTTTAAATGCAGGCTTGGTGCATTAAAATATTATTAAAAATGTCATACCAACCCCAAACTTTTAAACTGTACCGTAGTTAAACACTCTCACCCCCTGCACAAAACTGCAACACAGCTCCCAATCAACTGCTCACTCTATGCCAGTGGACACTTAAATTAAGCGTCATAAGAACCAAACTCCAAACCTGACTCTAAAAAGGTAAACCGTTCTGTCTAAAGTGATGTTTAAAGTATCACCCGAGCGTGTATTAAACAGTCATTCTATGGCATCATGGGAGGTGAATGTTGCCTAATGCAACGTGATCTGACTGCTAGTTCTTCTACTATCCCAACAGAGCAAAGAGAGCGACTTCAGTCCAAAGCTATTTATAATCGCCCATGAATAATGTGAGGCTCTTCAGGATTTGCATGCAATCAGCTTCAGATGAACCGGTGCCACGTCACATTCTCACATGTCTCATTTTGACTGCCCTTACAAAAAATAAGTATACTTCAAGATCATTTTATTAAGTATACTTAAAGGGGGGGGGGGGGGGGGGGGGGGGGTCTAATGCTATTTCATGCATTCTGAGTTTTTTACACTGTTAAAGAGTTGGATTCTCATGCTAAACATGGCCAAAGTTTCAAAAAATGAGTTGGATGTATGACGGAGTATTTCTGTGGCAAAAATACTCGTTCCGGTTTCTCACAAGTTTCGGAAAGTTTTTTTCGAGTATGGCCCTGTATGACGTCACAAAGGGCGGGAAATCCTTGAATGTACACTTCTCCCGGAAAAGCGCGCGCACACACCAGCCAGAGCAGGAGAGAGCACGCATGTCCATCATTCAGGTAATGCAAGTTGAGAAGGATTTTTTAACAATGTCACCAAAGAAGTGTGTTTCTGGTTGTGAGGGAAGGATAACCTTGTTCAGCTTCCCAAAGAGCCCAGCGTTGTTTTTCAAGTGTGTTCCTGGCATTTTCGATGATGAATGTTTTATAAGCAAGGCCCGTTGGATTTGCAGATCGTTGCAGGCGGTGAGTGAAACTGCATCAAATGTCTGTGTTTTGTCGGCAATCGGCGCGCAAGTGCATAACTTATAATGTAAACAACACGAACGTATAGTGAATCGAAAGTTATCCATAATGTGATGCAGTGGCGTAACTTTGTTTTAAAAAGTGGGTGAGTGGGGGAAGTCATGAGAAGTCACGTTTAACGTGATAGTTTCATCCTTAACGTCACATCTCCTAACTATAGCATAATACGATATTGTCAGTCCCGAGATTCTTCATATAGATTTGCGGTCCAGTGGTAGAGCTTGTGTCCGGCGAGGTTCGGTTCTGGGTTCGAATCCACCATCGTGTAGTTTTTTTTTCTCATTAAAACCAAACGTGTTCATCAGTGATTCTGTATCAAGAGCAGGGACACGATTGTTTTATTTTGTGATTTAACCAGAACGAATACAGAGTCTATGATGCGATGACGTGTTCTTTGTGTGCTTGTTTGTTTGTTTGTTTGTTTGTTTGTTTGTTTGTTTGTTTGTTTGTTTGTTTGTTTGTTTGTGTGTGTGTGTGTGTGTGTGTGTGTGTGTGTGTGTGTGTGTGTGTGTGTGTGTGTGTGTGTGTGTGTGTGTGTGTGTGTGTGTGTGTGTGTGTGTGTGTGTGTGTGTGTGTGTGTGTGTGTGTGTGTGTGTGTGTGTGTGTGTGTGTGTGTGTGTGTGTGTGTGTGTGTGTGTGTGACTCTTCTGCTCCACGCACGGCACACCTCCCAGAGCTAGGCTTTTTTTCGGAAAGAGTCGGTACAGCTTATCTGTCTTTTATAAATGTA
The DNA here is from genome assembly GCA_039654105.1 of Coreius guichenoti. Classification (NCBI taxonomy): domain Eukaryota; kingdom Metazoa; phylum Chordata; class Actinopteri; order Cypriniformes; family Gobionidae; genus Coreius; species Coreius guichenoti. Next base: position 7,946,018 of record CM077176.1, on the reverse strand, counting down.
ATAAAACTAGAGACTTTTTTGAGATATGAATGATGCAATACTGCTCTGTAGGTACTCAAGATTAACATGAGATTGGCTGACACTGTGTGTGTTAGGCTACCCCCCCCCCCCCCTTTAGGTAAAGTTAAAGTATATTTTTAGGTATACTTTATGTAGTAAGTATACTAATATCAATGTACTAGAAGTATACTTGTAAGTGTATACTGTTTCAATACTACTTGGGACTAAATTGGCCCACTTTTTAGTGTATAAACGTATACTTTTAGTATACTTTAAGTGTAACTGTAGTAAACATTGAGTACACAACTAGTTTACAACAGTTTTTCGTTTGTACTGCAACTATACTACAAGTTATCTTATAGGTATACTAATAGTTTACTAGTCAAACATTTTTCACATTTTTAGTTTATGAAAGTACACTTTGAAGTGTACTCTGTCTTTGGTTCGCTGCAGTTTTAAGGAGAAAATTCTCAGCAATGGTGTTGACTTATGAATTTGCACATGGTTTGTCTGAAAGCATATTAAAAACACCACATAGACATATAAACAACATTAAAAACTTGATTTTCACCACAGGGGGTCTTTAAATGTTGTTATTTTTTCATTTACTAACGCTTTAAGGAGCCTGTCTGTAATCACTATGAGGTTTTACATAAACACAAAGACTCTACATACCCATAAATGTAAAGCAAACTGAGAAATGTCAAGGCGGATTGCATTTGTGCCAGAACGCTTCTGAACGCTGCACACTGATCCGCATGTTCTCTCTTTCTCCATGTTTCCCAGCGTGCCGGGTCAGTCTTATGCAACAGCAGGACAGAACTATACAGCAGGAGTGTTGGGTTTCTCAGCGCTGTGACGTACCGTTCTGTGTACTATACTCACGCTGGGCGCTTCCGCTGCACAGGAAACTGGCTGAGTTCTGATTTACTCATACACTGCATATCACAGCATGTTAGTTTGAGGTCATTTATTCTGTTTTACTGATGAGTCAACAAATGTATCTTGGATCTAGAGCACACATATGAATTCAGAATGAATTCCTAGCATACTGCACAACATACATCGTTTTCTGTATAGAGGAAACAGTAACGTTTTAAACAGTATATGCTATATCGCTGTCACATGCTCTCATGTTTAATTCAGTGGATGCTGTTTTTTGCATTTTTAATCAGATTTTGTTAAAACAATTTTTTTTATTTTTGACAGTCCAATTATAAAATCACAGCTTATATTACTTCTGGTTCATTCACTACATGGAAATGGAAAATCAGGTCAAGCACATTGCATTGTGGGACATACAGTAGGTCATTTCAGTAGCATTTATTTCTAATATATCAGCTATTTTTACATACTATTATAGAATTTATTAATATTTTAAATTAGCTTTCATTTGTATATTTTCTTTTTAATTTTAGCTTAAGTTTTAGTAATTTTGTTAACGCAAACAAACAGAAGAGAAGCACTGATCGGCCATCATATGGCTTGTACTCAATGCACTTATTTAACTTAATTATGCAGCCTTCTAGACATGCAATCCCAGAATGCAGTGCAACAAGTTCAGTGAAAAAATAAAACCAATATGGTGGACAAGAAAGAGATTTCACTTACAATTAATTCCGTACTGAAACGCATTGCAAATATACATGTAAAAACTGGCTATTTTATTAGGCTGGGTTGAATTATTGATTTCTCTGTTTCAACCGATTCTCATTTTGATGAACCAATACTGATTCTCAGATCCCAAGACTCGATCTTTTAGTCCATGCTGTTTTTAGTTTCAGTGAACAAAACTTCACTAAACATTATTTGTAGCATGCTTGCTATTCAATATATTGCAAAAAGCTTTGTACTGTGAAGCTGCTTTGAAACAATCTGCATTGTAAAAAGCGCTATATAAATAAAGGTGACTTGACTGACTTTTGAAATAATACAACGTCTCAGGTTTCAAATTCTGTTCATTTTAATATGAAACTTAAACAAAAAATACAGTTTTGGTGCTCTTTAATGTTGCAGCTCATCAAGCAAAGCTGCAGTGCAGAGCCATGTGAACCAATCTACAGCACTTTGGATCAATTCGTATTGTAATGTGCTCTATAAATAAATGTTGTTGTTGTTATCTATTCCTCTAGTTATAGCACAAAATAAACATGGATGAATATCAGAAGGTATGTTGAATGATACAGTACAACTTACTGAAATGTATCATGTCTCAATCAGTGTTTCAATCACGGAGAGACGTCAATAGAACAGCTTGTAAACAATGTCATGTGACATTACATTTACCTCAGGAAAGCCATTCCTTGATAGTTAGCCAGAAAAAGTTATGGCAGGCACCATTTAAATGTTTATATTTCAATAAAAACAAACTGGAGTAAAAATGTATATCATTAAAAAGTTATTATTATAACGTTTTTACTATAAAAAAAACTGCCTTATGTGCAATTTACGTTTGTCTACAAATCAGTTAACCTTTATAGTAGGCTAATGTAGCAACTGACAGGATTCCCTGTATAGTTTACAGCATTAGTTATTTTTTTGTACTATTCTCAATATATAAACAAATGGATCAATATCGAATTGAACCAAGATCTGATTTAAATCAAATCACAAGTTTGTGAATCAAAATTGAAGTATTGCTTTATGTGAGCAGCATGATTTGCATGCAGCACTACTGTCTATGTAGAGCGTTCCAAATCAGTCACATTGGGGGTTTCATTTTAGAATGCTGTCTTAGAAGACAGATACCTACTATATCTAGGCCATAAGGCAGCTCACTAGGTTTTGGAACAGAGCTAAAAGACACACCCTTAACTTTTGGTTAACCAACACCCGGTGTTTTTACAAACCAACCCATTAACGTCCCGTATGCCAGCTAGCATGCTGATGGAAGACGCTAATGAGCAGGACGGAGCCATTTGGTGTGTGTTCTGCAGTGTGGATTGAGCCTCGCTGCGGCTCGTCCCCCCGGGGGCGACAAGATGTGTGTGGGGGGAGGGGGTCTCACAGAGGTTCTTTACATGGTAGCTGGGGATGCCATGTGTACTACAATTCAGGTCACAACGTTCCTCATCTCCTCACTGTCGGAATCTACAGATGGATTTGAAGAGGAATTCCTGTGATTACTAACGGAAATGATTTCAGCGTATGACAAATGACAGTCTCAGCCTCAGACAGCACACCCACAGTCCAATCACTGACCGGCTGATGCATAAAACTGGCAAACACTAGAAGCAAATTGGCAGTTTCAGTCGGGTTGACGCCCGGTAGTCGGGGGTCCAGGTTCTGCCTTGAAACAAATGCAATGTTAAAGGTGTTGTATGTAATTGTTTTGACTGTATTAAAGCATAAAATACTAAGGCTGCACGATTAATCGAACTTAAACCACATGTGATTTGGCAAGGGCTACGATTTTTTTTTATGCGCAGCTTGTTAGTGAAGCACGGCTCTGTGATCAGCAGTTAATGCTGCTCCATCTGAAAGCCAGAGGGCGCTCTTGCGCAGAAACTCCAAATATGCCCCGCAGAAGTACAATATCGCATATCATTCCAGGAAATCCCTATGGGCATCATACTATCTCTGTAGCTGAATAAACAGAAGATTGAAATGCTTTGATTGATTAAACATGACTAATAAACACAAGACTACAACAATATATTGTTTATCGTTCTTGAACCATCTTGGGTATTTTCATGATAATAAAGTGTATTTATACTTAAATGCTAATCGACATAGCCTTTATTTATCACTCTGACGTAACTCGGAAGTGCTGGACTGTATTTACTACGTCAACAGTGTAGGAGACTGACACAAACGTGAAGAAATTGTTGAATAAAGTCGTTATTTTGTTTGTTTTTTGCGAATAAAAAGTATTCTTGTCGCTTCATAAAATTAAGGTTGAACCACTGGAGTCACATGGACTATTTTAATGATGTCTTTACTACCTTTCTGGGTCTTGAAAGTGTTATTTAAATTGCTGTCCATGGAGGGGTCAGAGAGCTCTCAGATTTCATCAAAAATATCTTCATTTGTGTTCCGAAGATGAACGAAGGTCTTACGGGTTTGGAACGACATGAGGGTGAGTGATTAATGACAGAATTCTCATTTTTGGGTGAACTAACCCTTTAATGTTTGTAGATATTTAGGAAACATGCTAAGCTGAAATACTTGTTTCTCAGAAAAACAGTGCTCCAGCCAGTTATTCTACTTTGAAATGTGCGTTCCGTGTCGGAATGTGTGTTTTTTATTTTGGACTGTGTGATCCCGCCCACTGCTAATTTACCCAATAGTATTTTAACTGTTGGCGTGAAACAGCGTATTGCAGCAGCCATGGAAGCCAGCAAACGAACTGAGTCAGAGATCACAGATTCTACCCAACCTAAAAAGCCTCAGCATCAATCTAAAATGCTCTGTGACCAGAGGCGTATTAAAACGCAGATACATTAGCTGACCAAATTACAATGTAAGGCTGGCCGCTTTCCATTGTCAATCATTCTCATTTCTCATTTCAAAAGTCTGGCTATGTGAGAGAGACAGAAAGAATATACATAGGTAAATATAGGTGATTGTGGGAAGCATGCACCAACTTGAGTGCACTTACTTTCACAGGGTGATACAGGTCTCGTTCTTACCTGTAGGCCTCTGCGATCCCAGGGTAACCCCCTGGATAATAACACAACAAATCTGCAACAACTGCTCTCTCAATGCAATCTATCTCCAGCCAAATCTCTTCAACATCCTGTCTCTCATTCTTTCAGTCTCTTTCATACTCTATAAACACCTCCCTTGGCATGCACTCTCACTTTCAGCTACTAAAACTCTCCCTTGCTCTCCATCTCTCTCTTTCTGGATTTGTTTCAATTTCTTTGTGGCTCATCCAGTGAGATGACAGGAAGTTGGCAAACACTTCTACAGAGGGCTTCTTCATCTCTTCATTCTCCCAGGATTCCCTTATCTGGCTTACAGCCACTGTTGTGTATTTGTGTTTATGCCTCTTTAAAAAAGGAACATCCTGTGGCCTGACTGCCATGGTTATGCTGAGATTTATGGTGCAACAACCAGAGTTCAAAATCTCATTAATGTCCAGTCAACCAGTCAACCTGCTTGTTCTCCATCACCACCTTGACTAGACAAAGTATAATTCCAGAACCATCATGCTAATGAGCAAATAAGATGCATGAAAATATACTGTAAACTCAAAACTTTGTTCCCAATGCAAAAGAGCTTTGAAACTGAGCTGCAACAACGGCTCATCCAGAACTTCCACAAAATCAGAAACAACATTTACATGTCAAAGACACCAAAAACTTTTCCCAACCATCATGGCGAGGAGGAAGTATGACAGATAAGCTACTATTAATCCTAAACACCAGAAGAACTAATGAAAAGAGTATAATGTGGTAAAGTCAAATCGTGTGCTATTACTGTCTGTGAGTAGCACCTTCTGCTCTGCAGAACCTTCTGAAAGAGCAAAAATCGGCCTGGGGGGTGTTTCCCGAAAGCATCATTAGCCAACTATGGTCGCAAGTTCCATCGTTATCAGCATAGTTCAACGAGACGGTGTTTCCCGAAACCATAGTTCCAACGAACATTCGCAAACAGCATCGCAAAGTTGTGTGGTTAGAAGCAGATTTTCTTGTTTGACTTAATAAATCCATATCTTGAGCAAAATAAGCAAGCTGACATTCAGTAGTAGTTTGAATATATACCAATGTCATTTACGTCTTTTAGTTTGTCAAGAGATTTAAAGCGCCGTTTTTGAAGAGAGTGCATGTGCGTACGTGCTCCAGTATGTAAGAATAAGCCTATGATTGAATCTGGAACAACAAGCCTTTGATTGAATTTGAATCTGTTGAACGACAAATTTGCGACAGTACGGTTTCGGGAAACAGTCATGACTAGCTAGTTGATTTCTTCAACAATGCATCGTGCTATGGTAGTTAAGCAGCGAGTTAAGCCACCTTATGGGAAATGCACCCTTGTTTAGTTCCTATAAGGGTTAGCCAATCATTACAGAGGTTGTCTACGAATATAAGTCTTAAAAGTACAGTAGCTAAATCGGTCTATTCAAATGAAAATAGTCCACATAAGTTAGTCAAGGTTTTATGTGCTGAAAACAGTCATAGGCTGTGTTCGAAATCGCCCCATATACCCTATTCACTATTCCCTACATTACTCCACTAATATAGTCCATTTGAAGGAGTGAATTAACAAGTGAGTGAATTCGGACACTGAGTGCGCCAGAAGGGCTGCCGCTTTTGCATAGTTTGTGCTTGCTGTTTAATAATCATTTGAAACTCAGCAAACAAGCAGCTCCAGTAGTAATAAAAAGATTTACCTTGAACTTTGTCATAGAAACTAGCATTTATAAACCTTTATTAAACAATTTAATAATCAAGTAAAAAGGAATTTCTACTTGTTTGGAAAATGAATGGATGGATGATTCAGCTACGTGCGCCATCTTCTGCGAAGATGTGGGTTGTGTGAGATGCGGGAATTAATTTGGTGCAACAGTCACGGTGCATTATGGGTATTCTCTAGCCTTGAGCATACATTGGTTGTACACTCGTTATTGTGGTGCATTGTGGGATTGAATGAGTGCACTTGATAACGTCCACTATGGTTTTGGACACCACTACAAATGGCTGTCCCTTTTTTTAAGGGTATATGGGGTGATTTCGGACACAGGCATAGTTTAGTGCAGGGGTGCAAAACTCAGTTCCTGGAGGGCCACAGTCCTGCAGAGTTTAGCTTCAACCCTCATTAAAAACACCTGATCCAGCTAATCAAAGATTATCTGAGAAATACAGGTATGTGTGTTGGATCAGGAATTGGCCTGCAGGACTCTACAGAACTGTGGCCCTCGAGAAACTGAGTTTGATACCCCTGGTTTAGAGAAAAAAAAAAATAATGCAAATTATGATGATATGACCCCTTTAAATAACACAAATGAAGGCATGGCCTTGTGGACCAGCGATGAGAATGTGATCAGGCCTTGAGTCACATGACACGGGCAGCAGCTCTGCACATTCACTGTTCAGTATAAGTAACAGTCAGGGGCCAACAAGCCGCCGTGTTGTTGTGTAACTCTACACCAGCCTACTCTAGAAAAGATCAGAGGCCTCGTGACTGCGTCCACACTGATGCTACCCAACCATCACCCTCCCTTATATGACTTCAGCACTCCACATCTCTCTCGCTCTCTCGAAACTATGAATGGTGGATGTGTGTGTGTTTAAGAGGGTGGGATCAAGTGACTCACCTAAAACACACACACACACCAGCACTGAGGTGGCAGTCGGCTTTACGTCTGTGACTCATGTTTACTTCACTTATTGCACGGAATCGGCCCTATTTCCATGCTGCAGTGTTAATATTTACCTAATGATAGAAGCACGTCTCCACACCCTCACAAAAAAATCCATGGGCTAAAAATGCTACACGCTTGCTCATATTTCCTGGTTGAATCATAGAGAGTTTGTGCATACATTCGTTGCTAGCAAATCACTAGCTGGGAGAAATCAGATAAGTCGTGAGCCATAATTAGCCTTTGAAAACATTAGCTTGTTTTGAGAGGCGTTAAGAAATTGCAAATAGAAACAAACATTTTCAACTAATCACAGACTTAAAGCTGATCAACTTTCCCCTGGTTTCACAGACAAGGCTTGTTTGAGCTGTTTTAACTAAAAACAACTTGCATTGATATATCTTAAAATATGTCAGTGCCATTGTTTTGTCTCAAGATGAACATCAGTAATGTTTTTTTCTGAGGCACGTTTATAAAATCTACTTAAATCTAAGCCCTGTCTATGAAACCAGGCCTATATATTTATCACACAAAAAAGGGCAGGTGAAAGAAACTGAATACTACTAATAATGAACAATTCAGGTCTTTAAGTTAAAGAAACTAATGTCCAATTATGCATATCGCATTATAAATTGATGTTTTATAACATGTAGGTGTCATTATCAGTGCTGGGTGTAACGCATTACAAGTAACGCAAGTTACATAATCAGATTACTTTTTTCAAGTAACTAGTAAAGTAACACATTACTTTTAAATTTACAACTAAATATTTAAAGTAAATATAGTTACTTTTTTCAAAAAAGTAATGCAAGTTACTTTATTTTCCCAATTATTGACACAAATATACTTTATGTACTTAATCTCAATCTATTAAGCAATGACTTTGCTACCAACCTTCGATAATCCAATAAGCAAAAATGACTTTAGATAAACGTCACATTGAACTTTCTTCTCCTGCATCTTATTCTTCTGTAATCCAGAATGGCAGCACAGCTGAGAGGTTTGTTTGAGCTGCGCCCTCTACTGTACAGGCGTGAATTTACATTTACATTTCCTTTAGCTTAAGGCTTATTGATTTCACTTATGGTGTGAAAATGCCTTTACATTTGCCAAAAATAGAACTTTTTTGTTATTAAAAACAAACAAGCAAGCCCAGCCTAGACGAGAAAAGTAATGTAATGCATTAGCCTACTTTACATAAAAAGTAACTAATGTAATTAGTTACTTTTTTAGGGAGTAACCCAATATTGTAATGCATTACTTTGAAAAGTAACTTTCCCCAACACTGGTCATTACAAATCAAAAATACTATTACAAATGCTTGACTCTCCTCTTTTTTGTTTTCTATTTATTTGAACTATTTAGTTCATATATACATCATAAAATAATACAAAACCATATTGGCTTGCCTACTGAAAACCAAACATTCTATAAACATGAAACCAGACCTTTCTAAACATGAAACAAGCAACAAAAGTCGTTTTGGTTGCATAGGAGGTTTTCAAACAGAACATTTCGAGAACAATAGTGGTTACTGGTTGTAAATCATGATTGTTTTATTCTATTGATACAATATTTTTAGTGAAAAGATTTAGATTTACACATCTATTGTTACTCTGACAGAAGGTAGGAGAAGATACAAAAGCCAATCATTTAATTTGGCAATGTTATATATTTGTGTATGTTGTTACTAAAATGTCACACATACTATTTCTCTCATGCAGTATAAATGTACCTTTATACTAAGTTTGCTTTACATTTTAGTCCCTCACAAGGTCGTCAAAATATCCCTGGCATCAAAAAGTTTGAAACCCCATGCTGTATTGAACCATTTCCTCACTTCCAGGTGCTAAACATCAGCAAATGTGCCCGACAAAATCCAACCACTAAAGGAATATAATAGCATTTCACTTTTGCAATTATAGTGAAAACAACTTTAAATTCTCCATGTTTCACAACTGAGAACGGCATTCAATGGGTTTGTAAGTCAGTGGACAGCGCCGTCGTGCTGAAATCTCTGGCGCCGCAGCCTCAATGCTCGGGTCAAAACAGCATTAGATATTCACATCGATTAAACCGCAATAACGTGCTACTGTACTATGAAGCTGTCATTATGAAGTGTGCACTTGTAGAAAGGCAAAATGGCGCATAATACAATCCCAGAGCTGAGAATGAAGCAGAGGCCTGATCTCCATATGACTAATAAACACAAGTGTGATTCTGACACACTCAGAATCATCACCAAAGGCTCTATGTGTCAAATCAAACGAATATCCTTCATTCCTTCAGCTCGAGATAGATTTCCCTCTCACATATAGGATCCATAAAGCTCTTACTTCAACATGGACTGCTCCTTCTCCTCCTCTTTCTTCTGCCTGTCCATGACACCGAGGATGATCTTCCTCTCCTCCTCGGTGAGGTGGCTCAGGTCCGGCATCTCCGGCAGGACAGGCCCGCTGTGGAGCCCGGCTGGAGCAGACATCTTTACACGCCGATGCTGAAGAAGATCAATAACCAGATTTAATCCATGATGAATGCAAGGTCTATTTGATCAATCATCAGAGGATTTTGGTTGCTCAGGAATCAAAGCATTATAACCCGCCACAGCAGCATCTCTGATGGCCGTTATGGTGTTTTACAACACTATAAAAGAGGTTAAGTTATTATACAACTATTGAAATGATAACAATGCAAGCTCATGGACTATATAAGGTGGATTCTACAGCATTAGATCAATCAATGCAGGAATGGATACAGATGGTCCTTTTAAATGGCAATGGCTATTGAAATTAACAATCCTGATTAATATTATCCTCTTCCTCAGTACAGAAATGAATAAAGCAACGATGCATTGTGAATAAAATAGCAGATCTCAGATGTTATTCCAGATCTCAGTGAGGATGTGAAAGCGCCTCTTGCCTTTTATTTGGCTATCATCCTGTTCAATCCTGTCTAGCCCATCGCTGTCATCGTCCTGGAAAAGTTCTTTTGCATCTCATAATAAATGTTTGTTTCCCTTTTGTGTCCCTCTGCTCCGGTGCCTCGCTTTCCTCCAGGTTTGGTAATTCTTGAAGATATCTTAAATTAAATACACAAAAATGGATGCAGCGACAGAGAATCCCAATTGGAAGAGTGTGGGCGGAGCAAAGCCGCCCGGCAGGGAGGAGAATCCACCAATCGTGCTATGGCGAAGGCTTACGTGTTAATATTTATGAGGCGGCGTTCGCTTTTGGAATTAAGCGACTCGACGTCAGCACGGACTATTTGATATTTAAAAGCATATTATTCGCCATTGGAACGGATGCACTAGACGTCAGCGTTACATAGCCTAATTAATATTCAGGAACCAAACCTTTTTCTCATTCAATGCCAGGAAAATAGGTAGGCTATTTGTAGATTATCAAGTTTCCCATGATAAATAATGAACACTACAACTTTCCCTGGCATTTAATAAACCTTCTAGAATAACGTTGAATATTGAGTGATACCAACAAATAAAGTGTTTCATTTTCCAGTACACAAAACTGACAAGTGTATAATGCATTAAAATGAAATCCTTCAAAATATGTTTATCCAGATAAATCGTTTTCCAACATTTCTGTTATTCAGGAACCAAAACAACTCCATTGTAAGATAAGGACTCATCGTCAGCATGACCCAATGAATATTGAAGTATCGAGACTTGACCATTGGAAGGTCATGACGACACAACGTCAGTATGACATAATGAATATTCATCTAAACCTTTGCCATAGTAGGACTCGCAATTTCATTGACAGCCAGTCGAAAATCATAGTGAAAAAACGGACTGGAACCTTCATTCGAGCAGGATCAGCCATAGTTCTAAAAAAAAACCTCAGAAGGACTCCTTGCAGATTACAAGTATAGACCAATAATGTGTGATTTTATTACAACCTTCATTTAATAATACTATGTCCTTTTAAGAGATGATAATGCTTAATTACATTTTAAGCAGCAAAATAAAACATCTACTTCATTTCAATTGAGAGCCAAATAAAACACCAATTCCTTTCATATTATTACTTATTTTTTAATGAATTAAATATTAATGAGGTGATTCCTGATTCCATATGGGGTTATGATACATGTTTTAACACAGCAAAATTTAGCATGACCATCAATATCATATCAAACATTACTAGATTATGTAATGCTTAGATCATTAGTCAAAACTTAAACATAACATTTTGATTAAAAAAAATGTGTCTGATGAAGAACCACTGGGCTCGAAACGTCACCTGTGCTGAGAACATGAAATAAATATTTTTCTATTTTTGGAGATTTTTTCTTTCCTTTTTTAATTTAGCTTTTTTGCCCACAAGATGTGCACACTTTGTGTTGAATCTTTGCGGAACATAAAATTGATACATCATGTACTGATCTGTTCAACATAATGTTAATGAGTTATAAACCATTACCCAGGTCTTCATTCTGACTGTATACTTATTCCATACCCTCTATTTCTCAGATCCTTTGGCTTGCACTGACTGTAACAGTTTTTAAATGAGAGTAGATTGAGATGATAGGATTATGGACTAAAAAGGTGAAGAGTATCCTATATCTCATTAGAGCATTAAGTCCTTTAACACAGGATGAGAAAAACAGCACTGGTTTACATTAGTAAACAATTATACATGACACAAACACCATAAAACATCAGGATTGCATTTAAAGGCTGTATGTAAACCTATGAGAACTGAGACAACTGATTCTTAACGATACTCACCAATCTTACTTGTACACCATCAGATTTCTGCTCGTTTCAAATGCATTTCAAATAAAATCACTAAGAACACCTAGAAGGTAACCTTGCTCCAAGGTAAATTTATGTTCATTAATATACATATTGATAATAGTAGAAGGTGATGTAAACATTTAAAACAGTCCTGTTCCCATTTACATCAATGTAAATTGAAAACATGAATATTCACAGATGAAGACATTTTTATTGTTCATATTCAACCAATTATAAAGAGCAATTCTAGTATGATTTCCATGCTCAGAGTGCCCATGTAAAATTCTTTAGAAATATGCAGCAGTATGCTGAAAGTTCTTTTATAAACCGAAAAAAGTTTTAGTATGGAAGTAAAAGAGTGGCCAAAGAGTGGAATATTCTGGAGCATGTCCATGTGTGGAGAACAGAAACCCCTCCATCTAAAGCACCTCTTTAATTCTTCTCTTACTCCACAACAGCCACCACATGTTTCGCCTTTTCTGTCAGCTGAGGAACAGATCCCGGCTTGCTGTGTTTGAGGACATTTTGTTCCCTAAAAACACACAGACACAGAAGCAGAGACAATCAGAATGCTGATTGAACTTAAACATCAACTCATTTCCTTTTGCTGCCAGTACAATTGTAAAGTGTAATTTTTTCCATGTTTTTCCAAACAAGCAACAGTGAACATGTTGAACTTGTTATGCAATGTATTGCAAATGAGTTTACGGTTGCTGCAAATGACAAAATGTTCGTTTTTACGTGAATTACACCTTTAACTCAGTTCTCACAAAGTTCTAGGTGAAGGAAACTTACTTCCTGCGCCGGGCTTCCTTCATTTCCCGCTGCTCTCTCTTCTGTTTCAGGACATCTCTGGGCACGTGGCGGTGACGGGCGATGCGTCTCACCTGTGGGTGGTGCTGAAATTTCTCTATCAGCTTCTTGCTGTAGTTTGCGGCAGCCTTTTCTCGGGCGGAGAGCTGTGAACAATGAGACTTGTGTCAATGGTCAAGCCTAGCGTGTATGTGTATGTGTATTAATGTATACATTTCTTAGGAATACACTTCATGAACAACTTTAAAAGGTAAATTCACCCAAAAATGTAAATTCTGTCATTTACTACTCACCCTCATGTCGTTCCAAACCTGTAAGACTTTCATTCATCTTCGAAACACAAATGAAGATCTTTTTGATGAAATCTGAGTTTTCTGTCTCTCCATTGACAGCTATGCAACTACCACTTTGACGCTTCAAAACGTTAATAAAGAGATCGTAAAACGAATCCATATGAATTAAGCGGGTTAGTCCAAATTTTCTGAAGAGACTCGATCGCTTTATATGATGAATAGATTTAATTTAGCAAGAACAAACATCATTAGCTCTTGTGGAAGCTCAAACGTGCTGAGTAACACGAGAACACGAGATTGAACCTCATTGGTTCTTGCTGAAGCTCAAACGTGATGCGTAACATGAGAATGAACCTCATTGGTTCTTGCGGAAGCTCAAATGTGCTGAGTAACAAGAATGAACCTCATTGGTTTTTACGGAAGCTCAAACGTGATGCGTAACATGAGAATGAACCTCATTGGTTCTTGCAGAAGCTTAAACGTGATGCGTAACAAGAATGAACCTCATTGGTTCTCGCACGTCAAGTGAACATGCTTGAGCTTCCGTTTACCACAACTGATGTGTGAGTTAATGAATGTTTATGTGAATAAAAGCCTAAATTAAATCTGTTCTTCATATAAAGCGATCGTGTCTCTTCAGAAAATTTGGACTAAACCGCTCAATTCATATGGATTAGTTTCACAATCTCTTTTTGAAGTGTCAAATTGTCAGTTGCGTAGCTGTCAATGGAGGGACAGAAAGCTCTCAGATTTCATCAAAAAGATCTTCATTTGTGTTCCGAAGATGAATGAAAGTATTATGGGTTTGGAACGACATGAGGGTGAGTAATTAATGGCAGAATTTTGGGTGAACTATCCCAATAGTAACACAACAGTGGCAGCAGAAACATGCAACATCTTGAAAAGTCTTTTTAGTTTGGCAATAAACATAAAGCAGCACATTTTTCAGTAGAAGAAACGCACTGAAGTGCTCATCTATCTCTCTATCATAAAATTTCCATAGCTCCCGGGCTTTGGCGCGTCTCACTCCACACCCCTCCGAGGGCTTTTATTCTAATTAAAAGCAATGATTTTCTCAAATTCAATTTGTTTAGGGCAATCTAATAGCTGCTGATGCCATCAGAGCACTCGGGGGGGAAATCTGAAGGCCTGTTAACTCTTATTTACAAACTTCTTGACAGTGTTCACATGAGGGGGAAAAAAACAAACATGACTCTGCGGTTTCCATGGAGACATCCCATAATGGAGCTATTGTGTTTGTAGTCTTAAAAACCAAGAGTGAATTTGCATTTCAGCCATCGGGTCCCTCAGGAATTTCTATGAGAATATTTTGATTTATTAGTAAAATAACATTACTTGAAGAGAGATATTAATTACACCCATTCAAACCTGTGAATGTGAAATTTAAATCTGTTGTTTCTAAAATTGCTAACAAGTTGCAACACAAGGGACACAAGAATGGATGAATACTTATCCAGCAACTTTTAATGTAATCAGTGTTATCGTTACCTAAAAACTATCAAAAACATTTTTGTTCATTGAAATAAAGAAATTTAAATATTAGACGAAAAACTTCAACAAACTGAAATAAGTTTAAGTACTAAAATTACTAACTGAAATAAAACTAAAACTAGAATAAAAAATAATTATAAATAAGTATTTAAAAAAAAAAAAAAAAAAGACAAAAGCACATAAAATTACTAACAATTAATCAAAAATTAAAATGAAAACAGAAAATATAAAAGCTAATCCAGAATATTAATAAAAACTATAAAAGTATATAAATATTACTAAAATAATTAGATGTTTTTCACATTATAAGAATTTAGGGGTAAAAATGTATTTAATTGTCATGTTAAGTCCTGAAAATGTGCTTCATTATCTTATATAAATTTTATATATATATATATATATATATATATATAAGGTTTGCCCACTTACAAAGCATGTAGAAGTCTGTAATTTTTATCATAGGTACACTTCAACTGTGAGAGACGGGAATCTAAAACAAAAATCCAGAAAATCACATTGTATGATTTTTAAATAATTAATTTGCATTTTATTGCATGACATAAGTATTTGATCACCTACCAACCAGTAAGAATTCCGGCTCTCACAGACCTGTTAGTTTTTCTTTAAGAAGCCCTCCTGTTCTCCACTCATTACCTGTATTAACTGCACCTGTTTGAACTCGTTACCTGTATAAAAGACACCTGTCCACACACTCAATCAAACAGACTCCAACCTCTCCACAATGGCCAAGACCAGAGAGCTGTGTAAGGACATCCGGGATAAAATTGTAGACCTGCACAAGGCTGGGATGGGCTACAGGACAATAGGCAAGCAGCTTGGTGAGAAGGCAACAACTGTTGGCGCAATTATTAGAAAATGGAAGAAGTTCAAGATGACGGTCAATCTCCCTCGGTCTGGGGCACCATGCAAGATCTCACCTCGTGGGGCATCAATGATCATGAGGACGGTGAGGGATCAGCCCAAAACTACACAGCAGGACCTGGTCAATGACCTGAAGAGAGCTGGGACCACAGTCTCAAAGAAAACCATTAGTAACACACTACGCCGTCATGGATTAAAATTCTGCAGTGCACGCAAGGTCCCCCTGCTCAAGCCAGCGCATGTCCAGGCCCGTCTGAAGTTTGCCAATGACCATCTGGATGATCCAGAGGAGGAATGGGAGAAGGTCATGTGGTCTGATGAGACAAAAATAGAGCTTTTCGGTCTAAACTCCACTCGCCGTGTTTGGAGGAAGGAGGATGAGTACAACTCCAAGAACACCATCCCAACCGTGAAGCATGGAGGTGGAAACATCATTCTTTGGGGATGCTTTTCTGCAAAGGGGACAGGACGACTGCACCGTATTGAGGGGAGGATGGATGGGGCCATGTATCACGAGATCTTGGCCAACAACCTCCTTCCCTCAGTAAGAGCATTGAAGATGGGTCGTGGCTGGGTCTTCCAGCATGACAACGACCCGATACACACAGCCAGGGCAACTAAGGAGTGGCTCCGTAAGAAGCATTTCAAGATCCTGGAGTGGCCTAGCCAGTCTCCAGACCTGAACCCAATAGAAAATCTTTGGAGGGAGCTGAAAGTCCGTATTGCCCAGCGACAGCCCCGAAACCTGAAGGATCTGGAGAAGGTCTGTATGGAGGAGTGGGCCAAAATCCCTGCTGCAGTGTGTGCAAACCTGGTCAAGAACTACAGGAAACGTATGATCTCTGTAATTGCAAACAAAGGTTTCTGTACCAAATATTAAGTTCTGCTTTTCTGATGTATCAAATACTTATGTCATGCAATAAAATGCAAATTAATTACTTAAAAATCATACAATGTGATTTTCTGGATTTTTGTTTTAGATTCCGTCTCTCACAGTTGAAGAGTACCTATGATAAAAATTACAGACTTCTGCATGCTTTGTAAGTGGACAAACCTGCAAAATCAGCAGTGTATCAAATACTTGTTCTCCCCACTGTATGTATGTATGTGTGTGTGTATATATATATATATATATATATATATATATATATATATACACTCAATATAAATTAAACTTATGCATTTGGCAGACACTTTTATCCTAAGTGACTTATGCTGCATTCAAGGTATGCATTTTA
This sequence comes from Coreius guichenoti, assembly GCA_039654105.1. Taxonomy (NCBI): domain Eukaryota; kingdom Metazoa; phylum Chordata; class Actinopteri; order Cypriniformes; family Gobionidae; genus Coreius; species Coreius guichenoti. The sequence goes on along the minus strand of CM077176.1, from coordinate 7,929,218 downwards.
TCAGTTAATGCATTCCCTGGGAATCAAACCCATGACCTTGGCATAGCTAGAGCTATACTCTACCGTTTCAGTTACAGGAATGCTTAATTTGCTTAATGCTTAAAAATTAACAGCAATTCAGCAGAAAAGTTTATACATAGTATATAACATTACAAGTGGACTTCAGGGATAAAATAAAAGGCTGTAAAACACGGCCCCTTTAATTGAAACAACAGACATAAATGTGCAAAAATATGATGCTGTGAATGTAAAAAGCCACTTATAGAGGGTCAGCCTCGCATACAGTGAATTTTCATATTAATATAGTAAAACGGGCACTTGATCAGATGGCAAAGTGAAACAAAAACAAACCAAACCCAGCTCCAAAGAGCTTCTCCAGACAACAGAGTCTTGATTCAGCATCTGCTCCTTTAATTAAATACTCTCATGTGCCTGATAGTTTAATGTCTTCATTATTTTTCCTGCATTAAGTGATTGGCTGATTCAAACTGCTGATAACTGCAGTGAGTGTCTGATCTCTTTAAGTGAAACGCATCAGAATAAATCTCTCTTAAAGTCCGGCGGGAGCCAAAAACTTGCCAACGCTGGACCGCGTGAGGGAATCAGATGAACTAGAGCTGATAGGAGATGATGGGGAGAAGAAACTACATTCACCTGGAGCAAAACCAACCTCTGCCTCAGCAGATCAAAAAGCGTTAAAGCGTCCAAGTTAAGGTTATTTAAAGGGACCATATTTGACCACATTTCTAACAATTATTTTTCCCCTGACTTGAATTGGAGCTCCTTAACACAATATCTTATTAAAGCAACTTTCAAGATCAGATACCATTAAAAGGCTGAAAAATATTTCAGCCAAACAGCCTAGCACTAATCTATACTATTTTTTTGACAGAGAGCAAAGTCTCTTATCACTATATGAAGCATAAAAGTGTCTCAATCAAACAAACATCTATGGACATGTGCGGATTTCCTTGTAAGCAAACTTTACTTTATGAAATAGGTGTAGGCACTTTGGGGCTTTGACAAGAGACATAAAACTCTAGAGCTTTTTCCTGGCCAGGTTTCAGACCGTGGCAACACTGCCATAGAACTGCTTAATGAAAGTGATTTGTGGGTGTAATTCATTTTAAGTGCTTGGTGGGGTGACCACAGGGCCAAATGTGGCCCATATTAACCACCTGAGTGCATTTGCAACAAGTTAACACACTCACAAAGCTCTACAATCAAGGATGGAACCTGAAGTCAGCGAGTTAAAACTCATTTTGGGTGGGTAATGCATATAAAATGGGATCAGGCACTCACCAATCCGAGTTTCTCTGAGGCATTGGCCTTCCACAGCCGAATGTTCATCTCGTCGGAACCGCTCATGATGTATTTGTTGTCAGCCGACCACCTTACACTGATGACATGCTGCATACGTTTGGTGTGGTACACCTCCCTGAGGATTGTGGGAAATGACATGTAATGCCAGAAATTTGCTCATTTCATACACATACATACACATATATATATACACACACACACACACACACACACACACACACATACATATATACATATACATATATACACACATTCATTCATATATATATATACATACACACATACATATTAGCGTCTGGTTTAAGACATGCTTTTTTTGGGGTGGTAAATAATAGCGCAAATACCAGTAAATTGACTAGCACAAACTTTAGTAAATAACCTTTCATGATTCATTTCAGTACTCTCCTCCAATAAATTTTGCATCTGAAAGGGAAACTCCTACAAATGCATATGCAAGGTCAGCTGCAAAAATAACCGTCCATGCCTTTTCAGCGCTAATTTTTCACTGCGTATCTTTAGTAAATCCTGACAGTAGTTTTTTTTAATGCCAAAAGAGGGTTTGCGTTGGTGCAAGCTGTTAGTAAATCTGGCCCCAAGTTTTTTGCTCACCAGCCACTGTGGCTAGTGGTTTTCCAAAGTTACTAGCCACTCAGTATTTTCACTGGTCACAATTTTGACATCAATACCATAAGGGAAAACTGCCATATAGATATTTTTAATATTATCTCAGAGTTTGGCATCAGGTATATTAAGCGGCTGTCACTTTAAGACCTGACGCACGGATCCATTATACTGTTGTACATGCGTTTTCTTTCTCAACTGTATACGTTCATTTAAACTTCGCCAAGACCGGCATTTTGACATTATTTTGTGTGTATTTAACTGTTTAAGAGAATTAAGCAACAAATAACTAAATTTAGTACTGAGGGGCGGCTTTTCACACTTTGAGTGTAAGCACAAAATCTGCGATAATGAGTAAAATTATGTACAATACACGCAATCCCACAAATTCAAGCCCTGTAAACACCAAAAATATTCATCCCGGAGAAAATGAAACGAGTGAGTGAGGGGAGGCGGGTTTGTGTGTAAACTCGCTCGGCGCGATGAGAGAGCAAGAAAAGTAAGTATTGGAAGCGTTTCAGATATTTCAGTATCGAAAAGCAATACATTTTTTTTTTGCAGTGTTGTTCTTGTTTAAAGCATAAACAATTTTGTTCAATTTAAAAAAAAAAAAAATGACTTCATGTCATTTTGCATCTCAAGCAAATGTACCTTGATTTAAGGATGTTCAGATATTTTTATGGGAAAACAAAACAAACATACATAGGAAGATTTTCATTTTTTGCCACTTTATGAATTTAAGACTTTCTGCTCTGATTTAAGGCTTTTTAAGGCGATAATTTGAGGTACACTGAAGAATCCGTGAATATATTTTTACATGAATGAAAATACTACTAGATCACTTTCTCCAGACATTACAGATCTCCTTGGCCTTTCCGCACCACACTCACCTGCTGCGGCCTTTCTCTTTCTGAAAGATGCGTACGGTTTTGTCAAAGCTGGCTGATACAAACTCCCTTCCTGTAGGTGAAAAATCCACATCCAGCACAGCAGATACATGATCCATGTGTACAGTCACAGGATTATCCAGATGCCTTATGTCATAAGTATAAAGGCTGTGGAAGAAACAGAAAAAGGTGACATGATTTATTTACTCTCACTGAATTTTTCATGTAAAGGTTTACGCTAAAATGAACTCACTTGTAATCTTCATTGGCACAGGTAAAATAATACGCTTCCATTGGGTTCCAGCAAAGTGTGTTACTTCTCAGTTGCATGATAACCTGAAACAGTGTAATTTCATTGTAGTCAAATAAACCTATTCAGACATGCGGGTGAAAAGTAAAAGCCATTTCACACCGCAAGCTTGAGTGGCACATGAGCAGCGCATATTTTTTTCGGCATGCATGTTAACAAATGAGTGCATTCACACTGGGAACAGGGGTCCGTTCTTCGTACGTCGCTAACTCAGCAAGCTGGATTTGATTGTTGACGATTTGGCATGATCTTGGATTGTTTGGTTCTTCGACGCTCATACTGGACTTGCTGTCATAGCAACAGGTCCGGAAGCTTAAACCTGCTCGCGAGCAGGCTTATTTCATGTACACAGGATTAGATTGCATCTTTTTAAGCGGCGTTGATACTTAAAATTTGTCCCAACCACTGCTACTTTATTACAAGAGTTCCTTACTGATAATAAATTTAAATAATAATAATAATAATATAAAAATGTATTTGAAAATAATATTATAATGTTGTGTATAATACTATAGAGACAGGCACTTGATTGAGAGATTTATTTGTGATGGAATAATTACTTTATAATTTTATTGGAGGTTTACACACGTTGTACAGTTATTCTTAGCCCTGCACTAATTATGGGAGTGGCATTGATGCAGAGCAAGAGATGCAGATAACTTGATCTTGACCCTTAAGAAACTTTAATACTGTCATATAACAAATCTGCTTCAAATTGAATAAAAAAAAATTAAAAAAAAATGAATTGCTAATTACAACATTGAAATAAAAATATAAAGGGTGTACTATAAAATCGTGAATATAAATAATTGGGAATCATGTTTTTTAAAAAAAAGTCCACATTTATCAATTTATCAAATATAACTCTGTCCTTTCCTTATAAAGGTCCAGAAATTTGTGGTTTTCTTTTTTTAATTTGTCAAGTTTTTTGCCAGGTGTCTTTTTTAATTATATGATGTCATTACGTTGCTGTCTTGCCGCCAGCCAATCGCTGCATTGCTGATCGTGGTTTTGATTATCGATACATCTGCCCTCTTCAGGGAACACAGGAACGCGCAGTAATCTCAGATAACTTAATCCAGATATTTTAATCCAATCCGCAAATTCGTTTGAAGAACCAAATTAGCCAGAGATCAATTATCACGATTATAAAATCTGGGATCTGTCAAATCATCTCAGATGTATTAAGCGAGGTACGAAGAACGGACCCCAGGAGCGTCGCGTGAGCAACAGTGAAGCGGGAATTTCAGCGCCGAGCCTATATTTGCTGCGCTGCTCACACTCAATTAAAATGAAAGCACACTTTTGATGGACAAAATAAATATGACTTCACACAAAAAGTGCTCAAAATGCACAGAATAAGCATGTCTAGTGTGTTTTAACAAGAACTGGAGTATGTCAGAAAAGAAAAAATATAAAATATTTATAGAAGACTTACCCATTTAAACTTGTTTTTAATTATTCAGTTTGGGTGAAAGTATGGTGTATTATAAAAAAAACTAAAGTAAACTAGCCAGAAATTATGATATATAAACTTTCTTTTAGTTTATTATGTAATACACAGACAGGTATATAGGCTCTAGCACTACCCAAATCAAACCCGAGTTTGCAGAGTTTTTTTTCCTGCCGAGTTTGCTGTCTTTTAAACAGATGACGAAAACACACAGTTTACCTCATTCGTGTGCAGCAATGGATGACATGAGGCTGAACATGGAGGTCGAGAAACACAAAGTGCTTTATGATCCTAAAAATAAATACTATAAGGATATATCTTCCAAGGAAAAAGCCTGGGTTGAAGTTGCTTCTGCTATTTCTGCAGATGGTAAATCATCAATTTTATATTTAACTGTAATCTGTTTCATTTGAGGAAAGTTGACTACTAAATGTTTTTTTCTGGCATTTCATCAAAACATATCATCATTCACCATGTATAACAATGTATTGAGTATTTTATTAAGCTCTGTGTAGCTTTGGAGCCGCTGCTGTGACGCTGTACAAACGCTTCCAGTGTGAATACTCTCGCGGGTCTGCAGCGACGATGTAGTTATGCTGACGCGAAGCTCAAGCTTGCGGTGTGAAATGACCCTAAAAGCTGTGGTTGAAAAGTACAAATATTGCAGACCTTTCTGAGTGGTGCAGATTCTCTGGTGTCATACAAGACGATACTTCTGTCTGATGCGCAGCTGGCGAGAAGTTCAGTCTGCAAAGGACAACGGGACAATTTACTAGTGATAAAACTATAAGTTAAAGAAATGTGTGACATTTGGTATCTAAACTACTCAATTACTTCCATAACCCCCACTTGGATGGTAAAACCTAGGGCTGGGTATTGACACAAATTTCATGATTCGATTCCGATTCACAAGCTTTCGATTCGATTCAATTTAATTCGATATTGATTCTTTTGGTTATATATCAGGTACAGCACATGGCAAATTTTCTCAAGAAAAAAATAAAATAATAATTCACTCAACTAATACTGTAAACTATAGGCTACATGGGTCAGTTGCTATAATACTGAAGGTTAAAATTAACTGATTTGTATACAAACACTTAAATTACACTCAACGAAGTTTGTATAATAATAAAGTTATAATACTAACTTTACAATTACATAATAATGTTTCTACTCCAATTCGTCTTTTTTTAAATAAACATTTAAATGGCTGTCATAAAAACCTGAAGGATTTATTCAAACATGCATTAAATATTGAAGAACATTAAAAATTATAATGAATAATTTTGCAAAAATGCATTTTTCTAGCTGACTAACGAGTTTATGGTAACTGGATATGGTTTTTTTTCCTGAGGTAAATGTGAAGTTATGTGACATATTGTTCACAAACTGTTTTATTGACATCTTTCCACGGTTGAAACACTGATTGAGTGATTACATGAGACATGATACAGATTTCGGTAAGTTGTACTGTATCTTTTAACATACTTCAGATGTTCATTCATGTTTATTCATTCTTGGGATTTAAGAATCGATACTGGTTTGTAAAAATGAGAATCGATTAAAATCGAGAAATCAATATTTTTTTACCCAGCCCTAGTAAAAACCTCCCTCTTTTGCCTGATATAACAGAGAGCTTGAGAACAGCGCTGTATTATGATGGTACTCATCAACCCCATGGTGGTCACCATTGTAAAGCTGCTTTGAAACAATACATTATGAATGTCCACAGATTTAAACTGAAATTAAATTGAATTTGTTGATCACCTCCACAGGGTTGTAGCGTACGCAGCTGAAGCTGTCCACACCCCAGCTGAAGGAGCGGATGGGACTGCTTCTCTGCTCATCCCAGATATCCACAGTCTGCCCACAGGTTGCGAACGTGCCCTCCCTATAATGGTGGTCAATGCCAGTGAACACCGCCTGCGAAACACATCAGGCCTGTTAGAAGCTGAAAACATGAGCTGACCACCTAAAGTAAAGAAACCTAAAAGTATGTGCATATGAATAATTATGACAAACAATTTTATTCAGTGGAAAACATTGAGAGAAATCATATCTTAACTATCCACTGATAATATTTGTATACATTATATAAGCCTTTCTGCATATAGTTCTGCAAAATATAACATACACATAATTAGGGATGCACGATATATCGGCCGATATATGTTACCATTATCGGCTAGATAAGAACATTTGGCCAATATATTAACGCCGATAAATAATTAATTATTTCTTTCAGCTAAGACACTTTAGATGTGAACTGCTCGCCATGATGGTTTTGAACTGCTTGAAATATGATTGGAATCACAAAAAGGAAAATACAGTCAAGTGCAACATTATAATTGTGTGCTTGGGACATGGATTTAATGGTGAGACTTTTGTTTTTGTATTGAGGCTCTCAAAAATTATATAAAAAAATTTAGATTTATCAGCCAATATATTGGTTATCGGCTTCAAATATAAAGAATTATCGGTATCAGCAAAAATTCTTATCGTACATTTTTTTTTTTTAAATAAATTATAGTCATACAGTTATAGCACACACACACACATACATATATACATACATACATACACTATATATATAAAAATATGTAAGCTGAAACTGTACCTTCCCCAGAATTGTGTTTATTGGTTCCTCCCGAACTCCATATCCTGGTGCTTCCATGTTCCACTGTTTGATGGTCTTGTCATCTCCTACCTATTTCACAGAATAACATAACTACACATTCACTTACTAACTGGATTGTCTTCATCTATATTAATGCCTCAACAGGAAGAATATGGAATGTGCAGGATTAAAATACCGTGAAAAAGGAGGTGCCACAAAAGCGGGAGCACATTCCTCGTACAAATCCTTCATGAGCCTGGACTGTCCTCAAACACTCCCGCTTAGGAAGGTTCCACACTTTCACCTGTCAGAAAATAATCATGAATCCACTAAATCATTCATCCTGAATCTAGACGGTCGTTTGCACACTCCTTTGACTTACTGGGCAAAGTAACTGCAAAATTTAAGCTCATTCTATGTGCTCCTGGTCTTGTTGTTTACTGTATTATTGAACGTTGGGTGTGCACGTTGTTCTTGTATGGTAACTGTAAACATCTTGACAGAACATGCACAATTAATACTTAATACTCAAATACCAAGGTAAAAGCTTTACCTCCCCATCACAGGCACCAGACAGGACTGTTGAAAGGCTTTTGGCGTGTTTGACGATGCAGCTGATGCCATCTCTGTGCCCATCTAGTGAAGCCACAAAGGGTTTGGCAAACACCCTCTCAAGTTTAGTGGCATTCAGGGCTCTGGTATATTCCCTGGGCACCTCAAAAGGATGCAGCGTCGGGTCATAGTTTCTAGGCACTAGATAGGGAACATACTACAGTTAGTTTACTTCCTAATACGCCAGCTTCATATAATCACTTCATGTTTACATACCTTTCTGTATATCTCTGGTTGTCTCGCGAACATAATCGTCCGGGTTTCTACAAAGCACTTTAACTTTCATCCCACCGGATTATAAAATTAAACCCAAAAATCTTGATCAAATCTGTAGCGTTCAGAGAAAAGTAGGACCATGTGTTTGTATGATTTAGCGCGCATGAATGTGACGTCACACATCCGGGTGCTGCGAAGATAGAAAGATAAAATATTTTTTTAAAATAATTTTGTATTTTTTAAATAAACATTGGCTTTTCGTTATTGTTTAATGATGCACTCTAATAAATAAAAATAGTGACTAATTTATTATTAAAAAATATCGGTCACGCAAACGGCGTTGTCACGTGTTACAAGTTGTTTTTCTAAGCGCTGTAACATGATTGACTAAACATAGTCGTTTGTTGAAGACATAGATGGTTTAAAAATATATATTAAATGCGTTTTTGCATTGCAGTTTTATTTTATTTTTTTTGTATCTGAAAACACTCATTTTGAAATGAATAGATGAATGATTATGCTTAACAAAATAAAAATAAAAAATCGTGCTGCGACTCAAATGAGGATTAGGCTTTTTGAGCCACCATGCGCCCTCTAGAGACAAAATGTTTATGTCTCATTGGATTTAGTAGAGCTTCCTTCTCATGAAAGGATATTACGTTTTGATATACGAACAAATAAACGAAGTTATCGCCTTTTCCTCCATATTACTGTAATGTTTGCGCGTTGCTGTGGCGATCACGTGTTCCATCGCGCGTTTCATGAGTGAGGAGAGTCTGCAGAGGCTGACACGCGTGTTTTCATCATGGAGATTCTGGGCAGCACTTTTGATGATTCTGTGTTTGAGGAATCACGGAACAGAGTCTCAGCTGCTCTGCCCACATACGAGGCCAAACTCTGCGAACCTCTGGTGGGTATCACACTGAACACTTACAAGAAACTGTTGATACCATGGTACAGAAATGGCACATATATACCCCGCTATTTACATGGTATGCTACTTTCACTTCATGTTACTTGAAAGTATGGTACCATGTTAGTATGCATCTATCTATCTATCTATCTATCTATCTATCTATCTATCTATCTATCTATCTATCTATCTATATATATATATACACACACACACAGAATTGTGGTCAGCAATATTTCACCACATTATAATCATTAATTAAAGATGTGCTGATGTTAGTGTAACGTACTATATAACATTGGTTATAATTATATATGATTTATGATAATTATCATATTATAACGTATAATTATGCAGGTGTTTCTGCGGTGTTCACACGGTCATGGAAAACCTGTGAATGCAAGGAAATGCTAGGTGTATATATATATATATATATATATATATATATAGTTATATAGTACCGGTCAAAAGTTTGGAAACATTACTATTTTTAAGGTTTTTGAAAGAAGTCTCTTATGCTCTTCATGCCTGCATTTATTTGATCAAAAATACAGAAAAAAAATATAATATTGTGAAATATTATTACAATTTAAAATAATTGGTTTCTATTTTAATATACTTTAAAATATAATTTATTTCTGTGATGCAAAGCTGAATTTTCATCAGCCATTACTCCAGTCTTCAGTGTCACATGATCCTTCAGAAATCATTTGCTGATTTATTATCAATGTTGGAAACAGTTGTGATGCTTATTATTATTATTATTATTATTATTTTATACCCTGATACTTTCTCTGGATTCTTTGAATAAAACATAAAAAAAAAAAAAACAGCATTTTTTTTAAAAATAGAAATCTTTTGTAACAATATACACTACCATTCAAAAGTTTGGGGTCAGTGATTTTTTTTTTTTTCTTTTTTTGAAAGAAATTAATACTTTTATTCAGCAAGGATGTGTTAAATTGATAAAAAGTGATAGTGAAGATGTATATTGTTAGAAAAGATATCTATTTTAAATAAATGCTGTTCTTTTTAACTTTTTATTCATCAGTGAATCCTGAAAAAAGTATCACATTCAAACATTGATAATAACTGAGAGTCAAATCAGCATATTAGAATGATTTCTGAAGGGTGAATTCAGCATTTTTGAATATTGCTGTTTTTTTTCTGTATTTTTGATCAAATAAATGCAGGCTTGAAGAGCATAAGAGAGTTCTTTCAAAAACATTAAAAATAGTAATGTTTCCAAACTTTTGACCGGTACTGTATATATCCTAGCATTTCCTGGCCTTCCCATACCCCTTACATCATAAATAAAATCCTTATCAGATAATCAGAAACTGAAAAGAGTTCCTTTTCAGGTACTAAATAAAAAACAACTTCTGGCAGGTCACATTTTTCTTTGTTTTATTGTATCTAGTGGTTTTGTGCAGATGGAAATGTCGAGGATGCATTAGAAGAACAAAAATCCTTCAAGTTTCGAGGTGATCTGGCCTACAGGAGGAAACAATATCAGGTATGAAGAGCTGAATTCAGCATTTGCTTTCACTATTATCTGATTCATAAGCTCATTTGTCAGTTGTGTCAATGACAGGCGGCTCTGAATGAGTATGCGTCCTGCCTCTCTCTGGTGCCTGAAGGAAACACGTCAGTGAAGAGAGATGTGCTGGAAGGGATCGCACGATGCTGCTGTCATCTGGGGAAAAAAGAAGAGGCTCTAAATGCCTGCGAGAAACTGGTAAATATATTAAATCACTAACTCCAATTTCTGTTTATCCCTTTGCTGATTTAGGGCGTGTTCACACTTGGCGTCTTTTTTGAAGCTGCCAGCGTCTGTTTTACATTATAATCCTATGGAGTAAACCGTATTTTTTATTTTTTTTTAAAGTCCTGAGCATTTTTTTAAACACCACCGACGACATCTTTTTCTGCAGCTCAGAGCGTCTTTTCAATTTGAATAAAGTTCAGCTTTTCTAAAAAAACGCCCTACGTCAAGCGCCTTTTTGAAGGCAGACCAATGACAAGCGAGTAGCGAGACCTTTCGTTTCCATAACAACAAGAAAAAAAATGGAGAACGTGCCCGTAGAACGACTTTTGTTTAGTCTAAAATATGCCGCAAACTGTGCATCATCCAACCGGAGCTCCTGGACTAAATTACTGCAAGCACTATACCCCTTTCCTTCCCCATATAATGTTGTGCACCCACAAACGCTGTTGTGAACCGACATTCTCCGCCCTGTTAACTTCACTTGACATTTTATCTCTGCACATCTTCCTCTTTTATTGACAGAGGTCAGAAGTATCCAACACCTGTCACCTCAGCTGCGTCCTTCAGCTGGAACTGAGTATTCATGATCACTACAGGGAGCTGACGAACAGCATCTCCAGCCTGCAGCAGCTGGTCTGCCTTCATCCGTATCATCCGTGGCACTGGCTGAATCTGGCCATGAGCTTCCAGAGACTCCTGGAGTCTGATAGCTGTCCAGAGAGATCCAGCACTGAGGAAGAGCACAAAAAGCAGTGGGGGACAAATAGCATTTTAGCACTAAAGACCATCATGTGCTTGATTAGAACAAGGTATGTCAACCACAAGAGAACTGGCTATCTATTTATTAACTTTGATGTTAACAGATGAATGAATTCAGTGCTGAGTTTGTTCATCTTGTGATTTTCGTCAGGCTGCTAATTGAAATCCTGCGGATTCAGCAGTTCTCATTCGTACTGGAGAACAGCCAGAGGGCTCTACAAGACATTGAGGAAGCTCTACATGCTCTGCAGCCAACGGAGAAAATCATTCAAACAATCTCTGAGGTCAGACAACTATAACCACTTTAAAAGGTAGGGTAGGCAATTGCAGAGAGGCTAGCAATAGCAAGTTAGCTTTGAAAACATAAGATCCCACCCTCACTTCAGAGCGTCTCCAAAGCCACGCCTCCTTCAAAACACATGAACGCACACAGCAGTTTGCAAAGCATCATGAGAGACATGTTAAATTACCTCATGTCCCAAAGCACATAACATTAAAATAATAATGAACATAAACAACTTACAGAGCTCTTACTTTTACCAATTTACCACCTGACTGGTGCAGATTCATTTAGGCGTTGATAGTGTTGCCAGAGTAATGCATAAATCAGCTCAGAGTTGAACATGATGTTTTGTTTTGCCATATCGTAATTACGGTTACAACATGGCGTGAACACCGCATAAGCTGGTTGTTTTGGTTCAGGAGGAAGTGTAAAAGGTGGCGGCTGTTTCGGTCGCAGTGCTTGTGACTGTCTGTCTACAACAGTGAACAATGAAACAAGCTGATGACGTGTGATGTCTGCGCGAAGGTATGGAAATACATAAGTTGACAGGCAGGTAGGACATTGTATCATTGCACTTGGATCGAATCTGGTCCTCAGACTTCCACAGAAGATGTATGTACATGTTTTAATATTTAGACCCATTCTGTTATTGATCGCTATCAGGAAGTTTCAACAAGTATAACAAAAAGTGTTTATGAAAACATTGCCTACTCTACCCCCTAAATGTATGTGTGTATATACACCGATCAGGCATAACATTATGACCACCTTCCTAATATTGTGTTGGTCCCTCTTTTGTTGCCAAAACAGCCCTGACCCGTCGAGCCATGGACTCCACTGGACCCCTGAAGGTGTGCTGTGGTATCTGGCACTAAGATGTTAGCAGCAGATCCTTTAAGTCCTGTAAGTTGCGAGGTGGGGCCTCCATGGATCGAACTTGTTTGTTCAGCACATCCCACAGATGCTCGATTGGATTGAGATCTGGGGAATTTGGAGGCCAAGTCAACACCTCAAACTCATTGTTGTGCTCCTCATCAACAAGTTCAGTGGTGGACAGGGGTCAGCATGGGCACCCTGACTGGCCTGCGGCTATGCAGCCCCATACGCAACAAACTGCGATGCACTGTGTATTCTGACACCTTTCTATCAGAACCAGCATTAACTTCTTGAGCAATCTGAGCTACAGTAGCTCGTCTGTTTGATCGGATCACACGGGCCAGCCTTCGCTCCCCACGTGATCAATGAGCCTTGGCCGCCCATGACCCTGTCTCCGGTTCACCACTGCTCCTTCCTTGGACCACTTTTGATAGATACTGACCACTGCAGACCGGGAACACCCCACAAGACCTGCAGTTTTGGAGATGCTCTGACCCATCGTCTAGCCATCACAATTTGGCCCTTGTCAAACTCGCTCAAATCCTTACCCTTTCCCATTTTTCCTGCTTCTAACACATCAACTTTGAGGACAAAATGTTCACTTGCTGCCTAATATATCCCACCCACTAACAGGTGCCGTGATGAAGAGATAATCAGTGTTATTCACTTCACCTGTCAGTGGTCATAATGTTATGCCTGATTGGTGTATTTGAATATTTGAATGTTTCAGCACCCATCAATCCAGTCAGGTGATCCTTCAAAAATCATTCTAATATACTGATGCTATTTTTTTTTTCTATTTTAATCATTTTAGTACAGTGACAATATAAAAGGCAAATATTTAACCTTTTATTTTTTTTTATTCAGTTATTTCATTTACAAAACAATATGTTGTATTCATAATGTAAGATTTTAAGAAAGTGTTACTCATTCCCTTTAAACGTGTTCTGAATCAACGATGTGAATTCAACTCATTGTTATGCATAAAACACAAGCCAGTTTATATACACACACACACAACACCCTAAAGTCTTTGTTTTGAAAATCCACATTAGAACTGATTTTATTTATTCTGATCAATAACTAGGTGATGGCAGAAGACCTCAATCCGGAGAGAATGAGGGAGGAAAGCCAAGATGGAGAGAGTTTATTGGGCCTTTATATTAAAGACTTTGATGACAGGTGGTGGAACAAACTCCACACTAAACTGCAGGAGGAGGCAGCAGCTTGATCCACACACAGAAAGCTGGAGGAGACATATGAATGATATGGATATTGTGATTGTACTTTTATAAATGTATATGTATCTTTTATTGGAGTTACATGCTTTTACGGTTACAAAGAACAATAAAGTTGAAATTCTTTAAATAAAGTTGCTACATCTGCTAATTCAAGCAATAAGCACATACTTATTTACAGCATCACATTGTTTACTAAAACTAAGCATCGCAATAACCCGCTCTAGCTCCAGTGGGAAGCTTCAGGAACATCTCTGTTGATGTGATTGCCCTGTTTTGGGCGCCAGGTTTGGCTTCTCATATTATAATCTTTGAAGAGGGGGGACTGACAAGCAATGGGATGATGGATTGTGTTCCTCCGTGGAAGCCACTGAAATCTTTGTGGTCCAATGGTGACGCCTGGATAGCTGGTCTGTTTGACCAGGACAGGAGGTGTCTGGAAACTTGGGATACCTGGCTTACACCACTTCTGTAGTTGGTGGTTGGCAGTGTTTCCGGGAAATCCTGCTGGCCACGTTGGGATCTGGAGTCTCTCAAAGGATAGGTGGAGATCAGCAGGTTTTGATGTGTGCCAGATATATCCTGGCACTGGTTTAGAAAGTGCATAGAGTCTGCGAAACTCCAGGTCGAAAGGTTTAACCCCGCTGCCTTTGAAGAGTACGGCCAAGCTTCTGTGCACCTGCCAGGACAGCCAGGTGAGACTAACAGGGATAAAGAGGAATCAGTGAAAGAACTCACAACTAAGAGAGTTAGTTAAAGGTGAAGTTTCTGCAGCACCAAAAGGAGGGGTAATCGATATAAATGCATTGGCCCAACCCAAAGCCCTGTTTACACCTGATAGGCTGGTATTAAGAAGTGTTTTGGTCGATCGGATCACAAGTGGACAACACTAAATACAGGTGTAAACGGGGTCTAAAACGTTTTGAGCTTGTCCACTTTTGACCACTTCCAGAGGCAGTCGAAAATGCATTTGACCGGATTGCTTTCGTAGTGTAAACGCTCATGCGTTCGAACAACCACAAAAGACCGCCTACTGACCTAACGTATAATAATTGTGGGAAGCATGCTAACCAGTAGGGATTTAAACTTTGTTGGCTGGAGACCCAAGTTTAGTTTGAAGATGAAAAACGTACCAAGCATAAAGTTCTCTCACCATTCCTGATTTCTAACACACACTCACAGCGTTCGGCTGGTCTTGCGGCTATCAGAGCAGAAACGAAAGCTGATGCTCTCCGTATGTTTTTCTGTTGTCTCCGGGCACATTCATTGCGTGAGCTTATTTCACCCATTAGATCGAAAGATCTGAAAAAACCCATACATTTACCCGCCCATAGACCCTCCCCTCGAAGAAATCAGGACAGAAGTGGTTGAAAAAGGACAAAAGAGACGGATTAAAACACCAGGTGTAAACAGGGCCCAACCCAAGTTTGAGGTGGGGTTACATGCTACAATGGCAGATGTGAGTATTTGCAATTATTTATTTTTGCAATTGTGTTTGATGCTGCTTGTGGTGCAGAAATTGACCACGTCTAGTTGTAAATCTAAATGCTGTGATTGGAAAGTAAAGAGCTGCTACTCAAAAGAAAAAAAATATCTAAATTTTATCATAATTCAAGCTTAAAATGTATATGAATGTATAAGGGCAAGTGTGTATGCTACAACTGACTTGTAATTTTATTTCACTTATAATGTTTTGGACTAATGCATTTCTAAAAGTTCAAATATTCTTGTATTATATTCTCTCAATTATAAAAACAGCATGCAATTATAACTAGATTAAAGTTGCAAACTAATTTAGATGGTACCTGTACGAGCCGACTAGCACTTTTGTGCAGTCCACAATGATGAACTTCTCTTTCATCTGTCCAGTGAACTTTCTGCCTGATTTGGCACAATATGTCTCACCTTGAATGCTTCGAATGGACATTCTCTGTATGAGGAGATGAAGACAAAGAGTTAAACATACATGTAAGCACACTGCTATAAAAATAATGAACTCATCCACTTTTGTTTCTTATCGCAGAACTGACAGAAATGTTGCATATTTTCAAATAACATTTTGTGGCAAATACCTTTAATGTAAATATAAGGGCTCTGACTAGAATAGAATCACTTACAGTAAGGTGTGACTTGTTGATTTTTACATTTTCACACATGTCCTGAAACAGCTGTAAATTGGTGTGGTCCAGAAGGATATAGACGTACACATTGCGCTTTCTTGTCGCCTCCAGTATGTCACAGAAAATCTCCACATCGCTGAATGTGTCCATAACGATCGCCAAAACCTTTGATGGGTGTTATTTAGGCAGCAAATGTTACATTGCAATAGTGTGTTTTTAGACTGTTGCATAGTAAAAATGTCAGGCACTTTCCACAAAAAGGATACAAAATAGGGCCTGAAAAAATTAGTTTAGTTTTTTTTTTTTTTTTCAACAAATTAAAAGAGGTGCTTAAGCTTTAGAAAATTTTCTTTAAGGGTTCAAACAATTAGAAAACAAATTATTGAAAATTAATTTTAAAAGTCTTATTTGTGTTTGTTGTGCAATTTTCTACCAATAAACAATCATCAAGATTATAATTCATAATACATTTATTAATGGGTTAGTTCACCCCAAAAAAGAAAATTCTGTCATTAATTACTCACCCTCAGTTCTTTCCAAAGCCGTAAGAGATTCGTTCATATTTGTAACACAAATCAAGATCATTTTGGTGAAATCTGAGAGCTTTCAGTCCTTCCATTGAAAGCTACGCAGCTACCACTTTCAAGCTCCAGAAAGGTAGTAAAGACATCATTAAAGTAATCCATGTGACTTCAGTGGTTTAACCTCAATTTTATGACGCGACGCAAGTGCTTTTGCACAAAGAAAAAAAAACAATTTAACA
The DNA here is from genome assembly GCA_039654105.1 of Coreius guichenoti. Taxonomy (NCBI): domain Eukaryota; kingdom Metazoa; phylum Chordata; class Actinopteri; order Cypriniformes; family Gobionidae; genus Coreius; species Coreius guichenoti. The sequence continues at coordinate 7,912,456 of CM077176.1, read as the reverse complement.
CTATGTACAAAATAATCTCAAACACACGTTCACGCAACGTCTGCTCTCGTGTCAACACAACATGCATGCATGCGTTGTGGTGTTCTTTTGAATGCGCGTGAGAGATTCATATTTTGTAAATAAAGTGGTAAGTTATATTTTTTTGCACAAACAAAGCACTCACATCATTTCATAAAATTGAGGATAAACCACTGGAGTCACATGGATTACTTTAATAATGTCTTTACCTTTCTGGAGCTTAAAAGTGGTAGTTGCGTAGCTGTTAATGGAGGGACAGAAAGCTCTCAGATTTCATCAAAAAGATCTTCATTTGTGTTCCGAAGATGAACGAAAGCCTTACGGGTGTGGAATGACATGAAGGTGAGTAAATGACAGAATTTTCATTGTTGGGTGAACTAACTCTTAATAAAAACATTAATATGATGGAGAATAGTTGCACAACAAACATGGAAACAAAAAACATGCAATTTGTGCCATTAATACACAAAGATAAAAAAGGTGTGAGATACCAAAGTGTACCATATTCATGGAAAGTGCTGTTTATAATTGCATTGTGCATCTTCCTTGCATCACAAAATTAATATTTGAAACAATAAATGGCAGTATACAATCTAAAAATGTTGCTATCAAATGACAGGTTCTTACTGTAGTTGCTTGTCTGATGAGTTCCCGCAGCAGGTCTTTCATGGAAGAGGATTTCACTGACTGGAAGAACACTTCTACACTAGGAATCCCTTGCAGATGGTAACTCCAGTCAGCCACCGGCCAGCCGTAGTCAAGAACTGGAGGTTCACTTTCTGTGACTGCAGGAAAGTATGTCTCAGAAGAAACCGATGGAGAACTGGACATCTCTTCATCCCTGTCTGCCTCTTCGTCGTCATTGAGAGGCTTTTTAATGTTGTTTAAGATGTATATTTTCTCCTCCGCAGACAGAAAGTTTGCTTCATTCTCTTTGATCAGCACTTCCTGGTATCCATCAAGCCCTTTGTCCAGGAGAGCATCCATAGCCAGTCGTGTGCTTTCATTGTGACTCAGATCCACTGAAGACACCTGAGTGTTTGGGTTTCTCATCTCCTGAACTCTTCTTCTCATTTTTCCCATCAGCTTAGACTTCAGGTAGCACCGCACAGACAATCCATTACTTTCAAGGTTCATGTTGATCGCATACGAGTCCTCGACTGCTAGGTGACTGGTTGACTCTTGCTCACTCAGATTTACTTTTTTATCATCATTCGTGCTTCGCAAAGGCAAACGTTCATCCATTCAGGATATCATTAAATGTTCACAAATTATTCTGTGAGACATTCATGCACCGTGCGTCTTTTTATCAGCAGTGCAGGCATTTCACGGCACAATGAGCGTTTCTGAACCAATTTGTCATGTTTTCATGATCTGTGAGCTTAAATGTGAACGTTAGTGCTGCCCTAAGGCTCTGGGGAAAGTAGTTTGTGGCTCCTCCTCAGATTAAAGGGGGCAAGTAGCCGCATTCACAGATGGCTTCACCTGCAGGGATTGGTGGGTGGGGTCGTGTAGTTAGCAGGTGAGGTGTTAAGTGAATAATGAGACTGAAGTTCCCATGTTTCCCATCACAGAAATGAAATGGCGTGAGTGGCAGGGATGGCGATACGTCTGTCAGATTCACTTCACCCATGCTTCACTAGACTACAGGAACCAATAGACCTGTTCTTGTTTTCTTGACTCACCTTACTTAATGTAACTGCGTAATGGCTTTGTAGATAGAGCACTTGTGGTATTGAAAATTCAGTTTTGGTTATTTGGTTATTTAAAAAGTCATTCTAAACCCCAAACACTAAGTATAAAACTTCAGCATACATTTTCCTGCACTATTTGTGCTACATACATAAATGATACCTCAAAACATTGTGGCTTATTGAAGAAAGAGGCATTATTACTTGTGATCAGAATTGCGGTTAAAATAAACTAAACTAAAAATAAAAAATAAATAAAATAAAATAAAAAATGGGCAAAATAAACACAAGACATACACTATATTGCCAAAAGTATTGGGACACCCCTCCAAATCATTGAATTCAGGTGTTCCAATCACTTCCATGGCCACAGGTGTATAAAATCGAGCACCTAGGCATGCAGACTGCTTCTATTAACATTTGTGAAAGAATGGGTCGCTCTCACGAGCTCAGTGAATTCAAGCAGTGATAGGTTGCCACCTGTGCAATAACTCCATTCGTGAAATTTCCTCACTACTAAATATTCCACAGTCAACTGATTGACAAGTGGTATTATAACAAAGTGGAAGCCATTGGGAACAACAGCAACTCGGCCAGGACGTGGTAGGCCACGTAAAAATCACAGAGCGGGGTCAATAGCTACAGACCTCCAAACTTCGTGTGGCCTTCAGATTGGCTCAAGAACAGTGCGTAGAGAGCTTCATGGAATGGGTTTCCATGGCCGAGCAGCTGCATCCAAGCCTTACATCACCAAGTGCAACGCAGAGCGTCGGATGCAGTGGTGTAGATCACGCTGCCACTGGACTCTAGAGCAGTGGAGACGCGTTCTCTGGAGTAACGAATCACGCTTCTTTGTCTGGCAATCCGATGGACGAGTCTGGGTTTGGCGGTTGCCAGGAGAACGGTACTTGCCTGACTGCATTGTGCCAAGTGTAAAGTTTGGTGGAGGGGGGAATATGGTGTGGGATTTGTTTTCAGGGGTTGGGCTTGACCCCTTAGTTCCAGTGAAAGGAACTCTTAATGCTTCAGTATACCAAGACATTTTGGACAATTTCATGCTCCCAACTTTGTGGGAACAGTTTAGGGATGGCCCCTTCCTGTTCCAACATGACTGCAAGGTCCATAAAGACATTGATAAGCAAGTTTGGTGTGGAGGAACTTGACTGGCCTGCACAGAGTCCTGACCTCAACCCGATAGAACACCTTTGGGATGAATTAGAGCGGAGACTGTGAGCCAGGCCTTCTCGTCCAACATCAGTGCCTGACCTCACAAAAGCGCTTCTAGAAGAATGGTCAAAAATTCCCATAAACACACTCCTAAACCTTGTGGAAAGCCTTCCCAGAAGAGTTGAAGCTGTTATAGCTGCAAAGGGTAGGCCAACTCCATATTAAACCCTACGGATTAAGAATGGGATGTCATTAAAGTTCATGTGCATGTAAAGGCAGACATCCCAAAACTTTTGGCAATATAGTGTATCTATAGTCCAGAATATCACAGAGACATGTTTTAAGTGGGCTTTTACATGGTTCTACAAACTTGAAAATTTTCAACCAATGTCATAAATAGGGAAGGAAAAAATCCCATACACTATCATAGCTTGCGAAAAGTTACAATATTTACAACCTCACCTAATTGCATTAAATAGTGTAAGTTTTTGCAAATCTGGTAGTGTGCAGGATTTTGTCCAAAAAAAAAAAATTCTAAATGAGTAAATGTAAATATACATTTAAAATATATGCCTAAATAAAATAATTTAAGAAGATATGATTAGCCTGAAAAGTAAAAATAATAATAAACAGCACATGCAAAAAACACTTTAGTTGCATCTGACTAGGGTGGTTCTCATATAGGGTTTAAATATGTTTGAAGAGTGATGAGTAAACAGAAAAACCTCCCTACTAAAACATGCTTGAGCATGGGAATATATTGCTCTTTTTTAATCTTAAATTTTTTAAAGAATGAATTATTTACATGAATTTGCAAGAATCCGATCTTTTCCAGAAAACATCTCCGTCCAGTTGCTTTGATACATATCTGGCAAGAGCGACTTTCTTATGACTTGGAAAGGCTGAATTCAATGTCTCTTTTAGTTTGGGTAAGTCCAGGGTTTCTGGATGGTGAGCAGACACCAGAAACAAGCTCTGCTGGAGACCCAGTTTACCCAAGACTCCCTCAGCCCACTGCCTCAACTCTACAACAGACTTTTCCTCGATCAAGTCCGCCATGGAAAGCACCAGGTAACACTCTTTCCCCAGGGAGGACGCTTGCTGCAACAACTGTATGGCTCCCAATCTAAGCCTTAAAGGAAACACCAGTATGTATACATCACACAAAGCAAGCACAGATGCTACGTGTTGGGCTTCAGAAGCGCTGGACACAGAGGACAGGCTGTCAAGATCACTTATTTTTCCAAGCCCAGGAAGGTCCCAAAGATGGATGTTGGGGGACTCAGGGTAGGGATACTCCACGGCTTCTTTGGTGATTTCAATGACACCGGTTGAGGCAGCTCGTTCATCACCGTTCTCCAGGCCCAAGAGGGCATTGACCAGGCTGGAGCTGCCACAGCCCGTCTCACCCAGCACACCGATATCCAGACGGAAGTGATCGAGAGCTGCAAGGATTGAATGAAGCTTGGATGGATTGTCTGTGAGATCTCTTGACTGTGAGAGCTTGGAGATCTGGTCAAGATCATCCTGGTTTATCTTCCTGGACTTCAAAGCAGTATAAACTACAATCCTGAGAAGTAAATGTAGTGAATTTGTTAGATAAATGTAGACACCTCCTATCCTGGTCAGACAGAGCAGGAGAATTTGTTAGATAATGTAAATTTATGAACAATTAATTTTCATGCCTGTTCAGGCTGTTTTATGACGACTAACAAAAGTAAGCTAGTGGACCAACACAGATTTCCTAATGAAGCTGGTTGAGTGAGGTAACTGGTAATTAAGCAAGTTAATCAGCCTAGTAAGGGCACAAGCACACCAGCAGCCCATGTTGGAGATGCATGTCCTCATTTTGCAGAGTTAACCAACAAAACACCTTGACCCCGGAACTTAAGACGTGTGTAACCAGCAATGGAAGTCCTGTCAGTGAGGTTCAAATGGAAATCAATTTGTGTCACATGACAACATTTTAACATTTCATATTAAACACAAGGAAGTTGACTTACTGTGTGTCATCAGTCAGAAATTTAGGAACCCGAAGTTCCTTTGTAATCGCCACCAGAAACTGACTAAAAGCTTTCCTCCGAAGCTCAGGCAGGGCTTCAGCAAGCACCTCAGCAATATCCTTCATCTTCACTAACTCTGGATCTTGGGAGGCGTCAGAAGGACTCTGGCTATCTGTTGAATCAGCCATCTTTCCATATGCTTCTTTCCTTCTCTTCTGCAACTCCAGTTTGCGAGCTCTCATTCGTTCCCAGGCGCAGGTCATGCACGGCCCTGTAGGCTTCTCCTCGACCACATCCCAGTCATGCTCAGCTTGAACCAGAAAAAAAAACTTATCTCTGTCATGCAATTCCATTTTGAGCCACATGTGGTCCTCCTTGTGCCGTTCTGTAGTGAGAACCACCAGAACATCGTAGCATGTGGAGTCATACTGCTGGTTGGTCTGCTTAATAATGGAATTTGAAGTTGGATGGCCCTGCACAGTCCATACACGAACATTTGGGATTTGACGGTGTAAAATCACAGAGTTGAAATCAGGATTGCCATTCCCTATATATTCTGTATGCTCCGATATCCGTACATGTTTCCTCCTGCTGCTCTGGTGATTAGTATTTAACTTAGACTTTATACTATGTTCCTCATCTTCATTTTCATCTTCTTCGTCCTCATCGGTTTCTTCGTCCTCTTCATCATCAGATTCCCATTCCTCCTTTTCAATTTCCTCATCCGGCCCACAGATTGCAGAAGCCAGCTGAGCATTAGCCTCCTGGGTTCCTCCGGTCACAGCTATATCTAAAGGGAAACGCTCAAATAGTTGTAGAGCCGCCACCAGCCTATTTTCAAATCCAGGTGCCCTGAAGGAAAACCTCCATGGGGCAAGCAAATATTTCACTTTTTCATTCGGAAGTTTTTCCTCCATCTTCAATTTTACCCTGAAACAAACAAATAAAATAAAAATAAAAATTCATAATATAGCTTACATTAGCTAGACTTTGTACCTACTGCTAACAAAAATGGTATAAAGTAGGGGTGGGAATCTTTTGGTACCTCACTGAGGTCACGATCCGATTAGAATGTCTACTTTCTGGAGATATGCATCACTTTGGCATTTGTTTTACACAAAGTAACTTATTTACACTAAATTACTCTGGGACCATTTCCATCTGGATTTGGCCTACCCAAATTGAAAAGCTTCCCATACCCACATACAGTGGTCTAAATACAAAATTTTGGTGTAATTTTTCAGGAAACCCTTTGAAGTTACATAAAACACTGCTAAAAGTGATAAAGATTTAAGTATATGTTGTCTGAGCTGTAATAAACCCCCCCCCAAAAAGAGGCGCTTTTTGATTTTTTTGGTTATAAATTAATTTTTGAAAGTAACAGGCCCTGTGTGCTCTAGCACCCTGCAGACAGTTTTGGCTGTTTCCACTAGATTGCAGCAAATACTGGAAAAAAGAATTGTGTCTGTATCATGTATGCAAGATTTATTCAAATGGATCTGAATGGAGGAACATTAACTTTATGTAATTTCCGCCTACCGCCCCTCATACCCATATACAGTGGTATAAATGCAATATCCCCGTGTCATTTTACAGAAAACCCTTAAATTACATAAAACACTGCTGAAAGTGATAAATATTATAGTATATGTTGTGTGTGATATAATAAACAAACATATAAAATATAAAAAAAACAGACAAACAAAATAGGCGCTTTTTGATTTTTTTGGTTATAAATTCATTTTTGAAAATGTATATATAAGACCATTACAGCTCAGACAACATATACTTACATGTTTATCACTTTTAGCAGTGGTTTATGTAACTTCAAAGGGTTTCCTGTAAAATGACACCAAAATTGTGTATTTAGACCACTGTATGTGGGTATGGGAAGCTTTTCAATTTGGGTAGGCCAAATCCAGGCGGAAATCCCCCAAAAATGGTCCCAGAGTTTAAGAGGTTAATAGAATCTTGAAGAAAAAAATCCCACTGAATTAAATGTTATTTTGTTTTTCTTCCCATTTTAGTCAACCCAATATTATTATTAAGATGACTGCAATCATTACACACGTCTGTAATAAAGCAAGGCGGGCAGCTTTATTTTATTTTTTTTATATAAAAAAAAGGAACAAAGAAGCAAATTACAAACAGGAAAAATACAATAGAAAAAAAATACAAAATTAAATAAACTTAAGTTTTTCAAGTACAGTAGCCTAGGTTTAACAAGTACTGTAGTAAGAAATACTAGAGAAATTGAATAATCAAATGTAAAAAATAAAACACTGTATAGTCTTCACTGTATGAATTAAATATAAATGTATTCATATTAAAGTTACGAAAGTGATTCAGTCAAAAGCAGTGAGTGATTTTTTAAATTAACATTAATGACGGATCTAATATACTGTTACACATCCGATTTTCGCCTAACCGTTTTCGTTCGTGTAGGACATAACAGACTGTATTTACATAAATAGGCTACTCCACACGATGTGCATTTTGACAAATCTGTGTACATGTATTTGACCATGCAAGCACAATAAGCAGTGAAAGAGAACTAAATTCGGATCGCACGCATCAGAGGCGGCATCTGTGCTCGAGCTTCTAACACATTAGAAAATCGATATTTGAAATTTGTGAATCGATGCGAATCGGTGGAAGATAGAATCGCGATTCATATGTGAATCGATTTCCCCCCACCCCTACTATACAGGCCTAATGAATGAATTTGACAAATAGTGTTCACAGATAAAATATGGTCAACAGAACATAATACAGTATTCAACTCACCTGTTCTCGAACAATAAAAGAGCTGCAAAAGTGTGTCCTCAGTCCTTAAGTCCTCATGGATGAGTGTGTTTGCAGGACAGTCAGCTGCGCTAAAGTCAACACTTTGTTTGACAAGTTTTCAAGACGACATTGTAAACAGTTCTCAGGGCGTTTAAGTTTAGTATACTTAATCTTGGTATACTTAACTTCAGTTAACCCATTTATTCCCAGTTTCTCCATACAAGTTTGTGAAATTCTGACTGAATTTTCTGTTTGAAACCTAGCATATACCTACAGACAATGTTTTAGGAGAGATAGAGTTCACAACCCCACCACAGAATTTGAAGTCTTTATAACTCTAAACATTATATTTCTCCCCTAAAGCTAAACATTAACTAGATTTTTACATTTTTGTGGAAAATGTGAGTGATGATTGTCCATGCAAATGCTGCCACCATAATGCTAATGTTTTTGGTTGCACTTTATTTTACAGTACGTGCACTTACCTAAGAAAGTACCTGATAATAAGGTAACTAAATGGGTTAAGGTTAGGTTTAGGGGTAGGTTTAGGGTTTGTACCTAGTTATTACCCAGTTATTGCAATTACTATAATAAATACATAGTATGTACATGGGGAACAGGGCTGTAAAATAAAGTGCTACCATGTTTTTTAAGCACATTCCTAAAAAGTGTTTTGAGCATTTTAGCACATTGATAGCCAGATGTAGGTGTTTTGAGTGTTTCAGTATGTTGCTAACTCGCTATGATGAAGTCCTGGATGGTTGCTTCCTGGCCCAAGTCAAACAAGACCATTATTAAGTCTTAATCATGCATTCGTCCATTAGATGACTTGGGTTTGTTCAATGCAAAGTATGAGAAATAGTTGCAGTGATGCTTACCCTAGTCAGTACTATTAATAAAAAGAAAAATATTGTGGTATATACTGTATGAATGCATATTATATGCTGATGTGTATATGGTGTGAGGGGTGGGAGTAGCCAGCAGGGGTCAGCATTTCTCTCTGAGCACAAGAGCAACTTGTAATGTAATTTTACATGTAATACAAAAATAGCACTTCAATGTACACCCATGAATAGACTTTTAGGACCCAGGAATAGACTTTTGTCCACTGTAGTGGACATATTTTAGTCAATTTCTCTGACACGTCACAGTTTAAAGTCTGGATGCCCTGTAAAGAGCATATTCAGGGCTTTTCAGAGATACCAAATGTTTGGAGGTTTCACCAGGACAACAACTTCTCCTTGGTGTTTAAAAATGACTGACATTCATTTAGTGCCCAAATTTACCACTCTTATGGAAATATGATAATATTTTGTAATCATCATTTAAATCGGATTAATTTTTAAATTGTTTGTTATAAATCAACATCTCATGAAAGTGTTATGGGGTTTCTAATCAAAATATGACTTTCTGTTACAAAACAGAGCATTGATTTCATACATATCCTCAAAAGAGGACACCGGGACTTAAATCATGTTTATCAGGCATTTTGGAGACAGTGAACAGGGAAAGAAATTACATATCAATGTTCCTATGAAATATTAGATTATTATGAAAATGTTGCCAACTATTACTCCCATTATTACACTTTTTTTCATTACATGTTTCTCCAAGAACACATTAATATGCAAATTAGATACAGTGTATAGATACATTGCATTGAATGGGAAAACCCATGTATGGCCATTTTACCCACATATTGCATAAAGTAAAATTGTATATCAATTCATTCCATTATATCTTTCATAACATAGTTGAGAATAATCTTTAAACAAAGAAATCCTGAAACCTAAAAATGTATTGGTGAATGAAAAAAATTCCCATTGTTTTTGCCTATACATGTCATTTCATGTCATTTTATTTTTTAAACAACTGAGTCCCGGTGTCCACTTATGAGAACATAACATATGAATAAGATATCATTTTTCAAAAATGTTTTTTTCCCATTTGTTTCTTATGCTCTAAACAATGTAATGACATGAAATACTAAATTCAATTTACTTTTTTTTCTGGGTCCCAGGAGGATAAAAAAAAATTTTTTATCCAGGTATGTGTATGTGGATGTTATCTCTACAGGCTTTTTCAATTTAAATCCTACTTTGATTGGCTTGGACTATTATTTTTGTATTCAATGAAATATCCTTTATCCAAAGTTCACCAAAATAGCACTATTTGCATGCTTTGTTCACATGCAAATTTAGATGTTTTTGGAAGTAGACACTCCTGAATTAATTTCATAATCATTTTAATAAAATTACAGCTGGAATAACTGAAAGTACTTGGTGAAGAAAACACAGGGAGTGACGTTGCCCATCCCATCTCATGAGGTCTGTACAACAGATAACAAACAGGTTTGACGTCATGAAAGTGTCCACAAAAGTAAATGAAGCGAATACTTGCAGGTAGAGGGAAAGCAGGTGCAATCTCAGACTGGAACAGGTGGGTCACTGAGCAGCTACTTACTTCTATTTGTTTATTTTTAACGGTATATTAGTCCGCTTTTGCTTATATGTTTGTTTGGGATTTATTATCTATTATTTATTATCAATTATATAGTCCATAATCAACTGACTTAAAACCTATTTTTTTAATCTAAATGTTGCTTTTGTAGTATGTATTTGTTTAGACAGTAAAATGTATGAAAAGGCTTTTTAGACATGTATCATACCATGGTATTCTTGGAAATAGCATGTAAATAGCAGGGTATGAATATGTTATGCCATGGTATTTGATCCAAGTCTATAGAACTTTAAATTCACCTGATATTCTTGTGCTGGATGTCCATCCTGACCATTATGTTATTTTTCTTCAGGAGAGAAACAGAAAACTGCAGCCATGGGAGCAGGAGCCGTGACATGTTTGATGATTGCAGTCATTGTCTTTAATGCATTCGCTGCTGTAAGTCTGAAATAAAATAATAAAAAGAATATGTTAGTGTTGTAAAATATCTTGTTCCCCATACTTATAAGTATTTTCCTCTTCAGGCAGCTGGACTGGCATTATTCGCAGTGGCCATTTGGGTAGCAGCGGACGGGTATAAACTCTACCCCATATCTGGTGTCTCAGGAAAAGATGACATCTTTGCTGCAGCCTGGATTGCCATTTTTACAGGCTTTGCCTTCTTCCTCACATGCATCTTTGGCATCTTCGCTGCCCTGAAAAGGAGCCGTGCACTCATGATGGTGGTAGGTTTTTAACAGCAATCCTACCAGCTTACATAAGAGATGATCACTATTATTTAATATCACCTTCAGTGAGACAACCAAATTATTTTGATTTTTAACCAAATGCTGTTACCTTTCATCCTCCCACAGTACCTGATCATAATGTTCATCATCTTTCTGTTCGAATGCGCTTCCGCCATCACAGCAGCGACCAACCGAGATTATGTGAGTAGAGTCACCAGCCTTTCTGTAATTTAAAAATAAAACAAAGTAAAATCATGTACACATCAGAGATGTGGCACAGTGGTAGCACACTTGGCCCACAGGGACCCAGGTTCGATTCTGGTCTGGGACGTGTCCCATTCCTGCTCTCTCTTCCTACACTTTTCTGTCGTTTGTACACTATAAATTACTCTAAAATCCCATTAAAAGCTTCTCATGATGTTGATCAAATGTGATAATCAGCAGGTTCATAATGGAGAGAAATTTTAAAATCCTCTTTCCTTTGTTGTAGCTGGTTGGGAACAGTAACCTTGTAAAGAAACAGATGCTGCAATACTACGCAGACACCAGCATACAAGGGAAGCAGATTACACAGACATGGAACAGAGTGATGGAACAGGTAAGCAGAACACCTGTGATGACCTCTTGACTTTTCAATGAACACAATCACCTGTCAGCTGTCAAAGGGTGGTGGCTAAAACAGATGCATTGCACATACTTACATAATATTAGGGAAGGTGTTAGAGAAAATGTTGAATCATCTTCAACCCAAACCTGATACAACATGCTTTTCTGTTGCCTCTCAAATGAAATCGTGATAGTGGAGAAACCAGTTTCATCCTCGCACAAACCTGTAAGAATAACTTGCAAAAGACTGATAATATATCCTCTTGATGGGTTGCTGCTGGCTTCATATAAATCAGCAAGCCATGACACTGACATACAGCGATTTTACCACAAGAAAAGAAGGCTGAGGGAGTCATGGTTCACTCTCAGAAAAAAAGGTAAAAAAGCTGTCAAAAGTACTAAAGGGATAGTTCACCCAAAAATTTTAATTCACTTACTCACCCTCAAGGTGTTCCAAACCTGTATGAGTTTCTTTCTTCTGTTGAACACAAAAGAATGTTGGCAATCAAACATGACGGTAGCTATTGACTTCCATAGCAGGAAAATATTATGGAAGTCAATAGCTACCGTAAACTGACAGGTTACCAACATTCTTTAAAATATATTCTTTTGTGTTCAACAGAAGAAAGAAACTCATACAGGTTTGGAACAACGTGACTAAATGATGATAACATTTTCATTGGGTGAACCCTTTAAAAGGTATGCACCCTTTAGGTATAAATAAGATACAAACGTGTACCTTTTAAAAGAGTACCACCATAGTGACAGCGTTTGTACCTTCCCCCATGATCAATAATCATGACATTGGCCAAAGGTTTGAAGTTGTTCAATGAATGTTGCCACCTCATGCAGCCACCTCTGTTCTGTTCTTTCTGCGCCAAAGCTTGTTCTTGCTTAAAATCCTCTCAAGAGCGCGTTTGCTCAGAGATAGGCTATTCAATGCCATTCAGATAATAAGATAATAAGGCAATAATTGAATCATTAGTAGCTAAAACCACAGTTAAAATACTCCTTAATGTGTTCACAATTCATCCTGTGTCGGGTCGCGGCAGATCAAAATCAAATCAAATCACCTTTATTTATATAGCGCTTTTTACAATGCCAATTGTTTCAAAGCAGCTTCACAGTGGTAACAGGAAAATAATGCAACAGAATTTGATTCGGCTGTACAGCCGCTCTGGTGAAAACGGTGATGTCATCCAGCTCATTTCAATTATCATATAGTGTCAATGCGGGCAGATCAGTAATATAGTTGAAATTTAAGTGTCCCCAACTGAGCAAGCCAAAAGCCAAAGGCGACGGTGGCAAGGAACCAAAACTCCTTCAGGGCCAGAATGGAGAAAAAAACCTTGGGAGAAACCAGGCTCAGTCGGGGTGCCAGTTCTCCTCTGGCCGACGAACAAATAATGTATGATTATGATTCTGGCAACATTACAGGTCAGAAGTCATATTAGACCAATAGATATTCGTAGGATTATTAGAAAGATTGGAGTCGTCACGCCGGGGACGGGTTTAATGAGGATGTCGTGTCGATGCGGCATTTACAGGGGGGAGTTTAATTGACACGGTCTCTACAGACACTTCAGGGATGCGTTCGTCATGTCCGGGCTAAGGGCCACCATCTGATCTGGATACGGCCCGGATCCGGCCGACTGCAGTAAACCTCGGGATAAACAGAGAGACTAACATTAGCGTAGATGCCATTCTTCTTATGATGTAACGAGTACATCAGGTGTTATGGGAAGTGTTCCCGGTTCCGGCTGACCTAGTTAATGCAGCCTGAAACAATCATTTAACTGATTTGAATAATAGAAATTAAAAATGTTTTATGTATATGCCATAGTAAAGAGATGTGTTTTTAGTCTACAGGACTAAACTGACAGAGTGTGTCTGCTTCCCGAACAATGCTAGGAAGACTGTTCCAGAGTTTAAATAGGAAAAGGATCGACCGCCTGCAGTTGATTTTGATATTCTAGGTATTATCAACTGGCCAGAATTTTGAGACCGCAATAGACGTGATGGAGTATAATGCGTTAAGAGCTCGCTCAAGTACTCGGGAGCTAAACCATTTAGTGCTTTGTAAGTAATCAGCAAGATTTTAAAATATCTGGAGTGTTGCCAGAACCGGGCTAATTTGGTCATACTTCCTGGTTCTAGTAAGAACTCGAGCTGCTGCGTTTTGGACAAGCTGCAGTTTATTTATTAAGCGAGCAGGGCAACCACCCAGTAGAGCATTGAGGTCATGAACGAATGAACTAACTGTTCAGCATTTTGCATTGAAAGCATGTGCAATATTTAGATATATTTTTAAGATGGTAGAATGCAGTTTTACAGATGCTAGAAACGTGGCTTTCAAATGAGAGACTGGTATCGAAGAGCACACCCAGGTTCCTAACTGACGACGAGGACTTGACAGAGCAGCCATTGAATGTTAGACAGTATTCTAGGTTACTACTTGTGGAGTTTTTTTGTCCAATGATTAAAAATTCATTTTTTTCTGAATTAAGTTGCAGGAAATTACTAGTCATCCAATTTTTTTATATCAACTATGCATTCTGTTAATCTTGTGAGATCAATGAGCAGCAAGTCATAATTTCGATTTTGAAATTATGACTCAAGTATGTTTTTTTTATGTGCCGGAAATGGGCTTCCATAGGAAATGGGCTTCGACGGAGGCCCACTGTTTGCATGAATCAGCATCAGCAACACCGGCGCCTCAGTAGATAGTGTGCGTCGTAATGCGTCGTAATGACAGTTTCTCATTATTATGAGATGTTAAGTCATTATTATGAGAAAGTTTCTCATTATTACGAGATGTTAAGTCATTATTACGAGAAAGTTTCTCATTATTATGACTTAAAGAATTATATTTTTTACTCAATTGTGGTGGAAACGGGCTTCCATACAACACAACTAACTTCTAGATTAATATAGAATTTAACCGGTGCACATGTGACAGGTGTTTTTTCTCTTGACTAGACTAGACTGAGGTTGATTAAATCACTCTACTCCTGTGTTAAGGTCGAGTGCTGTGGAGCAGACTCTCCGAAGGACTGGATAGATTTTGACTCTACCTTCAAACAGAAATTTGGCACAACATCCGCCTGGCCCCTCAACTGCTGCAAGAGACGGAGTGACTCTGAGGTGGATGATCGAGAAGGCTGTATCATTGGCAAGAGCAGCGCCATGTTCACACAGGTAACGTCTAAGGCCCAATCCCAATTCTATTTTATACCCCTTCGTAGTGGAAAGGGAAGGGCTAAGGGGTAGAAATGGGATTGGGCCTAAATCTTGTGACATGTCACCTGCTTTACTGAAGACAACAGACAGCAACACATGACCTGCAGGAAACAGTTACAGCTTTCATTGACAGTGGTTCTCAACTAGTCACAACAAAATGTGGTTTGTTCTGATAAAAAAAATAATTTTAAAAATGCAAAGAATGTAAATTTAAATGCAAATAACTAATTAATTGCATAATTTTCACAGTCTAATAAAGAGGTTTATAAAAGAGAAAATTATTTTTCACAATAATTCTGCATGATGTTGGGCTTATTTAGATCATGGCAAGGTTAATAAATGTAATGTTTTGTTTCTAGAAAAAAAAAAAAGATTTGCTACTGACATATTTATGGAATGACATCTTTATTTTTGCTACATCTCTCAGATTCTTTGGCAAACATTTAGATGCCTCACTTTATGTTAGGCCTATTCAGTGGTGCTTCTATGTCAATGATTTTGTTTTTTTTTTGATATTTCAGGGTTGCTTCCAGTACATTGAATCTGTGTTAAGCCGTTACACCTGGGCTGTGAGCTGGTACGGTTTCTCTGTTCTCATACTTGTGGTAAGTCATACAGTATAATCATGACCTCTATACATACACACAGGACATGTTCTTGTGTTTAAAACATCTAGATAGAAACACAACGGTCTTGTCAGGTGCATTTTCAAAATTCAAACTGCTTTGAAAGTTGTGACATCACAAGATAATGAAAACCAGTCACAATCTAATGTTCAATGATATAGAAATTAAACAATATATTGACTTAAAGACTTTTTATGTATGATTTACCATTTATTTTTTACAATTATCTTCATTTGGGTGCTTTAATACTGATACATGCATTTATTGATATAGGCTATATTATCACTGTATATCATACACTATATTGCCAAAAGTATTGGGACACCCCTCCAAATCATTGAATTCAGGTGTTCCAATCACTTCCATGGCCAAAGGTGTATAAAATCAAGCACCTAGGCATGCAGACTGCTTCTACAAACATTTGTGAAAGAATGGGTCGCTCTCAGGAGCTCAGTGAATTCAAGCGTGGTGTCGTGATAGGTTGCCACCTGTGCAATAAGTCCATTCGTGAAATTTCCTCACTACTAAATATTCCACGGTCAACTGTTAGTGGTATTATAACAAGTGGAAGCAATTGGGAACAACAGCAACTCAGCCATGAAGTGGTAGGCCACGTAAAATCACAGAGCGGGGTCAGCGCATGCTGAGGCGCATAGTGCGCAGAAGTCACCAACTTTCGGCAGAGTCAATAGCTGCAGACCTCCAAACTTCGTGTGGCCTTCAGATTTGCTCAAGAACAGTGTGTAGAGAGCTTCATGGAATGGGTTTCCATGGCCGAGCAGCTGCATCCAAGCCTTACATCAAGTGCAATGCAAAGCATCGGATGCAGTGGTGTAAATCACGCTGCCACTGGACTCTAGAGCAGTGGAGACGTGTTCTCTGGAGTGACAAATCACACTTCTCTGTCTGGCAATCCGATGGACGAGTCTGGGTTTGGCGGTTGCCAGGAGAACGGTACTTGCCTGCCTGCATTGTGCGAAGTGTAAAATTTGGTGGAGGGGGGATTATGGTGCGGGGTTGTTTTTCAGGGGTTGGGCTTGGCCCCTTATTTCCAGTGAAAGGAACTCTTAATGCTTCAGCATACCAAGACATTTTGGACAATTTCATGCTCCCAACTTTGTGGGAACAGTTTGGGGATGGCCCCTTCCTGTTCCAACATGACTGCGCACCAGTGCACAAAGCAAGGTCCATAAAGACATGGATGAGCGAGTTTGGTGTGAAGGAACTTGGCCTGCACAGAGTCCTGACCTCAACCCGATAGAACACCTTTGGGATGAATTCCAGCAGAGACTGTGAGCCAGGCCTTCTCGTCCAACACCGGTGCCTGACCTCACAAATGCACTTCTAGAAGAATGGTCAAAAATTCCCATAAACACACTCCTAAACCTTGTGGAAAGCCTTCCCAGAAGAGTTGAAGCTGTTATAGCTGCAAAGGGTGGGCAAACTCCATATTAAACCCTACGGATTAAGAATGGGATGTCATTAAAGTTCATGTGCATGTAAAGGCAGGCGTCCCAAAACTTTTGGCTATATAGTGTATTTTGGTTATTTATTCTGCCCCAGAGAAAAATTCAGTTGCACATTACTGGATATTCACTCTTCTAATGCACTTCTGATCTGTCCTACAGTTTTTCACATTAGTGATCGCCATGATCTACTACATGCAGCTGAACTAATTGTCCGGACTCCGCAAGACACATCTGCATCTGCCGCACAGGTGCTTCCACTCGTGGCGTCACAGAAAAATACAGATGATTGCAGATTGCACATAATAAATACAAGTCAAATTGTCCTGCAGCATAACACACTTAATCTAAACAATTATAAACAGCATTTTTTTCCGTTTTTGGTTTTATTGTACATTTAAAAATGTATTTGTCACATAAGGGATGTTCCAGGTTCAAAACAAGTTGATCTTGATGAAAAGCAATCATAGCATAATAAATTGCAATAATGTTCAATTTTTAAAAACTGGTGAGCAGTATCATTTCATTATTATTTTTTTGGGGGTTAGATAGACAATTATAGAAAAACAAAAAATGTTAAAGTAACTGATTTTTACGTTTATTGATGAGTAGTTATTATGGGATAATTTAAATCTTTATCATCAATATTGATCAAATAGGATCTTCAAATGATTGCATGAATTAATCCATTTTCCTTTATGCCACAGTCTACACTTGTATTTTTTTCTACATGAATATTTAATATAAAATTTAGCTTTTTACCAATGAATAGGACATTTGTTTTGTATTTTACTGCACATCTGCTTTTAAAACGTACTTAATGTTTCTGTTTATAAAATAAACGTAACTGTGCTGGTGACTCTTCGTGTGTCATTCACTGTCTGTAGGTGGAAAAAGGCAAATGATCACAGCAAAAACTGTCACAGGTTGCATGCAGGTACATGCCCTAGGAAATAAACAATGAAAGCAAGAATGAAAAGACAACAAAAGCCTGACGGCTCTCCACACCCTAAACCACCCAAACCGTTATTGCTCAGGCTAATTATCTAATGCCAATAGAGTTTGTACATGTATCCGCAGAGAACAGGGGAGGGAATGTTAGCTTGCATATGTCTGCTTTAATTTATACTCAACTGGGAGTGTCGCCTGATACTCAGAAACAGACTGGTTTTGCAGGATATCCATTCAGGAAAGATCTCAACTTCTCTCATATTACCACCTACAAAGAAGCTCCCATCTCAGAGGGTGGAGAATGCAGCGCTACAAACCCTGCGAATTAAAATAATCTCAAAATAACACAAAACCTAGAAAGAACACGTCTTTTAATAGCAAACGCAAACATTCAGCCTCAGGAGTATCCAGATCTGCTTCAACAATAGGAATGTTATTTTGATGTCATCACAATGTTACATAGCAAGGTAAATTTTTTTATACATTGCAAAGTACCAGGATCACTAAAAAAAAAAAAAAAGATTAATTCAAAATCTTTTTCCTGCATTCCAATGAGATTTTCGGTAATATGAGTATTTAAATAACGCCCATCATTAAGCTACCTCGTCTGACCGGTGTACAAAAATATTCAGAAAAATAATCACCAAACTACAGGTTTCATCAATGACGGTGTCCAAGGTTTTAATTCACATATTTGAAAATTATACAAAATAGGATGAACTGCCTTTAGCAAAGTGCTAAAGGCTGAAGGGGAGATTGTTGGACATGTATATACCCTCAAAGCCACATGCATGACCTCTCTCACTGGAAGATACACGCTCACAGGTCTGCTGACATACATAGGTAGCATTAATATTTTTAGTGTTTTTTTTAAGGAACATATCCCCCTTGGTTATTCACTGCATAGATATGTATTAAAACAATAGAGTTAACAGACATGCAAACACACCGTGTCACTCGCTCACTCATACACACACTCTTTCTCATTTAGACATTGTATACTCAGGACTTACTGGTGTGGAGCTTTGGAAAACTGTAAATAGTAGCAACTGGGATCAGGTTTGTATCTAACTCTTCAACATTTACTTTCATAACGAAGGATTATTTAAAAGATGATCAATTATTTAACAGAAGGCACCAATTACTATACAAATCTATATAGAATCCAGTCCACCTGTCAAATTTTAGAAGAATTTCCAGGAATACTGAAAGATATTATAGTACTAACTGAAAAAACACTGGAACAGTACCGAGCCCAGAATGTGGTATCTGAAAAAACATCTAATTTTATAGTCATCTAAGACTAGTGTTTCAGTGTTTGAATAGTACCAGTTATTCTACGTTGCTAGGTTGGGATTCCTCACAGAAACCCAGGGATGTCTGGGAGTGACAAGGGTGGCGTGACCTACCTGAAATACTTGCTTTGGATTAGAACACCAATATTGATACAAAATCATCTGACACATTACTTGAGAATGCGCAGTACAGTACCTCACAGAAATATGCACTCTCAATTACGCACCCTTCCCAAAAATATCAGCAATGACCGTTCCTTTTTATGTGCTTATGTCAGACACTCTGGGCAAGACACACTCATTCAAATTCACACACAGACTTAAAAGAAATGAAAACAACAAAAAGGTTGTCCTAAAGCAAGTCCTAAACTTTACATTCTTTGAAACAAATTCAAGAAAGGCAAAATAAAACTTTCACAATAACTTTTTCCAATGAAAACTTACAATAACTTAGAAACATCAAAAAAAAGCAATTGAAACAAAAAAATGGAAATATCACATCTGCCAAAAATTAAGATAACAAAAACTAACCATCTTCATAAAGTTTCATAAAACCACTAGCATATCTTGAGGTTATTTTTATCGTACTTTGAGGAGGAAGAAAGACATATTAAGCTTGTGCCCCTGTACAGAATGATCTAGTGTCAAAAAGAACCTTAAACCAGACAAAACCAAAAGCAGAAAAACAAAAATTAGCCACTGAGCAACGTCCTGTCAGAGGAATAGCAGCTATGCACCTCTCTGACTCCCTCTGCTGGACAGCACAGTGTGTTCTGGAATGTTTTCATATCTAAGCCACTTTATGGTTCACTTCTTTGATCCTTTCTGCTTTATGTCTTATTCTTGTACACTTTTTCCACTCCAATATCGCAGGACAGCAGTGGGGTCTTTCTGAGACAGAAACACTAGTAAAGACATACCCCACTAAATTTTATTTCTGTACACTCCGTCTCCCCTTGGGGAGGTTAACACTTTCTCTTTCACAACATGTTAACTTGTACAGGAAACATAAAAGTCTAGTGCTTATACTGGTCTACGTCATATCTCATTTTAAGTCTAAAGACTTTTTGTGGCAGTTGTGCTCTTTAGCAATAACTCCGGGTCTGGCCTTCAGTTCGGATGGTCCAATTGGGTCCCGGCAGGCT
Organism: Coreius guichenoti; assembly: GCA_039654105.1. NCBI lineage: Eukaryota > Metazoa > Chordata > Actinopteri > Cypriniformes > Gobionidae > Coreius > Coreius guichenoti. The sequence goes on along the minus strand of CM077176.1, from coordinate 7,892,273 downwards.
TCCCTGCCGGTTTAAGCCTCTCTGGTTCCGCAACCCCGGAGGTCGGAGAGAAGGATCCAGGACAACATCTCGTCGTGGTGTGTTGGGATATTGGGGAAGCACTGACCCTGACTGGTATGGGTATCGGTTAAATTGGTTGGCCACTGTCTGGGGCCCGTATCCTCTTGTTGATCCAAGAGCTAAGTTTGAAAAGGCCACTGTAGGTGGAGTGCATGTGTGTGAAGCTTCTGGGAGGCCTTGAGGGCCCCAATTGGGGTATGGGGGGTCCTGATAATATGGTCTTGGTGGGTAAGGATTAGCGGTTGTGCTTTCTCCCTGGGAGACTGGGACAAAGTCTTGGCTTCTGTAAAACTTAAGGACTTGGTCGCCAGATGGCATGACGTCAAAAGCTTGTCTATACTGGACTCCAGAAGATCTCCGCAAGGGGTCTTGACGTTGGAAAGGTCCAGATCCCTCTCTAGGTGGCACTTGACCTTCAAAGCGCCCTCGAGAGGGTCCTGGAGTGTAGACATTGTATGCAGGTGGTGGTTGCTGCTGCTGCTGGCTAGGGTAGGGATTTGGAGGGTGCTCGATGTGCGGAGAAGAGGACGAAGATGGTGGCACAGAAGGACCCTCTCTTTCATCCTCTGCAAGCTTTTCAATTAACAAGGAGGCAATTTCCTTCCCAGTTAGGACATTAACAGGCTCTGAGCTAGTACTTTGGGGATCTGAGCGGCTGCGGAAATGCATGGCAGTGGAGGCTGACGCTGCTATATTGATCTCTTTGAAATCTGAGGATACATCGTTCTGGGCAAGGTTGTCGAAGCTAGCGGTGGGACTGTCATGCTCTGAAAGTTTCTGTTTGTCATCCGGTTGAGACTTGGAAGGTGGTTCCAGTGTCTCAGATGCTTGATGATCATTTTCGTCAAGGTTTGTGGTGGCCCAGCCCTTTGAATTAACCCCAGATCCTGGTGGGTTTGTGAAAGGATAGTTGACGTAGATGGGCTCAGGCTGCTCTTTCGTGATTCCTTGCACCGGGGAAGCCTGAGGTGGTTTCAATACAGAATGCTGATGCTGATTCAGTGGTAAGTCTTCCGGCCTGGAAGCCTCAAAGTACCGGTAACACACCTTCCCATTTTCAAAGTAGGGGTGAAGCTGGGAGGAAGTGTGGTCTGCTGAAGGCGAACGCTGGGACCGGTGCAAATTACGTTGGTGAACGGACAGAGGCATCATGCCCACAGAGGAGCTCACTCCAGCGGACGCGGGTAAGGGATGCACTTCACTGCGGGACAACCTGACAGATGATGATGTCTGTCGCTGAGGACGAGGGTGGGGAGGATGTAATGATGATCCGTCCTGGGAGCGATGGTGAGAATGAGAATGGGAAAAGGAGAAAGAGTGAGAATGTGCTGCGGCCCAAGCTCGTGTGGCCTCAGATGACCACAGCTGGGGAGCCCTACTGCCCACAGGTCCTTGGGGGTTGTAGGGAGGAGGGTAACCCCTGGAAATAGGCCTTTGATTGGCTGGGTCAGTGAGACGGAGGTTTCCCTCCAGATCCAGCTTCATATTCTGATAGCTGTGGCGTGCATAGCTGGGTGGCACTTGTGGATGCTCAGGTGCACCAATCTCGTAGTAGAAGTTCTCCATCTTGGATGGGTCTTCGGAGGGGACAACTGTTCTGATCTGAGTGGACTGAGTTTGTTGCTGCTGTTGTTGGGGTAGGTGTGCAACCTGGACAGCTTGGCTGGCCATTCTGGCTGCATGATAGCGAGACAGCATGTCAGAGGTACTGCTGATGCGCTCAGAGAAAGCTCTGGAAAGTGGTGTGTTCCCTTGTGGAGGTCCTGCCAAGCGTCGAATGCGACTGGCATCCAAGGAGCGACGCATGTAATCATGCCGGTCAGTCTGAGAGAGTGGAGCCCTCAAGGGAGCAAGATCAGGGGGCTTGGGTGGCACTTTAGGGCGAGTGGGCTGGAAGGCTCGTACCTGGGCCAGTGGAGAGCTCTCTGATTTGGAGTGCAGAAGCTGAGTGTGTGGCTGGGCTGCAGGCTTGGACTGGCCACTGGATTTCTCCTGCTGAAGCTGTGGAGCAGAAAACTGCCGCCCATACGCAGGGGGTTTTCTCTGAGAAGGGATGGCTTCGCTGGAGGAGGGTGGGCTAGATTTTGAGGGCTGTGCTGAAGAAGTTGGCTCTTCGTTCTTGTAAATGGGGCTTGGGCTTTGCTCATTGTCTTCAGAGGAACTGGCAGCTGACAACTCAGAATTGGATGTCCCAGAATCAGAGACTGAGCTGTCAGAAGAGAGTGTTCCAGAGTCCTGACCAGGTGGTGACCTTGGCTCTGTACCATGTGATTTGTCTGCAGGCTTTTCAGCAGCAGTTCCACCATCATCATCACCCTCATTCTTCCACACAGAAAAGGGGCGCACCGTAGAGTAGATCTGATTAGGATCAGAAGACAGCAGAACTCCTGCATCAGCAGAAAGGGACCTCTGGAAGCGGACGTCTGTCTCAGGGGAGGTTCCACTCTGACGGGGGCGGTATGGGGGAGAGGCACCTTGCCGCAGGGCCTTGTTGGCACTTTCAGCCAGAGCCAGAGCCATGAGGCGTGCAGGGTTCTTGGGGGGAGGAGGAGGGGGCTGCTGTGATGGAAGGGGAACACCAGTGGGACCCAAGATACCTGAAAAAATAAGGAGAATAAGGAATTGAGAAATAAGTAGTTACTTTAATCAATTATCTATTTTTAACATTAAAACAGAGGTTCCCAAGCGTGGGGTGCACAAGAAAATAATTATGGCAGAAAGTTCTCTCATTATAAAATGTACAGAAATTGGACAAAACCTACACAGCGTATGTTGGAAAATTGGCTGAAATTGAACATGAAATTTAAAGCAATTATTTATTGATTGATTGTTTTAAAAAATACAAATTATATCACTACATTTGTCAAAGACTTGTCCTGTCTGCCTAATTCTTTACACTCTTCAGGAAGTCAACATACGAATGGCAATTTCGTGCTTCCATGACTTATTTCAATAAACTTTATATAAGAATTCAGGCCCATCTATCACACTTAAATAATTCATATTAATAGCTGAAATACAACCATCTTCTGATAAACTAAATGAAAATTTCATGTGCCAAGATGTATTTGGTTATATTTAAAAATGTGAATATGGCTTTAGATATTACCATATTTTCAGTAAAATGCAATGGTGGTACTTGACAATAGTCAAAGGGTGTGCAGTCTGAACAGTTTGGGAACCACTGCATTAGGCCATAATCAGAGTGTGTACTCACTAGGACCCTTGATCTTGGCGATGGGGCCCAACTTACTGTTGAGCTCTTGCTGGCAGCTCTCCGTGAGCTGAAAGTCACATGACCTAAGGAGCATAGATATCATCTGGGGTGGCTGAGACGGTCCACTGCTTGGAAGTCCAGGTTGCAATTCGCCAGCTCGTCCACCAATCATTTCCAGAACCTTGAAAGTTAAAATGGTTTACTTATAGATCTCTGCAAGTTGAACTGGGATAGACGTCACCTCTAAGGGTATTAATCCAAATAATACCACACACACAACAAATCAACGAATATTTTATGCTCAATTTTACCTTGGCAGGTACACTGATGGAGATCGGATCAGAGATGTCCATAGGGGGGGATTTAGGTGCTTTAGGTGAAAGTGCATGAACCACTTTACGTGTAAAGGAGCGCCTCTCCTGAGGGGGCTGAGAAGGGGGTGCAGAGGCCGCTGGAGCCGGCGTCTGGCTATGGGATGGGCTTAGGTTTGACTCGCCCTGCTGGGCTGTGCTTGCGGGAGCATTAGTGACTGCAGACGGCCTGTGCTGACAGAACACTTGCTGAGGAGGAGCTGCTGCAGCCAGGATCAAACTCCGACGGGCTGCGGCCTCTGATTGGTTGAGAACTGAGTCTGGATCTTCTGTGATTGAGCGCTGGCTACCAGAGCGGGTGTGGCCTTGATGGCTCAGACAACGGTACGGAGGGGGTGCAGCTGGAGGAGGGGACTCCCTGCCGCTAGGAGCGACAGCCGTGCTCCCTAACCCTATTGGCCCATCTTCCAGGAAGGTGGGGCTAAAGTCAATGACATCTTCTGCCATCCATGAGGTGGATGGTTCCTGGGAGAAATCAGGCAACATGTACACACCCTCCTCATCCTCTTCATCTTCATTTTCTTCCTCATCAGCATCACGCATTTCCTCAGGCAGCAGGCTGTCGTAAGAGCGGCTTGGATGGATTCTAGATGGGGAGTGCTGGGGAAGGAGCTGCGGATCAACAGAAGCAGCTAGAGAGAGACCATCACTGCTGGAGCGAGGTCTTCGTAAGTGTTGCATCTTCCCCTGACCTGAGAGAAAAACAGAGCATCACGTATATTTTTCCACATATATACTTATACACATTTTTTTCACATTTTAACTCTTTCCCCGCCAGCGTTTTCAAAAGAAGTTGCCAGCCACCCCCCGTGTTTTTAATAATAATTTTCACAAAAGTTTCATGGCCCCCAGAATATTTTGTTGTATGAATATCTGAGCATGCAATATATCAAAAGAAAGAACAGCCCCTCTGCTTTTAAACAAAAAACCTGTTTTATTCTAGCTTCATGTATTCTTTTTTTTTTTATCAACACTTGAATGTGGGTAAGTTTCATAAAAAAAAGCAACATTTTGAGCAAAAAGCTGAGAGAAAAAAAAAAAAATAAAAAAATAAATTTTTCACATTTTTGTCAAAAAAAAATGGACTACATTTACATTTACATTTAGCAGACGCTTTTATCCAAAGCGACTTACAACTGAGGAATACAGGAAGCAATCCGTCATGAAGAGGCGAAAAATCACAAAAAGTGCCTGAAATACTTAGTTTTGGGCATTACCCAGAGCAGCACAAGCTAGAATAGGAAGTTTCACACGTTGGACTACATCCAGATCAGATTCAGAACGATGATCAAAACACAGATGGAGTACATTGACACCACTTATGCTTGCACAGTCCTATTTCATTCAGTAACATTAAGCAGTTTTATTATTTAATATGATATTGCTTGTATCTGCATCTTCTTCGCATGTGTTTTGATCAGGAGATTCACTCTTTCAGAAGATGCGTAATAGCAGGGCATTAAAGCGTTACCAAATGTCATTCATACCTGCTCCACTGTGCTGAGAAGACAGGGACTCCTCACTCTTTGCTGACCTGAGCGTCACACTGTCTACCCTGCAACCTAAAGCAGACATACAACACTAAAAACTGAGCCATGTTCCTCTGACATCAGGCAAATCTATTTAGGATAAAGAACAATCTAAAGAAATTAGCATGATGTCTCTTATACCTGCATGAGAGGTAGTGGGCTGGAACAGAGAGGTTATCCTGGTGGGTTTACGTCGACCTGCAGCTGCAGGTTTTCCGATGGCAAAAAACGTCTTCCAACTCCCGCCTGCTGACTTCCGGACCTTCATCCCTCTTTTCCTCCTAAAAGAAACAAAAAAGAAGTAAAATGATTTATTTACTAACAAACTTAAAGAACTTAGAACTTCCTTTATAAGTCATTGATTTGTGCAAAGAAACCCACTTGTCGGCAGGCAGGTCCAGTACAGTGTGAAACTGGCTGATAGCGTGGTGATGAGGAGATCCCTGAAGGAGAAGAGGAGCTTGTGTGCGAGCCTGTGCTTCCTCCAGAGACAGAAGCCTGGTGGACACAAACGACTTGGGCCTGGTCAGAGACTGTCGTGCTGTGGAGTCAGAAAGAGGCAAAAAGAAGAAAAAAAAAAAAAAAGATTCAGATTCAGATCCAGCAAGCCAAAGGACATATGCGAGTTAATGCAATAATGCAGCGAAGAGCACAGCGATTGACAACAAACAAACATGATACAATTCTATGGCAAACGACAAGACATCTAAGCATCAACAAAAAACATCAGCTGCTCCAACACTTCCATAGCCTGTACAGCTATACTGCAACAAGCTTTGTAGAAGAAATACAAGGGCGGGCCAACAGACAAAATCTTGAGTGGTTAAGGCCAGAAACAAAGTCTATGCAAGTACACAAATGCACACTCTGCCGGTGCTTAGTAAAACTTAACATGCATTCTTGCAATACTGTGTTGAGTCAGTTTAATGTGCGTTATAACGCCTCTTGTGGCAATGTTGAGAATGCAATGCGTAATTGCATTGCGTTATGATTTGCACTCAGACACATTGCAAAATGCAACAACGTGTGAAACTGAGCTTGGATAGATAGAAGCGCTTGTGTTTGTGTACTTGCATAGAGTTTTTTGGGCCTCAGCAAGCCTGTAAAGTCTGGGACATCAGACGAGTAGAGGAATCCAAAAACAAAGCCTGCAAAAGTATCTGACATACAGAAGAAAAAAAATCTAAACAACACTTTACCTGCTGCCAATGTCTCAGAGTCGAGTCGACACAAACAGATACTCTATGGCTCAAATTTTCACTTTAGCATCCATCCCATTCACCCATCTTACCAAATGTTTTTCCTCAATGTCCTACTTAACGAAAACCAAATTTACATGGTGGAAAAGATCAATTAGTAAGTAGTAGTACTACTTTGTTCTACAAAATAAACAAATAAATGTCAACATAGGGAATTTATTGCATTATATCCATCTGTGTGCTGTACAATTTTAACATATCATTTACATAGGCAAAATATGTCTTCACAGCTGTCCTTGAACATAAACAACAGTCATAAAATAATCCATCCATGTGGAAAATTACATTGCTAATGAAAAACACTACCATTCTAAAGTTTGAGGTTGGTAAGATCTTAGAAAGAAGAATTTCTTCAGGATTCCTTGATGAATAGAAAGTTTAAAAGAACAGCATTTATATGAAACAGATGTCATTTATACATTTTTAAATGCCTTTACTCCCACTTCTGAACAATTTAGTGTGTCCTTGCCTAAAAGTATTAATTTCTTCCAAAACATTTTTTTAAAAATAAATCGTACTGACCCCAAACTTTTGAACAGTAGTGTAAACACACAGTCGTGTTGAATCTGAACGAAAAAAATATATGCAAGCATAGATAGTAGCTTTTGGATCACTGCTGGGAAAAAAGATTTACATTTCTAGCTGGTCATTTATGGTCATTAGCTGGTCTAGATGGTTGATCAGCTAGTCTTACTAGCGGATGAACCTGCTTTGTACCTGGTAGACCACCTTGGACCAGCAACAAACCTGAAACCATACTCCAAGCTGAGACATTCTCACAGGACACATTCTGTTTCTTTTAATGGACATCCATGTACAAATGTCCTACTGTTTTACCGATTTTTCAGAAACGTATATGGAAGGTAATACACCTATAAAATTGTTTTTCAAGTTAGCTTTTTTTTGTTTATTTATTTAGTTATTTTTTTTAAAGCACTGTGCATATAGGCCCTTAAGCTGGTTTGACCAGACTGTGATTTGAGTGTCCACTGTAGAGTCAGAGTCAGAGTCAGTCTGGATCTCATATCATGGAGAAGCGTCGTAGCTCAGGGTCCAGATAAGAGGGGTCAGTCAAACAGGACTCCCCCCTCGCCTCCTGAAGACTAACCAGGCGTGTTCGGGGCAGGCGTGAGATCTTGTGCTCGGCCCCTCTTGTTGCTATGGAAACACACAGCTCGCTCTCAGTAAACCTCATGGGCGAGTCAGGCCACTGTAAATAAGTTCAACTGTGGTATGCTAGCCAAGTTCATCACAAGAGACTAATTTATCAAATCACATATATAATAGGGCTGGGAGACATTAAATAATCACAGTTTATTTGCAATCATGTTGAAGGAAATAAGGTTTACATCTCCTCCTTGCCCCACGATTTGCAAATATGTGAGCAATATGACAGAGATTTTAATAGGTTCTCTGATTTAAACCGTGTTTGGAAGTCTTTTGATCTTTCATTTAAAAAAATAAAATAAATAAATAAATAAAATAAAATAAAAAGATTTGGAGTTAAAAATATTCACAGAAGTAGCCAAGTGGCATTTTACATATTTTGAAACACTTTTAAAAAGCACAAGTAAATATTGTTGTAATTATGTATACTGCATATCCATGGATGCAAATAAAAAAGATAACTATTCTATTACACATCTATGTACACATCTGTGTAAAAACCTGTGTAAACTATATTTTTATTTTATTTTTATCAAAATTAATGCATTAAAACATGCAATAAATTTTTCCAGTTTAACATGTTAAAAATATTTAATGCAATTAACACAGCATCCGTTTTTTCCTGTCATTCTTTGGCCAGCGCTACAATATATGATCACACTCTTAATCATGCAAATGCTTTTAAACCATTCAAGCATGATAAGACACAAAAGAGAACGCAGTGCAGTACTGGCGCGCGTCTGTGAATCTCCTGTCTGTGTGACCGACACACTCGTGTGCACAGAAAACCGTTTCAGACAGTGCTTGAATGGACAAAAACACACAAAATTTGCCAAAATGCCCATTTGTCAAGTATCCTTGCAAGCACAGTCTTAAATGAGTTAATTAAGTCTTAAATGAACGTAGAGTTGTGAGAAAATGGGATGCGTGTCAGAACCGTGTCATGTGACAAAAGACAACGAGAAAAATCACTCTTGTAGCTTTAATAAGGATTAATCTATATTTCATTTATAATTTAAGACTGTGAAGTGTGATAACTTTATTCAATTTCTGTATACATCCTACCTGTTAAGAGCTACCTAAAAATCTTAAAGCACTGTGTACAAGGTGAAATGGGTAAAAAAACAATAACTTTTTTTTGTGATTTTGACAGGGCAAGTAAAAATCTGAAGATTTGAAAAATTGAGCCCTGATATATTGAAGGGCATAGATAAATGTGACATTTATTACAATGGGAGATGAAAAGATGCCATTAAACAAATGTTTACAATATAGGCTACTGTCTTTATGTTGTTTATACATTAATTTGGAGATTAAATGTGAAATTATTACAATCTAAAAATATATTAAAAAACTTTTTAAAGTTTAAATTTAAAGTTAATTAAATTACAGAAAATGTGTGATTAATTAGTTAATTTTTTTTATCTATTGACAACACTAATATGAAAAATTAAATATTATGAATTTACATGTCAGCCGTGGCTGTTTGTTTGAAATGATAGTTCCTTTTGCATAAGTAACATCACTATTTTAAGCCATTTCAGAGCAAAATACACAGTTCAGAAGTTTGGGGTCTGTGAGATTTTTAATGTTTTAATGAAAGAAGTCTCTTATACTCACCAAGAATGCATTTATTTATTATAAAATATACAGTAAAAATAGTAATATTGTTATATATTTATATGTAATATTACAATTTAAAATTTTTCATTTTTTCCTTTATTAATTTCTTTAAAAGAAATCTTGCTGACCCCAAACTTTTGATCGGTAGTGTAAATATCATGATAAAAACCATCAAAAGGCTAAAAATATTACAATAATATAACAAAATAGCGCAATCATTTATTTAGTCATATCACCCAGCCCTAATATATTAAATTAATGTTGATCAATCCATTACAGTTATTAAGGGATCAAAAAAGAGAGAGAGAAGAGATGAAGTCACAGGTCTGATTGCAGTAGTAACACTTATGAAAAAAAAAAAAAAAAAAGAGCTGCATCTCAGAAGGGAAGAAAACAGTGGTGAATTAAGGCCTGGAGGCTGCATCAGATGTCACTTTAAACCAAAGACTGGCAGAGGAAGTTAATAAACATTTGTCTTAATCAGTGGCAATTCTGTAATGAAAACAAGCCAGAGGAAGCATTACGTCTAGTGCATTTCTTACTATATCGGTTTACCAGACAACTCTGTTCCAAAACATGGTGCACAGTCAACATAAGCAGCATCCTTATTAAAGTTTGTCACTGAGCTTGTCACATTACAGGATTGGTTTCTCTTTGAAGGATACAACATGGCTGCCAAAAGAAAGTATATTTGAAGGCAGCAAAATTAAGTTGCATACCTTTTTGCCTACAATGCCTTAAAATGCTGCTTAGTTAGGCAGATCCCTATGTTTTGGAACAAAACCAACATCACTGCCTGTTTAATGAAAGTGCTGTTTGAAGTGGAGCATGTGAGCGAAACGGAGCTGAGCGGCGTGACACTCCGCTCTATGCCAGTGCGCTCCGTTCAATCGCTCACCGGTAAAACGACACCTGATCAAATACTGCGCCGACATTAAATTTCTCTTTACTATACGTCTTTCTGTTTGTAATGAATTTCTTGAATAAATGTCTCAATTACAGTAGTCCTATAAATAAGTTATGATATGCGTGACTTTAAAGCAATATTGTATAAAGTGGTATAAATAAGCGTGACGTGACTTGACTGGATAGTGCCGAATTGCAGAGCTTGTGCAAACATATCCACATTGCTATGATCAGATGCTTTCTTTACTGCTGTTTTCTCACCGCTGATATTTTTGTTGTATGTTCATTTTGGTATTGAGAGGAAAGCACACAGCACATATTTACATATTCATCTAAATGGCGCCCTCATCAGTGTGGTCAACGTTGGGATGTTTGTTAAAAGTATATCACTGCGAATGTATTTCAAACTTCTTCTAAGCAAAGAACAAAAAAGAACTTAGCTGTGAGTATATGTGGAGTTTCTCCACACTCCCTTTCAATTCTTAACTTTAATGTTTACTGTGCATTTACGTAGGCCTATAAGGCCTCAAATATTAAAGGGGACCTATTATGCAAAATTCACTTTTATAAGGTGTTTGTCCACAGTGCGTGTAAACAACCAGCCTATAATGGTAAAAATCCACCCAATACTTCAATCATTATTGGGAAACCCCACCCATGACTGTTGATGATCTGCCCTTTTAGCATAGACACACCCCTGAGTGAGAAGCACAGAGACCGCCATTTCTGTTTACTCGCTGTATCAGCTAGCTAGAGTATTACAATGTCTGCGCCAAAAAACATTACAAATGTTCTGTTATTGGATGTACCAACGAACATACGAGTCTCCATAGACTCCTGGCATCCGAGCCTCTGAGGACACCGTGGTTAAATTTCATTTATGAAGGAAACGTGCCAAAGAATGTCGGTAAAATTCTTATATATTTGCGCAAATCATTTTACACATGATTGCTTCACCAACGAGGGTCAGTACAGCGCTGGATTTGCGAAAAAGTTGTTTCTGAAGGATAGGTTAATACCAACGCTTCGTGCTCTAACTTCATATCCAGAACAAGTAAGGGTGACACTTCATATTTTGTGAATGTTTGCAAATTTCCTTTCTGAATGAGCTTTCTAGAATGCTGTACGGCTAATATGGCTAAAGTTACCATAGTTTCTGACTGTATTCACCAAGACTAGAGCTATGTCATTAGTTTTATCCTAAAAACACTCACCGTCGGCGCAATTCATAAACGCACATTTATTATGCATTGTATAGTCAGGTGACGGTCTTTTTTACGTTCCCACAGGAGCACCTATACAACTCCACAACAACTAATGTTACATAAATATATCCACTAACCATTCATAAACGTCCAGGTGCAGTCTAAAATTTGCAACCTCTTTTTGAGTCTCGCATCTGTGTACGACTCCGGTTCAAACATGTAAGGCTCCACTCCACAACTGGTTATTTCTGACATTTTGGCTGAGTGAAATTTGTTTTGTTGTTGACGTTACGTTGTATCTGAAACTCGTGTAAAGGAGCCGCTGGAAGGGGGGGTGGAGAGCAGCAGCTCATTTGCATTTAAAGGGACACACAAAAACTGCACGTTTTTGCTCACACCCAAAAAGGGGGAAATTTGACAAGCTATAATAAATGATCTGGGGGTATTTTGAGCTGAAACTTCACAGGCACCAGAGATTAATATTACATCTTGTGAAAAGGGGCATAATATGTCCCCTTTAAAACAATATTTGAATTCCATAACCTTAGACCTATTGCTTATTTCTCATGTTCTCGAAACAGCATAAAAGGGCATTCTGGGTTGATTGAGCAGCCCTCAGTAGAATGAGCAAGCGGAGCGGAGCGAAATCTTCAGAAAGGCACTCTCCACTCTGGAGGAAATATTACCGCTCCGCTCACATGCTCTGGTTTGAAGACACCGGACCGAATGAGTGGTTTACTGATGAGTGTTAACATCTATAGCGGTAAACAAATTTGTTGTTTTCTGGTTCAACATACCTGCACTGAAACGTCCAACAGAAGTGAAAGAGTCACTGAAAAGAACTTCCACATTGCTGAGCAGAAACTCCACGACCACGGACTGAATGCGCACTTCTTTAAACGGATCAGCGCCACTTAAGCCTGCTGCCTCAATTTCTTTGGACCTGACACAGAACAACAGGAGATACTGATTCAGACAAAAGAGGTTTAATTTGAACCCTGAGCCTATACTAGTAAAAGCTACAACAAAAATCAGTGAGGACTTCTGTAATGAATCATATAGATGTATACGAGTGTTCAGTTCAACAGTAAGATATTAGGACAAAAACAAAACACTGATATTTTTGAAAATATTGTTTTGATTGATAATTATTTATGTTATGACAAAAAAATATGGCTTTAAATGAGATTAGGCATCTAAATATTAGACCTATAAATCGATAAATGCACAGCCGAAAAGATAACTTTTTTTTTTTTTTAAATATCCGGCACAGAAATAGTAAAAGTAAAAATAATTTAGTTACAAAGTATATTATGGCTACCATGGCTAAGAAATAGACAAACAAATAAAAATATTGATTTAAGCAAAAATTATTTTATTATACAAGAAAAAAAGAGACCCTTGTTATGACAAATATAAAACTAGTACAGCTGTCCGGTACAATTGTAAGTAATATACATATTATACTAAAATATCTGACTGCAGAATGCTGTGAATGACCAATAAGAATCAAGTATTCTGTCACTGACCAATCAGAATCAAGTATCCAAGACAGTCATTACATTAACTGCTTCTAATATCAAGCTAATCATGGCTATGCTGATAGTTAAAAATAAAATTAAATAAATAAATAAAACCCTACTACTGGCAATTATGAATATCATAACCAATACATCGTGCATTGATAATATTTAGATAAAATTCAATGTAAAAAGTTACCTGAGCAGGTTAGGGGCCCAGACGATGGCCAGATTCTTAATGTGCATGTTAGTCTCTCCACTGCAGGTGGCCAAAAGGGCCAGGTGTCTGATGAGGTACTCCAAAGTGCTGAGAGACAAACACATCACTTATTGTCAGAAAACACAGCTCTTTCGGTCACACAACAGGTGACCCAACTTGATCCATGTGTAGTAAGTATTGGGGTTACCGGTAGTGAGGAGGAGGAAGTTGCTGGATAACATCGTGCACTTTCACCATTCTCTCTTCATCTGTCATCTCTCCCATACATTCCTAGTCAGACAGGAAGATACAGCTCGCTTATTAACTTGGGAAACATTACTGGAAGTTTGGTGTCTGTAAGATTTAGGGATAGTTCACCCAAAAATGAAAATTATCCCATAATTTACTCACCCTCAAGCCATCCTAGGTGTATATGACTTCTTTCAGACGAATACAAATCAGAGTTATATTAAAACATGTCCTGGCTAATCCAATCTTTATAATGGCAGCCCAAAATTTGAAGAAAAAAAGTGTACACGGCTCCAGGGGTTAATAAAGGCCTTCTGAAGTGAATCGATGGGTTTGTGTAAGAAAAATATCCATATTTGACGTCATCGTCGCGCCAGTTACGTTTTTTTCGACATTTTTTAATATAATTCCGATTGTGTTCGTCTGAAAGAAGAATGTCATATACACCTAGGATGGCTTGAGGGTGAGTAAATCATGGGCTAATTTTCATTTTTGGGTGAACTATCCCTTTAATGTTTTTTGAAAGTAGTCTCTTTTGCTGCATTTACAGCTGCATTTATTTGATCAAAAATATGAAATATTATTGCGATTTAAAATAACTGTTTTCTATTTTAATACATTTTGAAATGTCATTGAAGACTGGAGTAATGATGCTGAAAATTCAGCTTTGCATCACAGGAATTAGTCACATCAAAAAACATTTTTTTATTATCAATGTTGAGTCCATTATACATTTTTGATACACAGCTCATTATTGTGCCCAACTGTTTCCAAGATTATTATCTGAAAACAAGATATCTTCGGCCAGGAAAGGCTTTACAGTACCGTGATATTACCATGGTTAAAGGGTTATGAAACCCTCATTTTGCAGCATCTTTGAACATAACTCATTCTAAAGCCAGAATTACTTACAGCAAACTTGTCGTAGAGTTGGTACGTGAGCAGAGGATTGGGCAGCTCTCTGAAGTACAGTTTGCACAGCGAGCCAACGCAGTGAATATCCTGCATGTACACGTCTTTCGTCAGGTCCGGAACATTTTCACTGTCAAACTCATGCCTGATTGGGATGAGATGCACGAGAAGAACATATGTCATGGCCATGCATAAAAAGAAAACATTAATTACCCTTAAATTATCGTTTATCGTTTGTGACGACCTTTATATAAACTTCCAGAATAAAGAAGTATCTTGTACAAAATCCTGAAAAGGAAATCTGGCACATGAACAGACACACCTGAGTTTCTGTATGTTGGAGGACACGCCAGAGTGTCTGTAGATGCCATCCACCACACCATGCTTCTCTATGAACTCTGAGCAGCTCTTTAGGACCTGCGGCACTGAAGTTTGACCACAAAAAATTAAAAATCACTATACATTTGAAATTACACTTTCACAGCAATGTTCCCATACATTCACAGCACATAGAGGAAATTTTCTGTTTCTGTACCATCTAGACCAGAGTTGAGGAGATGCTCGCCGAGGTCGCAGCCGAACACTCGTTCTTTCAGGATTCCCCTCTGCTTTAGCTTTTGTTTGGTGGGTCTGGACTTCATGAAGGTGCGCAGGAAGCCCATCAGCTTGCCATGTTTCTTGGACACTGCCAAAAGGGGGCGACAGAGGCAATTGGAAATGTGGACAGCACACTTTCACACACTACACAGTTCACCGCTCCCTACACACACTCAGCAGGGATTATCTGTAAAATGTGTTCATTTGGGATTCCCTTTAAACACAGACAACATTTGAGGTGCACAGATGAGGGGTTTTGAGTATGACATCATAAAAATAATAATAAAATCAAACTGTCATTATGAAAAAAAACTATATCATACATCCAAGAGTATTTATGCTAAATATAATATATATAAAACATTTTAATATACTCAAAACCTCTACATTTATTTATAAATGACTTTTTCGATGTTTAATATGTAAATAAATGGGAATGGGAATCTGAGGTGTATTAGACTGAATAAAAGGCTAAATCGACTATTCACCATGTTTATAGAAGCCAAATTTCATACAGTGCCGTAATGAACTCATACGCTCCCTATTATTCAGAATTGTATAAAAGTTGGCTGAAACCTGTGAACTTCGCAAAGCACTAAGAGGTGACTGGAACGTACACAAGTCTGAAAATTTCTGCAGCTTCGCATGAGCACTCTGACCCCTAGAGAAAAGAAAACCACACCACAAGCACCTAAAAAAAGCCAACCAGTAAACTCTATTCTATGAAGTCTACAACTCCTGCAGGTTGTGTTCCATTTATATAGATCGTCTAAAAACCATATCACTGTGAGTAGGACTGCGCGATATAGCTATAGATTAGTGGTTCTCAACATTTTTGAATTCATATTTCAAAGCTGCTTATTTTCAAACTTTTTTTATTTACAGAAACTAGGAATGGTATGATTTTAAAATAATTAATTAAATTACATTATTTCAATAACTGAATGTTCTTTAGGGTTTACACTTTGTTACCAATGAATCTAATAACTTTTTTTTTTTACAGGGTTTAAAATACTTTAAAAAAAAAAATTACTCCCTAATAGCAATTTATACTCAAAATATTTCAGAAAATTAAAAAAAAAAAAAAAAAATTATATATATATATATATATATATATATATATATATATATATATATATATATATATATATATATATATTTTTTTTTTTTTTTTTTGCCACATACATACACATATATATATATATATATATATATATATATTTATTTATAAATAAATACGGAGGAACATGGGGGAAACATGGGGGAAAAAATATGTATATCGTACATATATGTATATCGTAACCACAAATTAATTCATTCCCATGACCTACTAATACGTTAGCATGTTTTACTAATTCATTCTTTTGTTTTAAGTAAATCGTGCGCACAATATAATAATTTGTTCCCTTGTTTCATTAAATTGTGGCCATGTTGTAATAATTAATTTCCTTGTTTTAGTTCAATCAAAACGATAGAACAAATTAGTTTAACATGGCCACAACTTACTTAAACAAGCAAATAAATTAAACGAGCGAAAGAATTAGTAAATCATGGCCACAATTTACTAAAATGAGAGAACAAATTCTTAATTTGTTGCCACGATATACATGTCTGTATTTAATAAAAAAAAAAAATGTATATTCATTATATTTATTAATTATTTCCATGACTTTTTTTTTTTTTTAAAGTCCCTTTTATATCTGGTTTGAAGAACCCTGGTGGCTAAGGAATGGCTAAAGTTGCTAACATCTAGCTGTTTTAGCTTATGTTTTCTCTTATTTTAAATAATTGTAAGCCATCTTATGCCCCCTTGGAAGTGTGCTGGGGCCAAATAGTCCTGACACCCTGGTTGAGAACCACTGCTATAGACACTTCACAGGCCTCAAGGTCAATGACCTGGATGACACATAAATGTAGGATAAGAAAGTTAAAGGCAGGGTAGGCGATTTGTTCCAGAAACATTTTTTGTTATGCTGGTTAAAAGTCTCTTCACATTCTGATTCTCTTCACATTCAGCAAGCAAGTGGTCTAAATGTATTTATATGTCTGTGGAAGGCGTAGGATCATAAAATGTTAGTCCAATCATTGCATTCGGTCTGAATGTAATGATATGATGTCCTATCTGCCTGTCAACATATGTATTTTTATACCTCCACGCACCCTGCCCACGTCATCAGCTCGTTTTATGTTATTCAGAGTTAGACAGATGTCAGTCACCAAGCACCGCAACCGAAACAGCAGCCAACTTTTACAGTTTCTCCTGAACCAAAACAACCAGCTTATGCTGCATTCATGCCATCACTACTGTAATTTAGAAGATATGGAAACCCGTGACATTATACTTTTTGACTCGAATGTATGCAACACTATCAACGCCAAAATGAATCTGCAGCAGTCAGGTGGTACAGGTAAGTGCTCTTTAAGTTGTTTATGCTCATTATTCTTGTACTGTTATGTGCTTTGAGACATGAGGTAGTTTAACACCGTCTCTCGTGATGCTTTTGTTTGCTCCCTGCTGTATGTGTTCATGTGTTTTGAAGGAGGCGTGGCTTTGGAGACGCTCTGAAGGGAGGGTGGGACCTCATGCTTTCAAAGCTAGCTCGCTATTGCCAGCCTCTCCGAAAATTGCCTACCATACCTTTAAATGGGTTAAATGAGGGCCTTTGACATCTGTTATGTAAGTCATCATTAATGCCTTCTAAAAAGCAGCACTTTCAGAAATGTATCATCAACGTGGCTTAACTAGGCGTGACAATGACATCTCTAGGACATCTTGTGAGGAGTGAAACTACGTTTTGTTTTTGACTAATGGTGTCCACTGCTTGTCGCTGGAATCTTGTTGCATCATGCCTGGTTAGGACACATTGTTAAAAAGTTCGATATGACATGGAGCAAGCACAATCAAAATCAATCCTCACAGCCCGCTAACACGTTCTCATTTATACAACAAGCAGCCTGCAATTCTTCAACAGATGCTAGAGAATGATGCCCACATGAACACTTGAATGAATTATACAACATTTTTGCTGTCTTCACCATCCAACACCCAAGCTCATCCTCTCCAAACCTCCCACACGTTCTCTGCCTGCCGTATAAACAACCACAATCTGTATTACAAACCCTAGGTGTCTCAGAGGATAGAAGGCGTTAGAAAAAGACGGATACAGAAATGTTAGTTTAGGTAAATTCACTTAAGTTGTTACCAGCCAGGCTTAGGAACCAAGGATGAAGAACTGAGAGAAAAAGAAGGGAACACAATCGACAGAAACATCAAATGCATCTTTAGTGTTATTATAAACTAATAAATTCACTGTTAAAGCATTTCATTAGAAGATGCTGCTGTCATGTACAGAAGACTAACCAAAAATCTTAGACATACATTTGTGACAAATAATAACAGAGAAACTGTTTTGACTGCAGTGGCTTTTCAAGGCCATAACCTTAAAAACAGCAGCAGTGCCACCAAAGGTTACAATATCATCTGTGCTAGAACATCAAGTAACCAAAGCATGTGTTTTATAGAAAACAACTAGGGCTGGGCGAAATATCACTTATTCACCATTAGTGGTTGACTGATATAGGTTTTTCAAGGGTTGGTGCAGATACCAATATTTAGAGGGTTGCTGATATACACTACCGTTCAAAAGTTTGGAGGCAGTAATATAAATAATGAAAGAAATTAATACTTTCATTCATCAAGGATGATTTAAACTGAACAAAGGTCACAGTAAAGACATTTATAATGCTACGTTTTTTCATCAAAGAATCCTGAAAAAAATCTACCATGGTTACACAAAAATATTATGCAGCACAATTGTTTACAACATTGATAATGTATCTTGAGCAAATCAGCATATTAGAATGAAGGATCATGTGACAGTGAAGACTGGAGTAATGATGCTGAAAATCTAGCTTTGCCATCTCAGGAATAAATTACATTGGGTGTATCCAAGCTTTTGACTGGTTGTGTATCTATATGTTATACCACGGGGTTGTTGAATGCTTGATTCTGACAATAATTGACAATATTTTCCAGTAAATGCACAGCTAAAGCAGTTTCAGTAGTTTCTTAACTGAAATAATTTGGTAAAGTATATCTATATCGAACTGTAATGCAGTCATTTCAAAGATTCTTGCAGCCTACCACAGCAAAAGAACGAAAAACCACAAAGACACTGAAATAAACATGACAAACAATACTAAAAAAAAACCAAACAATTTCTTTTATTATCTATGGAAAGTATGCTCTATCTATGCTCTCTCCCTCTCAAAATTGTACATTTCATGTGTAACTGTGTCCATTAAGTCCACAAGACTGTATGGTGACCCATTTGTCATTTTAGGTTTCAGAAGTTTGCTCGCAAGCACCCCCTTTGTGGCCGATATACGTCCTCGACTTTTGCCGAGCCTGCACTGAAGTGAGCTCCACAGCAGACTTCTTCCCGACGCTCAAAGCGGCATCACGAAAATGTGGACTCGGAGGAAGATCGCAAGGGCTTAGAGTTCCATTTGGGACAGGGCCTTACAATCTCTCTCATGCACAAAAACTTGTCAGGCCCATGACTTTCTCAATAAAACAGTTTTGCCTCTGAAGAGCTACAGTATGTGACATTTCTCAGTAGCGGGGTTGCAATGTCATTTTTTTTAAAGTAATTAAACTTACAGCTTCGCTATTAGTAGATACGCTGCTAATGTCTCTCACTCTCTAACAACTACATATCAATGTATCTATTTTCTAAATGCATGTTAAAGATCTTATTGTGAACAATTCATCCATGCATAAGTTAAATTGTTTTTTAAAATGGTTTGACCTCGTAATGTTTAATCAAAACGTCATAACTGGACCTTCCAGTAAAACACCAGACTTCGCTCTAGTGACGTTTGCAGGATTTCTCCAGTCACTTAAACCCAGCACCTGCAAGCTCACGTTCATCTGCCTCCACTTTTGAGTGCAATGTACATCTCAAAATCCAATCAACAACCGATGCATAGAACCAAGTCCCCGCTCTTTTTCAATAATCCCTTACACTCCGATGAACGTCACAATACAGAAGAATAGATTTGTCGCTACTTCCGCCACATTGCGTCTGTAATACTATGCCCAGCCCTAACTGCAACTACTGAAAAGTAAAAAATTACTTGACCATACCTGATGTTGGAGAGGAAGGCCCAGTCGTGTTGGTAACACCAGGTTTGGAGCTCAACATATCCACCTCTAAAACACAGAAGAACAGCCAATGAAGATTGGCTGAACAACTAAATGATGTGTACTGAAGCATTGGTCAAGCAGCAAGAAGTAGAGATCAGAAATGACAGAACACTTTCTCAGCAATCTTCTGGAAAAATATTTTTTAATCAATTTTGCTAAAGAGACTTTAAATGGCATTTCTACTTCCAGTACCCTTCCTGATCTCTAGATAAAAGACAGTGTGCGTGGTACCTTGCTTACTGACAGGAGCACTGACCGACTGCGGCAACTTCTCATTGATTAATTCAACACATTCACTGGGAAAGAAGCCAACCTGAGGAAAAGAGAGGGGAACACTGGGCTCAAAGTTGACAGTGTTACTGAAGATGGCCCATATCAAGTCCTGAGGTTTAGACTGGTACCTGGAATCCATGCTTTCCTCTCCACCACGTGGTGTCCTCTTTGGGCGGCATGTCAATCACTGACAAAATATCACCAACCTTTAGAAAGAGGAAGAAAGACACATACAAGCGATTAACATGCAAACTGACACACATCTATATCTATATATCTATCTATCTATCTATCTATCTATCTATCTATATATATATATATATATATATATCTTGGAGTTAATTTTTTTTAAACTACAAAAAATGTCAACAGGTAGAATCGTGTACTGTAGACAACACTCTCTTCATACATTTTTAACAACATCTATTCAAAAGCACTGTTGCGTGCCGAAATACACTTTGACCCAAATTTTAAAAAGAGGAAGGGGAAAAAATATCAGTTCCTATAGCACACTCAAGAGCAGAAAGAGAAAGAACCAAGCCTGAGAGGAGAGAAAACACAGAAAAAGTACAAAGAAGAAACTAAAAATGGAAAGTTTGTCCAGATAAATGTTGATGTTAGCTTAAAAAAGCCTTGCCTAAATGTTTCAAATGCAACAGATAGACAGATAGATACATACAGCATAACTAAGTAGTTGTTAAAATGCTTGAAGTGGTTGCTAGGGTGTTTCTAGGTGGCTGTTAAGTTGTTCTAGGTGGTTGCCAAGGCTTTGCTAGGTGTTTGCAAAAGAATTCAGAGCGGTTGCTAGGGCTTTTGACAGACTTGAAGATTCGACAGACAGATAAATACAGCATTGCTAAAAAGCTGTTTGGGTGCTTGGGCATTTCTAGGTGGCTGTTTGGGTGGTTTCAAAGCTTTGCTAGAATGTTCAATAGACTCAAAGATTCCATATAGATAGACAAACAGACAGATAGATTGCCAAGTGGTCACTAGGGTGCTTGGAGTGGTTGCTAAGGCAATTCTAGTTGGCTGCTAGGGTTTTGCTATTTGTTTTTTCCAAAGGGCATCCAAAGTGTATTTGAGAGACTTAAAGAATCGAAAGACAGACATAAATAAGTAGTTACTAAGGTCCTTGGCATGGTCGCTAAGGCGTTTCTAGGTGGCTGCTAGTTTGTTCCGGGTGGTTGCTAAGGCATTCCCATGTGGTTTAGGAGAGGTTGTTAGAGCACTGGTATGTGGTTATTGCTATGTGGTGTATTTTAAAAAAATGATGTCATACATATGCAAAAGAACTAAAGAGTGACAGAAAGAAAAAGAGAGAGAGAAAGGACCTCAATGCGTTCTAAGTTTGGGTCACCCCATTCTCTGGCCCAGAAAGAGACGCTGTATATGGAGCAGCGTACAGGGGGGGTGACAGGAATAGACCTGACGGATGAGGAAGAAAAGGAGGAAGAGCAGAGAGAACAAAACTGTGTCCCAGGACCAGGCAGGCTGTGCATGCATGTGCAGAATAAGGACAGGACGAGAGAAAGAGAGAACTCAAACTGGGTAAAAGGTCTTTTGGAAGAGTTTGGAGTTTATGATGTAGTTTGTACAACACTGAACGGAACAAGCAGCTAGTCGGCTGCAGCTTTGACGAAAAGCGATTGATTTGGGGGCAGTCATGGTCTAATGGTTAGAGAGTCAGACTGGTAACCTGAAGATTGCGGGTTTGATTCTCATTACCAGCAGGAAATGACTGAGGTGCCCTTGCTCCTTGAGCAAGGCACCTAACCCCCAATCGCTCCTCGGGTGCCACAGCAAAATGGCTGCCCACTGCTCTGGGTGTGTGTCCACGGTTTGCAGTGTGTGTGTGTTTTCACTACTCACTGGTCCTAATGTGTGTACACTAACTCGGATAGGTTAAATGCAGAGGACAAATTCTGAGTATGAGTCACTTTCACTTTATTTAAAACATTGGATTCTTTCATATCTCCCAAAGTAAGTGGTCTGAGTACCTCAATGGAGATCTCATCGCTAGCCTGGGCAGTGTAGCGCTTGATGACGTGAGCAGCAGCGATGGCAGGGACGTTTAAAGAGGCTTCTTCTTTCAGCAGGAACCTGTTGCCATGGTTGTCAATCTGCAATGATTGTAAAAAGCAATTAGCTGTAATACTGCAAGACTTCAGGTGGGCGAAATCTCAGCAAGATTCAGAGCGATGAAATTTATCTTCAACAAAAACAACAAGAAATGCCATGTTTTACAAAGAAATCAAAAATATTGAGATCTGAGATATGGTAAGAAAAATGGCAAGTAAAAATGACAAAAAAAATGACATAAAATTTCCTGTTATACATGAGTATTTAATGCTCATGTCACTCCAAACTTGCATGACTGACTTTCTTCTGTGGAACATTAAAGTCCCTGTAAAGGCAATTCAGAGATTTGTTTTTTAAACACATTATAAACGTTAGAAATGTATTGCTGAAACACGATACAAAGACTGTGAACTGTGTAGTACTGAATTGTGGAGTTAGACCGTTAAACAGTTTGCACTATTTGTGTTCAGGATTTTTTAGGCGGGGCTAAAACGGTGGCTCGATGACGCACTGGAGCCACTGAGTCTGGCCCCTCCCCTAAACACTATAATAACTAGAGAACATTTGCATCAGTTCGCCCGCTCAATTGCGAATTACTGTTACTGTCAGTCACGTTAGTTACTACAGCCCACAGTTTGCTAGCTAGTTATGCTTTCGTCGTGTAAATGCATATTACCTGGTTGCGATAACTTACAAAACAGCTTACAAAACAAAAAGGATGTTACCAAGAGGTGGATTAATTTTGTGAAGAGCCACCTTGATGGAGAGCTGAGGATCACCACCAACACCTGCCTCTGCAGTGATTATTTTACACCGGATAGTTTTATAAACTTTCATCGGAGACAACTGGGATTCACTGATAATCCGCTGCAGAACGGGGCCGAACCGGCCTTCATCCTCCCATCCCGCCGACCACTGGTTCCATCGTCGGCAGTATGTGCCCACAAATAAGTGTTGTGCTTACGGCAGCTTTCCCGCGAGTGTCCGTGGTTTCAGCGCCACAAGCAGAGTTAGCAGACACGCCCCCAGCGCTTGAGAGCTGAGAATACTGCTAATTTTTTAAAGATTTTGATAAGCTATTTATTTACTTGCCCTTTTTTTTATCATTCCTGACATTCCATATTTGGCTGGGTGGTTAATAACACATTTTTCTGTGGTGTGAAACTCAGAACACATTTAATTTTGACTTTACAGGGACTTTAAAGAAGTCAATACAATGGAAGTCAATGGTCTACAATAATGCTTAGTTGCCAACATTCTTTAAAATATCTTCTTTTGTATTTCACAGAAGAAAGAAATGCAAACAGGTTTGGAACGACATGGTGAATAAACGACAATTTTCATTTTTGGGTGAACTATCATTTTTAATAAATTTCTTCTATATTTCAGTTCTTATCTACTCTATATATGTTTGCGGTCTCATCTCTCTGTTTGTCTCTCACCTCCATCCAGGAGAGAACCGGCCCACAGTTCAGCTTATTGTCCACAATCATGGAGAGGCGGTTCAGATACTCCGACAACAGTGGTGTGAAGATCTGCGTGAACAACATGCATGTTAAAACAGCAAATTCATTCAGTTGTCAAACACTACTCACAGATATCACTGAAGCAATGTTCCGGTTTCAATACAAGTTAAGGTCAAACTGACAATCTCAATCTTTTTTTAAATTAAATTATTTTGGGTCAGTAAGATTTTTTTTTTTACTCAGCAAGGAAGCATTAAATGATCAAAAGTTACAGTAAAGACATTTATAATGTTTCAAAAGATTTTTATTTCAAATTAATGCTGTTCTTTTAAACTTTCTAAATAATCCTTGAAACAAATGTATCACATTTCCACAAAAATATATAGCACTATTTTCAACCTTGTTTAAAAAGATTTCAGAAGGATCATGTGACACTGAAAATTACAGTAATGATTTCAGAAAATTCAGCTTTGCCATCACCAGAATAAATTACATTTTAAATTGTATATTTTAAATTACAAAAAGAATATTACAGTTTTTACTGTATTTTCGATCAAATTAAAGCTGCCTTGGTGAGAGTAAGATTTTAAAAACATTACAAAATCTTACCAAACCCAAACTTTTGTATCTAATGGTAATTACAGACTACAAGATTTACAAGTCTTATAATAAATAAAATAAAAGTGACATGTAAAAGATAAAGTGGTGTCTTTCTGTTTCACTGTCCCTTAGGGTCCGGACACCAACCTACATAACTGGCCCGACGACCTCAATACTGAGCAGCTAACTGTTATCAGTACAACATGAAGCTATGTTGAAGCTAAATGAGATAGGAAGCATTAGCATCCAGTGTAGTCAAGCTCACCTCCACCCGGTCTCCGATCTCGCAGAGGGCGGGAAGGACCAAGAGCTGCGAGTAACGGCGGTCGTAAATGCATTGATGCAGGTGGGCGTCCAGCGTCCGGAACTCTTCATACGAACGCCGCACCATCCACGTCTTACCCTAGATTTCAGAGAAAGAGAGAGAGTAGGGGAAAGAGGGAGGGGGAAGTCAACAAACAAGATGCCAACAGAAGAGAGGAAGATGCAAAACAAGATGTAGTGCACTGACTTCGGTCACGTTCGATTTGGTCAGTTGTGTTTTTATCTGAGGCTGTAGCAGGAGGGGTTGTTTATTATTAGCACTGACTGGGGCATGTGCGCCCACTCACCTGGCAGGACACCTGCACGAGGAAAACCAGATCTTTGGCACTGCCTGAGGTCCAGCTGGCATCGCTCTGCTCGTTGGCAAACTGAAGCTGAAGGTGTAAAGAGCAGACATTAATTCATGAAGGTGTGAAGAAGTTCAAGCACGCATAAACAAATGTTTAAAGGGAATGCTCATGGTCCTGCATTATCGTGCAAGACTCTCTTTTCCAAAGTAATCAAACAATATGTTGCCAGAACCACTAGTCGACTAGCACTGCATTTTGTGTTCACCTGACCCTGATCAGACATGTTTCTTGGAGAAGGTGAATGTTTATCATCAACTGTGTACATCTCAGTGGGTGTTAATTCAACATACACACCTGAATTGTGCATTTATGTACGAGTTTCCAGGTTGTAAGTCTGATTTTAAGGCACATTTGATTGCACACTTCAAGTAGGATGTCGGAAAATCCAAGTTGAGTGTAACCGCATAAATATGTTTTGAATTGCAGTGATTTTGTCACATCACTATGTCTGCACATTTGTCTGGACAGATGAATTACTAGAAACTTGCCTGTTTAAGATCATGCTCATGCTCAAACACATGATCGTTTATGAGAAGCTGGGAACATCCCTTCACAATAAATCAGTCACCAAAATGAGGTTTCATATCCCTGAAGCATGTGCAAGCTTCCTCATCGCTTTAGATAATGAGTGTGATCAGTGTTTACACCTGGTATTAAGATGCGTTTTGGTTGATCAGATCACAAGTAGTACAAGAGCATACGGGCTTTTGTGGCTGTTCGAACGCATTCAACCACATGAGCATTTACACTACGAAATCATTCCGTTTGAATGGGTTTTTAACTGCCTCTGGAAGTGGTCGAAAGGGGACAAGCCTAAAATGTTTTAGACCCATTTACACCTGTATTTAGCGTCGCCCACTTGTGATCGATCAAAACGCATCTTAATACCAGGTGTAAACAGGGCCAGTGAGATGTAAGTGGTCAAACCATTTTATTCAAAGGTACTTACTGTTCAAAAGTTTAGGGTCAGTAAGATTTTTGCTTTGCTTTTATTCAGCTTTTTATTTATTATTTGCTATGCTTTTATTCAGCAGAGGTGCATTAAATTATTCTATTCATCAAAAAAATTTATCACGGTTTCCACTAAAATATTAAGTAGCACAACTGCTTTCAACAGTGATAAAAATAAATGTTTTTGAGCACCAAAACAGCATATTAGAATGATTTCTGAAAGATAATGTGACACTGAAGACTGGAGTAATGATGCTGAAAATTCAGCTTTGCATCACAATAATAAATAGCATTTTAAAATACATTCAAATAGAAAACTTCTTCTGAATTGTAATATTTTCACAATATTACTGTATTTGTGATCAAATAAATGCAGGCTTGGTGAGCATAAGAGACCTCTTTCAAAAACATTTTTAAAAACTTTTGACCGGTAATATGTATGTAAAATATATGAATGATTACTGTATTCATATACCATGGTATTACATGGAAGAAACCATGGTGATAGTATGGTACATGACCATTAATATCATTTTGCAATAGCAGAGGAGAGGAGGAGAGGAAAGGCATTTTCTGCTTCACATGGTCATGTTAGAAAACATGTAAAGGTCTTTTATTTTTCTCTTTTCTTTAGGGGGTTTAAACACTAATGAGACGGACTGCCACTCCAGTCATGCTGTGCGGTCAGTGCGCTCCAGGTGCTCTTGTGTGTGTGTGTGTGTGTCTGTGTATACAGCACACTGCCATTATAAACACAGAATGGGTATAGAAGCAGCACAAACACAAAAAAAAATGCCACAGGGACAGTGAAATGCATTTTGAGAATGGATGTCTATCATTGTGAATGTAAGCCTTCTTCAACTGATCACAGATTTTAGACGAGCCTAAATAAAGCACAGATCATTGTGTGACCGGCAGTATAAGAAGAGTGCTGCAGTGTATCTGTGAATCAAATATAAGTAAATGTTTCCTCCTTCCTTTCAGAGTACACGAACACAGAATCTGGATGTGTGTTGTGTGTGTTTTAAGGTCACAAAGCGAGGAGCTGTATCAGCCCTGGAGATATTCTGGCTGTATGCTGATCTGCTTGTTTCTTTCTAATAACCCTAAATGTCCAGCTCTAACTGTGATGAATCCTGACAACTGAACATGTACATTACTAAAACATTTTAATAGACGTTTTCATTGATGTTCTTGGTGTTATCGTTCACAATTCATTAGTGAATGTTATCTTTCTTTAAAATGTAATAGCTGAAACCACATTTCTAAACCACATTAAATAATATTTTATATATGGAAGTAATAATGCCTTCATAGGAAGTATTTTAATGCATCGTAATTGTGCTCCTGACATGGCGGCTCTAAAATATCTTCTTTTAGGCAAAAATAATAATAAGGATAATAATAATAAGTATAATAATAAGAAGAATAATAATAATAATAAGAATAATAAGCGGATGCCGTATGTATACTTTGGGCCTTCCTGACATTTAAGTAGAGAGCTAAGAAACCTCTGCTCAAGTCAAGATCTTACCTCGATAGAACCGAAGTCCACATTTTCATAGTGAAAGTGGGCACAGTCAACAAGCTTGGGGAAGTGACCTTTCACAACAGAAAGCCTGGAACCACAAATAAAGAAGCAAATGAGTTAACACACCATATACTTTCATCACAGAGAGCCGGCTTGTAGCAGTAAGCTTAAAGTAGTGAATTTAAAACTGTTTAACTTGTCTGGTTAAACAAATTAGTCATTATGGCAAGTGGCACTAAAACTATTGTTCAGTCTTAGGATTTTCACCAGGAAAACAAAACAAAGAAAAATGCCACAGACTTATCAATGCCCTGGTAAACGCACACACACTAGCACTGAGCTTTGCACAGGAAAGTACTATGCACATTTTCTTCAGATCTAGTTTGTATTTTCAAGTTACACAGAATGTAGAAGCTCTCCATGGCAGTTTTCAATAAGGTACTCATGAACACCGCAGGGAAACTTTGCATCCCATTATCAGTTATTTCAGAAGGAAGTGAAACTAAGTTCTTCCTGTTTTACAGTGTGTTCAGTTTCTGGGCTACAATCCTGACAGCAACACTTTATTAACTATTAAATAGACTAAAATAGAGTCCATCTATTTTGTGTCTAAACATTTAAGGCTTTACTCTTGGTTTTAATTGCTTGGACTGAACCTGAGTTTGAAGGTCAGGAATAACAGTTCAAGCGGGTGTGGTTACTAAGTGGGCACCTTAGTCTGGAAAGCTGCTTTAATATTGGGACCTATGATTTCAGTGATGGAAATCAGACAGAATTGTGGATTCCAGTTTTAAAAATAAAATGTAACATATAATGTGGAATGTCACAAACTGTCCACCTGCCAAAATAAAGCCCCTTTCACACAGAGATTCCGGAAAAAACACTGATAATGTGTCCTGGGATTTGTCACAGGATCGTTTGATTGATTGGTCCATTCACACTGCCAGTGATTTTCTGGAATCTGTGCGTGCGTTCACACACATCCCATAAAGACGCGTGACATCGATGTGATGTGTAATGTCTCCGCAGCGTCTTAAGTTTGCTTATGATCTGCGATTTCTCTCTTGACAAACCATGCTCGTGCATTTTTTTCTGATTCGATCATAAACTAACGCATCGCGTACCGTTTCACTAAGCTGGCAAACGATCTCAGCTTCAGCGTCATCACTACAAAACACCCCTTACAGCATTGATCCTGCCTTTTGTTCACACAGGGCACGTTCCGGGACTAGGTCAATCCTGGGACTTGTTTGCGTTCACACAGAAGACACTCTAGCAATTTTATGGGATCGACGCGCTGTGTGAAAGGGGCTTAATAGTTTGTTTTAACTTGAAGAAATTATGATAGAAATATATTGCTATTATACAGTAGAATGAACTTATCAAAGTAATAACAACAATATTAATACAGTTTATTGAAACATATTTTTTTTAAGAATATCACAATTTTTCATCTGTTTTATTTTAAACAGCACTGTTTCCCAAAAATGTTCAGTTTTCATTTGATTACATTTTAAAAGATTAACTAAATTGTCAGATTGTATTAATTAATTTGATAACTAATTTGATGAATACATTTGTATTAAATCATAAAAACACAGAATCCAATAAAAAAAAAAATGTATTCATCACTTTTAATAATTTAGTAAATTAAGTTTCATGAACTCAATTGATCAGACATCCTTTTTGATCATTACATTTTAATTAAAAAAATTAAACCATTGAAACGGAATCCAGAAAATTAAAACGGTAAACAGATTTGTGGGAAAAAGAAAATACCATTGGAACAAACCAAACCCTGACATAAAAAAGGTGCTGTGTCTTCACTAAAATCTCTAGTTTAAAAACACCCTAAATGACTGTACTGACGGAAAGATGTGCTGTTTCTCACCTTTTGCTCATCTTCCCCTTCAAGTTGGCAGTGGTGCCCACCGATCGGGTCCCAGGCTCCCCAGAACTGTCCAGATTATCAGTGCTCCGAGCCTGGAGAACGATGAAGGAGAACAGAAGAAAAAGTTTTTATGCTCTGATGGGTTTACAATTCATGCTACATCACAAAGATCAAAGATCTCCGTTTTGAGAGCCATAGAATGCATCATCTGAAGGACAGTCAACAGCGCTTAAAATCAACAGTGATCATACAGTGAGAGATAATTCTCTGAGGATTCACAAGGTCTCAAGCAAATCACTTTAATTTAAATGTTCAAATCACACTCAGAAAGGCGCTAAGGGAGCAGCAAGCAGCTTCTGCTGACCTCTGGTCTCATTTGGGATAAAAGCCAAGCATTTACATTAAACACTTTTAAAATGGGTGATCAGTGTAGATTAGCATGGGTTTCACTTTACACTGTGTATTCACGGGACGTGACCATTGGTGTGACGTGAGCTACAGTAAGTGGCCATTTTTAATTTCTGTGGGAGATGAGTAGAACATTTGGGATTTGGGATTGATGGAGGTGCGCAGAAAGCAACAAGAGCAAAAAGAAAAGATCAACATCATGTAAATTTAAAAAAAAAAAAAAAAGAGGCAGCCAATCACGGTGAGGTGACAAGGTTTTATTAAACTAATGCCATATATGTATGTTGGTACAGAAGTAAAATTAACATTAAAGGGTTAGTTCACCCAAAAATGAAAATTCTGTCATCATTTACTCACCCTCATGTCGTTCCAAACCCGTAAGACCTTCGTTCATCTTCGGAACACAAATGAAGATATTTTTGATGAAATCTGAGAGCTTTCTGACCCTCCATTGACAGCAATTTAATTAACACTTTCAAGGTCCAGAAAGGTAGGAAAGAAATCGTTAAAATAGTCCATGTGACTCCAGTGTTTCAACCTTAATGTTATGAAGTGACGAGAATACTTTTTTTGCGCAAAAAACAAACAAAAATAACGACTTCATTCAACAATTTCTTCTTGTCTGTGTCAGTCTCCTACGCTGTTGGGGTAGTGTAAACAGTGCAGCGCTTTCAAGTTCTACAGCTCACCATCCTGCGTCAGCATCACACGCACGCGTCGTGCTGCTCACGTGAACAGCGTCGGCCAATGGTAAACCGGCGTTCTGCCATAGCGCTTCAAAAGCACTGCACTGTATTTACTACGTCAACAGTGTAGGAGACTGACACAGATGAGAAGAGATTGTTGAATAAAGTCATTATTTTTGTTTGTTTTTTGCGCAAAAAAAGTATTCTCGTCGCTTCATTAAATTAAGGTTGAACCACTGAAGTCACATGGACTATTTTAACGATTTCTTTACTACCTTTCTGGACCTTGAAAGTATTAATTAAATTGCTGTCAGAGAGCTCTCAGATTTCATCAAAAATATCATCATTTGTGTTCCGAAGATGAACGAAGGTCTTACGGGTTTGGAACGACATGAGGGTGAGTAATTAATGACAGAATTCTCATTTTTGGGTGAACTATCCCTTTAACATGTATGTATGTGTGGTCCAGGTAAACCCTACGTTATGAGGACAAAATGTCCCCACAAAGATGGCACTATCTGAATTCCTTGTCTTTGTGGGGACATTTTTTGGCCCCCATGAGGAAAACAGCTTATAAATCAGACTTGATGTTTTTTGAAAATGTAAAAATGTAAAAAACAGAACGTTTTCTGTGATGGGTAGGTTTAATATAGTTTGTACAGTATAAAAATCATTATGTCTATGGAAAGTCCCAAAAAAACATGAAAACACAACTTAAGTATGTGTGTGTATCATGTGCAGCTCTAAAAAGTTCAGAGCAGACACTTAGTGTTACAGTTCCAGGATTGCAATACAGGCCTTAGAGCAAGATTTGAGAACACACCGGATGTTTCCTCCCACCCTTAGAGCTTTTTATGCTTGTCCTTGATGAATAAAAGCCCTGGCGAATTATGGCTCAGTCATGCAGATTAATTCTGATAACAACGGACGTGTCAGGATGACTGTTTGAGTTTCATCCACCTGACAGGCAGTTTCGATGGAATCATTGCAACGGGAGCATTTGGTTGCGAGACAGCACTTCCCTGATCCCCTCGGGGAAGAACAGATCTCTGCAGTCTTCCTTTACACAACACCAAACAGTCACGGATGAGTTCAGGCACAGGAATGAGGGATGACAAGAGTGGATTTGTCTAGTATTTTATCCAATGCAATCTTGTTTTCTTGCGCAAACTGCAAAGGGGTTGCAAATTAGGATAGGTCAGCCATATTAATAAGCTAATCATTTTAGAGGAAATGATCAGATTGATGTACTGTAAGCTTTATGCACGTGGCAGTACAGGAGAAAGGAGCACTTCTGTCACACTTACCTTTATTGCTAGCTGTTCTCCCCTGGGCAAGAAACCTTTAGAAATGGTCAGTGGTGCATAAGCATATTTAGGTTATTAAGGATTTAACCTATACTGTACAGTTAAGCAAGCAGATGTGTGTGACTTAAAATCACTTCTAATCTATTCCCATATAATCCTAATGATAATAATAAACCCCTTAGTATGTGTGCTTACTTCTATAACTATGCAGACTGCAAAAAGCAAAAAGCACTGATGCCCTGTAAACAGATATTGTGTTTGGATTTGCATGCTGCATCTCTTATAGAGGACACAAGGAAGCAAAGCTGAAAACACCGACACCAAACCTCAAGATACAATCACTTCTGTCAACCTTTACCTGACTGCAAGCCCACACAGCTCCTGATCACTTACAATTAACATTGTGTTTGTTGAAACGCATTACAAAAACTAGAAAGATGAAAACTAGCCATGAAAAAAAATGTTACTTCAAAAACAAACGCGATCTGAAGCTCACAACTCACAACAATTACAGAGAAAAGTATATTATATAATAAAATATGCAAAGTATTTTATTTTATTTTAATAATGAATTACAATAAAAACCAAACTAAAACTAGCTGTTTTCGAAAATACAAACAAAGTAAAAACTATTTATCAACAGGTAACTCTAACTGAAACTAAACAAATTTAAAAATACAATCCAAGATAAAAAATAAAATTATTTTAGGTTTTACTGGCCATTATTTTGTTTTTACTGACCATTTTCTAATAAAATAAAAAAAAAGAACCATTTACGAATAAATAATTGAAACAATTTAAAAAAACAGAAAATAAAAATAAAAATTTAAAATACAAAATAGTGAAACTAAAAGTGAAACTAAAACTAATACCAGTGCTTGAATTCAATACAAAAAAACGAAATTGCTAAAACGTAACACTAAAATAAAATTTGCCATTTTCAAATTATATTAAAAAAAAAACTAAAATAAATAAATAAAAAACTATTTAACAGGTCAAACTAATCAAAACTTAAATGAAATTTAAAAAATAAATAAATAAAAAAGTAAACTTAAATTGTGAAAATGAATATTAAACTAAAATTGTCTTTATTGCAATTATATAGACAAAATAAAAATTTAGTAAGAATTAAATCTAAAAGAAACTGAAATCGAAAATAATATTAAAAAAAGGTAATGTTTTTAAAAATATAATAGCCCTGCTCCTGATATGTTTAAAAATAAAGGCCCGGTTTCACAAACAGGGCTTAGATTAAGCCAGGATTAGGCCTTAGTTTAATTAGGATATTTAATTAGCTTTTATAGATGTGTCTTAGAAAAAAATATTACTGGTGTGCATCACAAAACAATAACACTGACATATGTCAATGCAAGTTTCTTTCGGTTAAAACAGCTCAAACATGCATTTTAGTCTGGGACTAGACTTAAACCTTGTCTGTGAAACCCAGGGAAAAATGTTCATTCCGACCCAACCTCGTCCCAGCTCCCCACCTTTCCATTCAGCTTTGGACTGAGCACACATTCCTCAATCTGTTGATAACTCAGCCTTCACAGCACACGGCTTGAAGATCAGCTGAGATCTCAGAGGAGAGATGTCAGCCAAATCAGTGACAGTCAGAAGAGCTGCCTGCCAGTGTCTATAAATCAGGGGAAATATATTGCACACTTACACCGCTGTGCACAGCCCTGTCTAAAGAGGTTAACTGAAGTCACACTGATTGCGTGTCAGTCATTATTACACAAAGATGCACACCACGTTTCCTCTCTGTCCCTGATTGACAGAAGGGTTATCAAGAAAGTCAACATTCCTGAAGCAAAAGCAGCATTTTTAGACACTATCATGTATCTTGCTTAAAACTGACAACATTCACTGCTGATAATTTGTGTTCCATTGCCTTAGTATAAATAAAACAGACTGAAATCAAAATTGACCCCAAATGTCCCTGGTCTTATTGAACATGATTCATCAATCTTTCATAAAAATATAAATGCGTTTCTCCAACTGAAATGACTTTCTGCTAACATTAAGGATGGGGAAATATAATATTTAAAAATCACAATTTTGAATATATACTGAAGGAAAATATGAATAATGCTTGCCGCGAAAGTGTTTGCCAGGAAGTTGCAATGTGGTTGCTAGGGTGTACTGGATGGTTGCTTATTGGCCCAAGTCTCTAATATAATTTTGGCCTCTAGATATGGCTTAGGGTTTGTCGAATCCCGAACCATGAGGATAAGCAATAGTAATGGTGATGCTTGGCTAAGTTTCACTCAGAAATACGCCACATCACAGGGGTTAAATTTGTTGTAAATGCAGTTTTAAGTTTTCTTTAAAGGTCTGGTCTGACATGCAAAGACGGAATATAAAAGTACACTACCGCTGAACAGTTTGGGATCAGTACGAATTTTAAAAAAAGAAATTAATACTTCAGCAAGGACGCATTAAATTGATCAAGAGTGACAGTAAAGACACTTATAAATGTAACAAAAGATTTCTGTTTCAAATAAATGCTGTTAATTTTATATAAAAAAAAAAAACACGTTTTCACAAAAATATTAAGCAGCACAACTGTTTTCAACATTGATAATAATAATAATAATAATAATAATAATAAGAAGAAGAAATGTTTATTGAGCTCCAAATCAGCATATTAGAATGATTTCTGAAGGATCATGTGACTGAAGACTGGGGTAATGATGCTGAATATTCAGCTTTGATCACAGGAATTATTTTTAAATATATAGATATATAGAAAACAGTTCTTTGAACTTCACAATATTACTGTTTTACTGTATTTTGGTCAAATAAATGCAGCCTTGGTGAGCATAGGAGACTAAAACAACAACAAAAAAACCTTACAGAGTCTAAACTTTTGAACAGTAGTGTATACAGTACCATAATATATAGTATAATATGCTTAAAACCCCTCAGTTGCAAATGAAACTAAAGAATATCAAAATCTTATACTCAACAATAACAAAAGAGATAAATATCTATGTTGAATGCAGCTGGTAGATGGATCATTCAAACTCATTCAGTCCAAGTTTCATTGCACATTGTGTACTGAAACCACACGACTCGCCCATCCAGCTGTGAAAGCTCCCGTTAACAGTGCTGAAAAAACTGAAAAAAGCAGCGTGCTTTTATTCAGCCCACAATAAAGACTACATTTCAACCTTCAAGTGTTCCTCATCCAAGGCTACGAGTATTACTGTGTGTAGTGACAGTAAACGCAGCTGTTTCAACCAAGGCCACGGTGATGTTATGCAAACACACACCTGTCGGACCCGCTGGAGGATTTACAGCAAACAACGCACCTGGCTGCCGGCATACGGGTTCACTTGAGATAAACCTGGGATGGAAACATGCTAATCTAGTGGACCTCTTCTCTGCTGTACAATAAAGTAGGTTTAACTTGAACTTGTCTAGTTTCTACCACATAAACCTTCTCAACCAGTCAGTAAAGCCTGGAAAAATGCCGGTCCATGCCGCCTCTCTTCTGGTAACCTCATACATGTTCTCCATGACTGGTTTATGTTTCTCTGACAGACACTGTTGGACACAACACAAGCTGCTCTTGACAGCTGCTTCAAATCTTAAACTTTAAAGGACATAAAAACCATACACAAATCAGTAATCTATAATCCGGCCAACCAATTAAACCCTAAGCAAGCTAGGTAAATATTTCCACAGGATAGTGAATCATCCTTTTTCATCAGTTGGTTCATACCTTGAGCAGTCTCTTCCTCTTGAACATTTCTTCTGCGGTTGATAGCTTGAGGCAGAAGTTTGGAGGTCAACAAGGTCAAGTACTAGCCACACTTTAGCTGTCATCACCTCCCTAAATCATCGCTTCACCAATTCAGATGCATCCGTGTTCATTCTGGTCTCTAATCTTGCTGTCGAACCCTCCACACGTGCGGATGGGTGGGCTTTCCTTGGTGATTCTCGAAAGCGTAAAAGCACTCTTTCTTCACATCCTCGTCTATCTCGCCTTTCTTACCGTCTTGGACACACAAAAAGCTCACATTCAGAGGCACCTGTTGAATATTTGATGTGGTGATCTGAACACTGGGTTAACGCCAGGCCTCTGTGACTCCTCAGCTGTTCTCAGGAAGAGGAGGGCTGCTCGTATGACAGAGCATTTGTGCTGTTCTCTCCATTGGTTTTTGGACATATTAAGGATGTTCAGGCAGCCTTATCTAGGTGCGCCCTGACAGTTCAATATAGGGGTACAACGGATCACAAAACTCATGGTACGGAACACATTACGGTTTTTGAGTCACAGATAGGATCAGCAAAAAAACAAAAGGGGGGTGAGACAATTTTCATTTATTACTTTAAGAACATTTTAAATACTTGGATACCACAGCAAAACGATTGCCTAACTAATAAAGTTCAAACATTAAAGGCAAGTGAACAGTCAGTAATAAAATAGGAACAAATACACAAATTACAAGCATAGATAAATACAATATAACAAAGTTATAAATGAAGTAAGGTCTAACAGTAGTATTCAGGTTAGGGATGCTCCGATCAGGATTTTAGCATCCGATACAGACTACCGATTTCTTGTCATCATGATCGGCCAATACTGATCCCGATCATTTAAGCTTTATATAGGTGATATGTAAGCTCTCTATTGACTCTCACTGTTATAAATCTACAAAAAAAACAAGGTATCAAGTGCATGGTTTTATTTGATAGTCAAAAATACCGATATTTCTATTATGCATCCATACTGAAATATCTAAAATGATTCCAATACTCATTTTCTGCAGTATTGATACACCAAAACCAGCTGCGCATAGGCATAAATAAACAGATAAGTGGCACTTTCATAAAGCCGCCTTTCAAAAAGCTTGCAAGCTCCAAATTGACTTCTTTTTCGTGGCTTATTGCGCTTAAACTGTCAAATATATACAAATGTATGTCAAAATGCCTGTCGCGCTGAGTATTCAGGTAAATACAGTCAGTTTTGGAACGTACAAACCCGATTCCAAAAAAGCTGGGACACTGTACAAATTGTGAATAAAAAAGAAATGTAATAATTTACAAATCTCATAAACTTATATTTTATTCACAATAGAATATAGATAACATATCAAATGTTGAAAGTGAGACATTTTGAAATGTCATGCCAAATATTGGCTCATTTTGGATTTCATGAGAGCTATACATTCCAAAAAAGTTGGGACAGGTAGCAATAAGAGGCCGGAAAAGTTAAATGTACATATAAGGAACAGCTGGAGGACCAATTTGCAACTTATTATGTCAACTGGCAACATGACTGGGTATAAAAAGAGCCTCTCAGAGTGGCAGTGTCTCTCAGAAGTCAAGATGGGCAGAGGATCACCAATTCCCCCAATGCTGCGGCGAAAAATAGTGGAGCAATATCAGAAAGTTTCTCAGAGAAAAATTGCAAAGAGTTTGAAGTTCTCATCATCTACAGTGCATAATATCATCCAAAGATTCAGAGAATCAGGAACAATCTCTGTGCGTAAGGGTCAAGGCTGGAAAACCATACTGGATGCCCGTGATCTTCGGGCCCTTAGAGGGCACTGCATCACATACAGGAATGCTACTGTAATGGAAAATCACAACATGGGCTCAGGAATACTTCCAGAAAACATTGTCGGTGAACACAATCCACCGTGCCATTCGCCGGCTAAAACTCTATAGGTCAAAAAAGAAGCCATATCTAAACATGATCCAGAAGCGCAGGCGTTTTCTCTGGGCCAAGGCTCATTTAAAATGGACTGTGGCAAAGTGGAAAACTGTTCTGTGGTCAGACGAATCAAAATTTGAAGTTCTTTTTGGAAAACTGGGACGCCATGTCATCCGGACTAAAGAGGACAAGGACAACCCAAGTTGTCATCAGCGCTCAGTTCAGAAGCCTGCATCTCTGATGGTATGGGGTTGCATGAGTGCGTGTGGCATGGGCAGCTTACACATCTGGAAAGGCACCATCAATGCTGAAAGGTATATCCAAGTTCTAGAACAACATACGCTCCCATCCAGACGTCGTCTCTTTCAGGGAAGACCTTGCATTTTCCAACATGACAATGCCAGACCACATACTGCATCAATTACAACATCATGGCTGCGTAGAAGGAGGATCCGGGTACTGAAATGGCCAGCCTGCAGTCCAGATCTTTCACCCATAGAAAACATTTGGCGCATCATAAAGAGGAAGATGCGACAAAGAAGACCTAAGACAGTTGAGCAACTAGAAGCCTGTATTAGACAAGAATGGGACAACATTCCTATTCCTAAACTTGAGCAACTTGTCTCCTCAGTCCCCAGACGTTTGCAGACTGTTATAAAAAGAAGAGGGGATGCCACACAGTGGTAAACATGGCTTTGTCCCAACTTTTTTGAGACGTGTTGATGCCATGAAATTTAAAATCAACTTATTTTTCCCTTAAAATTATACATTTTCTCAGTTTAAACATTTGATATGTCATCTATGTTGTATTCTAAATAAAATATTGAAATTTGAAACTTCCACATCATTGCATTCTGTTTTTATTCACAATTTGTACAGTGTCCCAACTTTTTTGGAATCGGGTTTGTAATAGTTGAGAGAAAACGCATGTTGTGTAACGGTATATTGGATCCGTGCATAAGCTCTTAAAGTGACAGCAGCCTAATAAACCTGCTGCTGTCTGTCATGTTAATCAAAGAAATTAACACAAACTGCTCTTGACTGAATAACTTTTGTTAACTTTAATTAAGCATTAAGGCCCGTTCACACCAAGGACAATAACTATAAAGATATAGTTCTAAAAATCGTTCTCAATATTAATGAATAGCGGAGTTCACACCAAAGCTATAACGATAATGTCACAGAGAAACAATATCGTTGGAATCACTTTCAGAACGATTTTTTTCCATGTGATGAATGATAAAAACATTGACAGCCAATCAGAATCCATCCTGCTGTAACGAACTCGAGCATTTAAAGTGGCAGACAAGCACACGCTTAGAACAAACAGAATAATATCGTCCACTGGTGTGGATGCTAATATAGTTATCTTTAAAGTTATCGTTCTTGGTGTGAACGGGCCTTTAATCTGTATTTAATTTTTACAATGAAAACTTTCCAGTGTTATTTAACATTTGATTACTTTCATTTCTGTAGCATTTCTTACTTGAATACTGTTAGACCCCCCTGAAAAACTTAAAGCACTGTTTATTTCATTTGTCTCTTTATCCTATTGTATTTATTTGTGCTATCGTTTGCAATTTGTTTATTTGTTCTTTTTTTATTATGGACTGTTTACTTGTCTTTTCTTGTAAATGTAGTTCAACAATTCAAATAAAGCCTCCCTGTGCTGCGTGTAAGCTATTACAACAAAATTACCCAAATTATCAAAAAATTATGAGATAATAAATTATCTGTATGGGTGGTATATATGGCAGTTTTCCCTGTGGTATCGGAAATGGTATCGAATACCTTTTTTTTTTCAAGGTATCGTATCAAAGTTGGAAATTCCAGTATCATCACAACACTATAGAAATCCTTTCAAATTTTGAAAAAAAATTTTTTTTTAAATAAATGAATGACAATGTAAAGTACAAAGTATCCTCAGTATCCATCTAGCTACTGCCTCCGTTTGTGGTTCTCAACAGGTTGACAAATTCTGTAAGCTTTGTCATATTTCTGAGTGAATCAGGATATTCAACAATCAAAAAAGCCATCGTTTCAGAATTAACTGGATTTATAATAATAATAATAATAATAATAATAATTAAATGGCGTTACAATCCAGAATGGGTTCAGGTGGTTGGAGAAGGGGTGACATCAGCCAAAAACACAAAGTCAATGAGACAGAATAAGACCAGAAACATGTATTAAGAAGGTAAACAGTCAGTTTTGATTTCATGGTTCAACTTTTAATGAGATCACTATATCTGTATCTTTCAGTCTGAAATAAATGCATTGCCCTTCTATAGGACACAACTAAAAGAAATGTAATCTGAACAG
Organism: Coreius guichenoti; assembly: GCA_039654105.1. NCBI lineage: Eukaryota > Metazoa > Chordata > Actinopteri > Cypriniformes > Gobionidae > Coreius > Coreius guichenoti. The sequence goes on along the minus strand of CM077176.1, from coordinate 7,852,394 downwards.
GGATATTTACACATCCCAACAAAAAAGTCTGGCTTCCTGATCACTCAGTCCATTCTGGTCATCCAGCAATCAATGACCGGCTATACTGATGCTAAGCACAGTCTTTTGACCTGCTTTGCAAAATATATGCATAGACTACTCACAAACAAGGGCTCTTTCAACTCAGTCAGAGGTAAGACACAGAAGGAAAGGCAAAATACACAGATCACGAAACATGCACACACAAACTAAACATCACAAGACATAATGAGTCTCATTCACTTATACCCATGTTTTTCTGAGTACAACCTGTGTTTAAGCAGTTATGTGGAAATTATATTAAATATATTACATAAAAGTTTAGTTTATCACTTAAATTTATTTGAAGAAAAAAAAAATGAAATTAGACTTGTAGTAGAGTAATTTAGTTAATTTATAACATATAATATAGCTGACCCTACAATAAGTCTAATTTCAAAGTTAGAATACGACTACGTCTTTAACTAGTTGCAGCTCAACTAGTTTTGAAATTTGATACGCTAAAGATATGAAATCATATGCAGAGACTGACAAATGTTTATATAGGAGAGGTTGTACAAAAGCCCTTATATGGACATGGGCATGTATTATGCTAACCACTTCCTGTAAACACGCCCTCCCTAATTTAGAATAATCTGGAATTATCAACAATAGAATTAGTGTTAAAAGTAAGCAATTATGAGTGAATGAGACTCAATAAAGCAAAAAATGACATGCACAATAAGAGTTTAGGCAGGGATGGGTTCAAACCCTGTTATTGATCAAAATCATCCTCATCATCTTAATACAGCATTTTATCATTTTACTATTCCTCTTGCTCCGTTCATAACAGTGTACAAACAGAGTCAGAGTTGATCCCATCCTGTGCGTGAAGTGCGTTTGGCTGCGGAGCGGCACTTACCGGACATGTCTGCCAGGCTCATCGCTCTCACAAACATGGCGCATTTCCGAACCCACTGGGGTCCTGACACTTGACACAGAAAAGGAGAATAAAGGCCATTTAATGTAAGCCATTAGACTGCACTATAATCGCATACACACATGGACCTACCATAACCCAAACACTATGGATTATGAAAATGCATGAATGAGCCAGCATGATAAGATACAAAATACAGTGAGGATTGTTTATATGAGAGAATGACATACTGCATCTGGTGAAATTAGCAAATGTGCAACCAGTGCACAACTAGGAGTAATTCTCCAGTCTCCCCAGTACAGTTTTATTCACATCAAGTAGTTCTCTTTTAATCTTTTATCGTTTAAAACAGTATTTTAGCACCACAATGATTTAATTATCCTGACATTTATATGTTTAGTGCACCAAAGATTTTAAGACTGTCTTTAACATGCAAATGAATTAAAATAAACCCCTGTAAAGATATGAAAGGCCGTGTGTTTTACAAGGTCAGCCTCATGTAGAGCTGAACTGCAGACAGCAGTAAACAAATGCAAAGAATCCATGAGACCTCTAGGCAGGAATTCTCTGGTATGGGGAGTATTCTGCAACCATGGCAACGAGTGATGTAGGAATGGAGTGTGTTTTTGTAGGGAGCATTTTTTGGCCCGTGTGAGAGTTGCACTAAGTTCAGCCAGTTAACAAAGACTTTAATGCCAAAAAAACGACTTTAACTCAAGTACACAAACATGAATGCTTGGCCAAGGCATTGCAAGCATGCTGTCCCGATGTACATAATGAACAAGCGTAACTGAGTTACTCTGGTGGCAACAAACCTCAGTATATCAGTTTAACTTTAATTTGCTCAACAAAAATATCTTGTGGTGCTCCACCATGACATTAGTTGACCTGAAAGAGAAAACTTTAGGAATTCATTTATGCTAATTCCCACTATAGTGCTTCTTTCTGCAATGTCGATAATGCAATTCATGCTACTACAGTATGTATGCGTTTGCTTTACGTACTTGTTTAGAGAACATTAAGGTCTTAGTCCCCAAACAGCCCAAAAAAAAAAAAAAAAAAAAAAAAAAAAAAAAAGTGCTGGGCGAGAGTCCTAAAGTATGCACTATATCAGTGGCTTAAGTTAACTCTTTCCCCACAATTGAAGGAATTTTCCATCATTAATGACACTGGCATTGACAGAATTTTTCGGCTATCCATGTTTTCACTGTTATACGGTAGGGGCGTTATTACACATCTTCTGAAACAGAAGTACAGAATCTCCGGATCAAAACACAGGTGAAGAATAAGCAGAAACAAGCAATAGAAGCATTGCTTATGCACATTGTAGTCTTTGAAAAAAATGTGATTTTCTCATCTATTTGCTCATGCAAAATATCGATTTTGAAGATGTTGAAAATTATCGTTTTGAGAATATGTTTGAGATGGCGAATATGAGCCAGATGCTGAATGTACTGGGAAATGAGCTCTGACGAGGACAGTGATGATGGTATAAAACATCTGCTCAAACTGAACCCTTTCAAGCTCCAAAAGGTAACGAAATATGCTTTATTTTATTCTTCTGTAATTGTTACACTAATATCAGAAGAGTTCTATATTATCGCGGCAGGTAAAGATCCATTCGTGTTAGATATAGATCCGGGTCGCTAAAGACACGAATATGTAAGAATGATTGGCGAAACAGTCATGCATTTAAGGGTTAAAAAAGAATGCATGAAGCTAGAATAAAATGCTGTTTTTTTTTTTTTTATTATTAAAGCAGAGGCTCTTTTCTTTCTTTTGATACATGTTCATGATATATTTGATAAATGTTCTTTTGATATGCATGTTCATTCATACAACAAAATATTCTTAAGGCCATGAAAATTGTGTGAAAATGATCAAAAATGCTGGCGGTGGCAAGCAACTTTAAAAAAAAAAAAAAAAAAAAAAAAAAAAAAAAAAAAAAACGCTGATGGGGAAAGAGTTAAACAAACACTTTTTTCATTTTATGTAACATTTACTCAAAATTATTTTTATCTGTGCACTTTACATTATCAAGACTGTCAGTTGATTTTACAGCTTTGTATGGGAAGCTAACATCCAATAATAGACAAAGCAGAAACGGTTATCAGCTTCTGTGAATCTAAAAATTCTATTTTAAATGAAAATATCAGTCATTGTTTGGCTTGGCTGATAATATGCTTCATCATTAGAAAAACCACTCAAACATCTTTAAAAATAAAATAAAATAAAATAAAAAAAATTCCAAACAAGTACAAAACCTCTGAAAATAAACCAGTTTTAAAATAAGAATACTGGCATTTTGTTTGGCTTGGCTGACAAAGAAACACTCAAACTAAAATCTTTAATAAAATAAAATTCAACTAAACAAAAACAAAACAAAAAAAGTTAAATAAATAACATAACATCAAATCTTTGGTCATCCATCCAATTAATAATTAAAAAAAATAAAAAATAAGAACAAAAAATGTCCTACAAGAGATTTCAGTATATCCAGTAGAATCTTGCTTGACTATTACATCATTCTTTAAAAGATTCTTACAAATAAGACTGGTTATAATAGAAACGAAAACGCACTAGTGTAAACAGGGCCATAGTTTCTATTATAACTAGTGTAAACGGGGCCTAAATTAGCAACCCTACTATTTGCAAAGCTTTTAAGCATTCAAAAATAGGCATTACCTCATGCTATTCAAATACAAATTCAAATACAAACATAGTGTGCATCATGGTACCAGTGCATTTTTACCAAGGGGATGGTTGTGGCTCACCATAGTAAAGCTGCTAGCAATTGTCAGCTGTCATCTTAATGCAGCCGAATTGTGCTGATATAGAGAAGAGCGAGAGAGGCTTATTATAGCGAAGTCGTGCTGTCAAATCTGTACCATCATGTGGGCAGCGTCTCTATAGTAACAGTGCTAGCTTTGGCCATGGAGAAAGGCTCAGTGTGTGTGTGTGAAGGGTGAAACCACATGGCTGTTAAATAAAGAAACCAGGACAGATGTAGAGAGAGAGAAATATTCAAATGAACAGTGGGCTGTGTTTGTGTAAGTGTCACACGGTGTATGTGGTGTCTTTGCTAATAACCACGCTAGAAACTGGGCGCAGACCAAGCTGTGTCCAGTAAAGCACACACTGTGAAGTCTGCTTGTAGGTGCGCTGGATAAAATGGGTCACACACACACTATTATTGTCACTTCCTCCTGCAGTCTCTCTGTGCTGTCAAAATAGTTCTGCTGTACACACACAGACACGTGCACGTACACACTACCGTGCCATTTGACCTTATGAGCAGGAGTGTAAATATTTGCTCTACACAGCATAACTGTTTTCTAACATTGATAAGAAACGTTTCTGGAGCAGCAAATCAGCATATTAGAATGATTTCTGAAGGATCTGGAGTAATGATGCTGAATATTCAGCCTTGCATCACAGGAATAAATTACATTTTAAAATATACTAAAACAGAAAACAATTGTTTTAAATTTTTATAATATTTCACATTAGTACTGTTTTTATTGTATTTCTGATCAAATAAATATAGCTTTGGTGAGCAGAAGAGACTTCGTTCAACTTCTTTTTCCTAAAGGGGTTTGATTCATTGGCATGAATCTGTCTGTTTAAAGGAATCAATTCATAACCATTCAAATCAATTTAACGACTGAAATACATCATTCAAAATTGTTCAGAGAAATCAGTGTCCGGCATGTTTTATATATTAAAATGTTTCATTAAAAATCTACGTTTATTTATCTTCTGTTTATTTTATTTAGTTATATTGTTTTTTGTGCATTTTACTTCACATTCGTAATGGCTGTTAGGATGAAATGGGGGGGAAAATTCTTAAATATGTTAAAGCAAATATCTTTGACTATTAATTTTCATCATTAATGCACTGAATTTTTTTTTTGCATTTAAAAACCCTTCTATGCGAGCCATATCGATCCTCCTCTACACGCTCTGATTAAGGACGTGCCGCAGGTAAACAACATGGGTTTAGAGAGGTTGATAGTGGTAACAGAACTAATGACTTGAAAAGATGACCCTCAGATGTCATCAAACTGGAACTGGCCATTACGATCATTGTTTTTTGGGCGCTGCTCGCAGCAGGTGTCCTGGATCTGACCTCAAAACAAGACAATAGGACAGCAGCCATTAAGTCACCCAAGCAGAAGAGGCTATACAGGCTATTGTCAATTGTCTTGGAGAGTCGACACCCCAAAACCCCACCTCCAAATCTCCAAGACTAAGCAGCTTTTTCCCAAGACCATTAAAAGACAGATTATAAGCATAGTTTGTAGATCCCATTTCAGAGAAGGCCCAAGTAAGCACATTCCAGTAAGATGTAATGTTCTGACAAAAACACTTCCCTCACAAAGAAGTACTGTGGTGCTACTAGTACAGTGATGGTATCAGATGGCATAATATCGAATGGTTATCATATGAATATACAACGCAACGTAGATTCACTGCGTACACCCGAAGCACACGCACACTAAAAGCCTGTAACACAGCGTGTGAATTACAGTCCTGAACCAAGTTCTCTTTCGCTTTTTATTGCTCTTAAATGGTCAAATACACAAAAGGTTTACATAAACATAGCCATTTATATCTTAAGTGAATGTAAACAGTTGTCAGTATATTTGATCCGTGCATTAGATTTTAAAGTGACAGCAGCCTAAAATACCTGCTGCTCTCTGTGTCAATAATGTTAATCAAAGAACAAAAGACAATGAATGAGAAAATCACTCACTGCTCTTGACTGAATAACTTCAGTAGCTTTAAAGGTGCAGTGTGCAGTATTTATGAGGGTCTATTGACAGAAATGCAACATACTATACATAACTATGTTTTCAGTGGCGTATAAAGACCTTACATAATGAACGGTTATGTTTTTATTACCTTAGAATGAGTCATTTCTATCTCCATACACTGCAGGTCCCCTTACAGTGAAGTCTCCATTTTGCACCGTCATGTTTCTACAGTAGCCCTAAATGGACAAACTGCTCTACAGAGCGCTAGCTACTCTCTGCTGTCGCAGACAATGACATTTTTGTCCTGTGTCGGCCCCCATAGCTTCTCTATGTGCTTCGAAAGGGAGGGGTGAACGGTGGGCGTTTGCAATTCACAACCTCACCACTAGATGCCACTAAAATTTACACAGTGCACCTTTAAGAATCAGTGTATATTTAATTCCAGGGCTCGCAAAATTGCTAGCCCGATGTCCCGGGGCTATTGTATCTTCCAGTCGGGCTACCAAAATCTATCACTGCCCTGCCCGACGGCCTATTTTAAATGGTGAAATAAAATTTCTTCCTTGATTTGCATTGTTGACGCTAGTTATCTGAAGGAAAAATAAGATCACAGAAGTTTTTGACCATGCTGATTTGTCCGCAGTGAAGTTTAGCCAATGCTAACGTACTTGGCGTGTGTGTGTGTTAGTGATGAGCGGATCGCGGTTATATCCGCGGGTCCAGTGAACCAAATAATAAAATACAACATTCTAAATAATTGCGGGTGGATGAGAGAAATCAATTAAAGTGTTGATTTTATTAAAGACACGGAACTGTCATTTCACGGTAAAAACGCAACGAACGTGCGTCATTCTTTTACTTTCGTTTTCGAAAACAGCGTATATCTCTTCAGGGAAAACAAATCAAGGATAGCATATGCCTAGAGCACCTCCTAGTGGACAGTATATAAAACACAAAGGAAAAACCCTACATGAGATATTGCTTAATAACAGTTTTACCTAAAAATATACACAAGCTTAACAGAAATTATTCTGATAAGAATTTTTCAACATAATGATTGGAAATATTAACGTATTTAAAGCTTATTTTTTCCTTCAGGTACTAATTTACAGAATTTACCAAATTAAAAACTAAACAAAAGAAAGGAAAGTCAAGTAACGTGTGGGGGCGTTTTAGTGAAGTAGTTTAACAGGACGAATCAAGTGTTGGGTATGTGATGTGTAAAGGCTGTGAAGCGCTCTATGTACATGACAATAAATTAATAAAGCCTATATCCAGCCTTTGCTTGGGCTGAAAGTATTTAATTTCTTGTGTTTGTGTTCGGGAAGTTGCTTTGACGGAAACGGTGTAAAGTCTGTGTTTAGGCTATTAAGGAAATGCAATTTTGCATTTAAATAAATGTTCATTTAAAAGCAGCCTACTTCAGTGTAACATGTTACTATATCATCATGCTTAACACTGATGAGAATATAATAATTGTAATGTGACAATCAGGTGTGCAGTGGAGAAAACTGCCAAAGTCGCTAACACTTGTGTGTGTGTGTGTGTGTGTGTGTGTGTGTGTGTGTGTGTTAAAATTTTACGAGGCGCATAGATTTACGTTGGTGTTCCAGTTCTACTCAGTCAAAAAAAGACAGGTCAAGATGAAGAAGATAAAAAGAAAATTAGTGTGGCTGTACTGCTCAGTGACTTGCAAAATAGTCTTAAGACCAACATGAAAAATAATCATGATAAGCAACACAACTGTATTTGTGTTATTGGAAAGGTAAACCAGGTGGATTTGGAAATGGGTGCACATTCTGCACAAATAAATCTACCAAGGTATAATGGTATAGCAGTATCTTAACCAGTTACCGTGGTATGATGTAAATAGTCATACCACCCAGGCTTAACTGAAAAACGTAGCAGAAGAATCCCAGACTGACGCTACAGGTGTGCAAGTGGGAATTGTGCTCTGAAATGACAGAACGGGCAGGGGGAGGGTGCGTTCTGCTCAATGACTCCTCACCATCAAGATGTGAAAGAACGATTCCAAGCTGCCAAACAGAGCTGAAACACAAAACTGACAGTTTGTGCAAAAACACAGAGAGAAATCCAAGATAACAGCAGAACACTACTGATAATAACATCAAGAAGACTGATGCATTTTAGTGAATCAATACATTTTGCCAGTTTCAGATCTCAGAGATTTGTACAATTTCCTTGAAAGTGTTTTTCAGAAGTCCCTGGATTTTTGTAGTTAAATACTACTGTTTATCACAATGTTTTCTATTTCGGGTTATATAGATTGTCAATCGTGATGTTTACATGTCACTCGCCTCAGTTTTAGTTCTCTTTTGCAGTCAAATAATTTCCAAATCTTTGAATAAAAAAAAAAAACGTGTCAGAGGCTTAAAAATCCAAATTCGTATCATAAATCATTTGTCATTAGTATAGCAATTTAGCAAACATTAGCCATTTGCTTCAGCACACAGATTTTCCTTTGGACATCAAGTGGTGTATCAATTCTTTATGTTCCTTAAATCAATCAAACAAAAAAATATGAACATGTCAATTTTAGTTTCTAAATTAAATTTTCACAATTTTCCCAGACTATCAGTACAGACCTACGACTCAGTTTTGGGTCGTGACCCATCAGTTGAGAACCACTTCATAAGGTTCAGCTCTTGTTTTTTATTTTTGCCATGTGGTAAGGAAACTTCCTCTCCATCCGTCACCTAATGTGGTCCAGTAAATTTCTGTTGTGTTCCACTCTTCCCCCAAGGCCCTTTAACCTCAGAACAAAGCAGCCTTGGCCTTCCCATTCACACATGGCTTCTAAGGGCCCCTGGACCCCCCTACTCCTTCCTCGGCCCCTTCTTAAAGATCCCACCCAACCCCCAGCACTCTAAAGGACCTCATTCATAGATCCACCGCTATCCACGTCTGTCCCCGCAAGTGCTGCACGCTCACCCGGGGAAGCAACTGCTCCAAAACCTCCATCTACACTCCCCTCAGACACTAGCATGGGGCAGAGCTCATGTGCCTGGGATGACAAGGGACAACTGGGGATTGGGTAAAAGCAAGGTCAAATGAATCATGGACATTCCTGGAGCGGATCTTAGAAACTCTGCTCCCACAGTCCACTGTGGCGTTGTAACCCCCCTCCTCACGTTCTGTTCTGCTTTCTATGGAGAATCAGGAAGGCCCAGAAGCGCTGCCGGCATACTAAACACGCTCTCCCAGCTGGGGCCACGTGAGTGCAGGAGGAAGAAAAGACGACAAAAAAATGAGGAAATGATGGAGAGAGTCTAGAAGAGAAGTCTCTGCAGTTAGACAAAGCGTTTGTCTGTTTGCATGAGCATATTGGAGTGAATAAGTGGCAGTGATGGAATAAAACTGTGAAACACACTGAGTAAGGGCAGATCGTAATAGCAAGAAAGTTGACCACAGAAAAATAGTTGCAACTAAAATCACAATTTTTGTCGTAAAGATTGAATTCTCAATTTTACCTGAAATATTTAAAAATGAACCAACGTATATCTTTTGCAGTTTTAAAGTATTTAGTTCCTTTTTTTAAGCAAAAAGTAACTTAATAAACTTATTCGATATTAATATCATCATTGTTATTATTACTATTACTATAATTATTTTGTTCAAAGTCCCATCTAGATTTGATTTATAAATAATGATTTATAAAAGGACTTCATTTGCTGAAAAACAAAAGACTAACTACATGACTATTAGTCAAACTAAATGGTAAATGTCAAAATAAGTGAATAGTTTACTCTGTCGTCTTTTCATTTTGACACCGATATTAATTGCATTTTTTTTGTGAAACAAAATGTGCTATTAGGCAGAATATTCAAGGTGCATCATCAAAAGTTGATGGTCACAAAAAAATGTCACTTAAAAAAAATCTTGACTGTATAAATCAACATGCACTTTCATTATTTGGAAACAAGAAGCTCATAAGCTTGCTTATTCAACTTCTCTTTTTGTGTTTCGAAGAAAAGGTAAATAATACAGGGTTGGAACAACATGAGACCATTTTTATTTTTGGGTAAACTATTATTAACTACTGTGTAAATGAATGTCAGGGTGTTAAACATCATTACACTCACAAGTTACCACGTTAGCATCCACAAAGAGAGCTGCATACTGATGTATGCCATGCATGTAGCGGTGGGGATGGGCAAAGGCCATTTGTGTTGGCAAAGTTCCTCTGGGCACGAGTTCAAAGCAGCTGCTTTTACAGGACCTGCGACTGTTTTAGAGCTTTTACTTCATTCATTCAGAATAAAACACACATAAATGAAGTGTAGCGTAGAATGCGAAACCGCTCCATGCTGAACACAGAAGCAAATGCGCGGCTATGACGTGATGGGAAACTTGGAGGCTGAAATTTAAGATGGTGTTGAAAAAGACTTTAGAGTCCATAGGCTTTCTATGTCCAAAAAAACCTCACTATTTCCTTCATGTGCTAAACATACAGACCATAAATTTCAGCTCGGAGCAGTGTGACAAAAGGTTGAACCACAACATAAACCCACCGGAGGAAATGCAACATACCACCACAGTGAAGAGAGTTTACATGAGCTGAGAGAGAGGAGATATACTTCCATATTGTAGGCTAAACAACAGAGCTCGAAAATAAGGACTGCCCGATGGCCCGGGGCCAGCGTGAAAGACGCTCGGGACAGTTGACGGAATTGTCACTTGCGCAATGGGCCAGTGCTGTGTCGCATTTGCACGAGTTTTCATATCTTGTCAATTTAAACATTCAAGCAATTTTTAACTATTCAGATTCAAGCACAAGACACAAAGAGCCGTGTCTGAGACAGCTCTCTGTGCGCTCACACAGAAAACAAGTCACAAATACTGAATTGAGTTATACTCATACTCTTTTGCATTTTCTTGCACTTGAACGGAAAATACACAAAAACAAAAGTACGTCAAAATACAGAGCATTCACGTAAATATTGCTGGCTATGTCTTAACAGAAAACGCATACAGCAGTAAATTGGGTCTGTGAATTCGGTCTTAAAGTGACATTAAAGGGACAGTTCACTCAAAAATGAAAATTCTGTCATTAACTACTCAGCCTCACATCGTTTCAAACCCGTAAGACTTTTGTTCATCTACATACAAATGATTTGATGAAATCTGAGAGCTTTCTGTGCCTCCATTGACAGTCTACACAGCTACAACTTTGGCACTTCAAAAAGCTCATAGAGATCGTAAAACTGATCCATATGAATTGAGCGGTTTAGTCCAAATTTTCGGAAAAGACACAATCGCTTTACAGGGCTCTAGACTCAATCTTCCCACTGGTCGCTCTTTCTAACTTTCTCAGTTGGTCGCACCCTTGTTTTTATATTAATCATAATGACTTTGCATGTTGATGAATCGTTCTCTTGATTTATATATGCTGCTTTTACATTGATGTAAAGATTGATGTGACTAAAAGCTTGATTTTGCAAAATATTTTAATCTGAACATTGCTTCTAACAAGCATAAATTTAAAAGAAAACATTACTAAAATATTATCACACATAACATATATAACAAAAGTATTATTGCCATGAGCGTTATTTTATTAAAGTAGTATTTTCATGACACACCGCAGCCACAATAGCGCTGTATGGCAGATGTATCGCTTTTATTTCGCTTTTCGTTTTTTATTCAAAATATTCACAAACTTACTGGCTATGTCATCAACTACCTGATATTATGATTCTCAAATACACGTATGTGAACGTGTTTTGTTGTTGAAAAATATAAATGATCATGTTAGTTGATCTATAATGCGTGATGGGCGTCGCCATGTTAGTTTGCGCTGCAGTTCAGAGAACCGGATGTCAGATTTACAACACGTCACATCTACTTCTCCTGAAATACATGAAAGTGGCTGGTAAAGTGGGAGAAGAATAGAGTAAACTTTTTAGTTACTGCAGTACATACACAATATGTATCTGATATGAATACATCATGTTGTCAATGGATTGTTATTGCCGCTTCCATAGCCATCACTGTGTATTTTACAAACTATAAATGTATTGTTTTACTAGTACTTGTGTATTTAAATGTGTGAAATGTAAAATAAACCTTATGTGGTTGAAAACACTGAATAGTTTTCAACATTGACAATAATAGGAAATGTTTCTTGAGCAGCAAATCATCATATTAGAATGATTTCTGAAGGATCATGTGACACTGAAGACTGGAGTAATGAAGCTGAAAATTCAGCTTTACCATCATAGGAATAAATTACATTTTTAAATACAGTATATTCAAACTGAAAACAGTTATTTTAAATTGTAATATTCTGTTATTAATTTCTGTTATATAATAATTTCTGTTCTTACTGTATATTTGACCAAATAAATGCAGCATAAGAAACATTTTTCAAAAATATTTTAAACAAATACGGACCCCAAATTTTTGAACATAATGTTAACTCTGGGCCTATTAACACTTATTTAATTCAAACACCTCAATATTTCAAAACAATGTTTAAAACATCACAGAAAACTAAATGTTTAAGGAAGCAAGACATAAAAACAAGGATGTAGTAACAATGCAGCACTGGCCCGATAATCACCAGCTACGAAATTCTCACACCATCCTTCTTGTAGACAAGAATATAACAGGGTGAAAGACATCTTCATCCCCAAAAATACTCTATGAGATTCTGTGAGAAAATCTAAAGATGTGTTCAAGAATGAGACTCACACACGGTCTATGAGAAAATGTGGGCTGACACGGCAGAATGATTCTAGTGGCTGAACTGTGACTCTGTGTCATTTGCCCCGGGGGCATCAGAGCTCATATCTAACTTAAGCATGGGAAAGAGGTCACTGGCACAGCTGTGTCTGCTCAGGGATAAGTATGAAATAAGTAATATCACAGAAATATTGACCACAAATCTAGTACAGTGTTCTTTCATGACCAAAAAACTTGTACTGTTCAAATTAATTCACGATTCAAAAAAATATTGATTTATACTTGATACTTCCTATTTCTTGATAATTATAACAGATAATTTATTTATATTATTATATATATATAAAAAAAAATAACAATAAAACAAAGACTTTAACTGCAACACTGCAATTGAACAATCTAGATTCTATATTGTCACAAAATGAGAAAGGTATGGTGCACTTTTTAGTTTAGTGCATCCACATCTCCACAGAAACTATGACAATTTTCTTTATATAAATTTCTTTATACTATGACATTTTCTTTATATTTTGAAATGGACGCCAACTTTGCTAATTAAGTTAAGCTTAACCCTCTACAAAATAACTGACAAAATCTGTGATTTGGGAATATTTAAGATTAGTGATAGACAAAAATATTGGCTGCAATTTGGCCGTATTTAGATTATTGACATTGGTCAATAACTGATTACGTAATCGTGGCATCCGTAATCGTAATCGCGATTAGAAATTGTATTAATTGTGCAGCCCTACACTAAACCCTTTTCCTCAAAAAAATCTTTGAATGTAAACTTGGCTAGTAAAAAAAAAAAAAAAACACCATGCAGTACTAAATGTAGTCTATATTATAAGTCTATATCATAAATAATAGGGGTGTGACGAGACGAGACAAGATTTTTTCACAGTATTTTTAAGAAATCCTCAATGACAAAATTCATGACTGGAAAAACTGAACTCAACTGACTGGCTTCTGTCCTGTATGATTTCACATGAGTCTCTTCAGACCTTACTGTACATGAATTATGAGCTTCCAGAACTTCTGATTGAGGGTGTGTGTGACCTCCTAATAGGAACTCAACAAATTGAACATAGAAATAAAAACAGTATAAATAACAAAAATAAATAACAGTTTTTTCTTAGTCTTATTAAATGCAAATAATAAGTGCAACCATAATCAAAGTACTCTCTTAATATTCAAAGTGCAAACAGAGACCAGAGTTAAGAGGTGGTTACAACTACTCAACCCAGCCTATAGGGATGTCACGATACCAAAATTCCAGTAGTCGGTACCAATACCATAACAATTTTACGGTTCTCGGTACCACAGCAACAAAAAAAAATTGTTATTTTATTTAACTATTTCCAAAAAAAAAAAAAAGTTTATTTAATTTAACGAGTTTATTATTTATGATGATAATCATTATAAGTAAATAATACATATAAACATTTAAAGGTGACATGCTGTTTTAAAGTAAACACTGTTTATAAAAATGATCAAGTGAAAAATAGGCAACCCTCTATGCACACCTAATAATAATAATTATTAGCAGTAGTATTATTACTACATTGAGACATAGTTAAATCTACTGTACAACATATTATATAATAATATGTTTCTAATATAATATATTACTTATTAGTAGTAATTTATTACTACTAATATAACTTTTATTTTGACGGCTTGCCCTGAAGACCTTTGAGTGTCTGTGTTCATGATATGACTTCGCTTTTCTCAAGCGAAACGGTAAATGCTAATGAAGTGACTCTCAGAGCGGAGTTTATGAAGTTTATGCGTTCATGTCCTCATATAGTGACACGGCAGAGGCTAAAAAGACAACGAATGTCACGCGCGAGCCACAAATGAAACCGCGCGTCTGCGCCATTTATTCACATAGAGACGCAGACCATGGAGGATTAATATTTAAATAGTATTTTGCAGTTTAATATTCACAGACACTAGTATATATTCGGCTACAGTCTGGAGCCCTGCACTTAGATAAACACGGAAGCTACTGAAAGCAGCTGCCTATTAGTGGGTACCGAATATATTCGGTACTACAGAAATGCCGGTATCGTCACATTTTTAAAATTTCAGTACCGACTTGGTACCGAAGTACCGGTACTTGTGACATCCCTACCAGCCTATATAGCGTTGATATTGGGAGACAGGCTATTGTATGTCGTCTAATTTGCGCGAATCACGGAGCTCGCATTTACTTTCGCTTTAGATTCGCGATACTCTGTGTATAGGGAGCGGTGGTGCTGAGCGAGCATTCTAGATAATAAGACATTTATCAGACGCTCTATCAGGCTCTGTTGCACACGAATCTTCCGCCATGGTACTGTCAATCATCTCACCTTACTCTCATCACGTGATCAGTGCACTGTGATTCCTGCTGCAGCTCAGACGCACACAGTCCAGAGCAGACGTTTACAATAGTTTACAATTGAAGCGACCATTATCCAACTGAATTAAATGTTTTTTATTTCCATAAAAAAAGCAAAACGACAGTTAGAGGACGTAAAGTAAACTTAGCGGTGGCATATTCTATGCTAATTTCACCCTCACTTTATTGTCATGGCGATATCGCGATGGCTTTTCACTCGACGAGCAATTTCGTCACATTTCAATCTCGCGTCACACCCCTAATAAATAAGTCTGTTGAAGTCATACAATAGCTTTGTGTGCGGAACAGACTGAAATTTCAACAAGTCCTTATTCACTAAACATCCTCCCTTGAAAGTGTCTGGTCACTTTATGATTTCATTGTATGGAAAATAGCAGAGTGAACATTCTGCTAAACATCTCCTTTTGCGTTTTGACTGACAGAATTTTTTTGATGAACTTCTCCATTTAAAACACACAGAAGCTTAAAGGAAAACTAATATATCATTCACATCAATTATTGAGCCTTGTAGCAGGCCTGCAGTTATTCTGCATCATCAAAATGAGTGGCGTATTCATCTCTGCTTCAGCGTGCCTCTGATGTCATAGATTTGTAGCTTTGTATTTCTCTTGTCTTTATTCTGTGCAGTGATTCTGTGCTTTTCGATGCTCTCGCCTCAAGTTGGTGTCTGGGCTTCATCTCAAAGAAAACTTTAGATCTTAACAAAAGAGACAAAGGAACAAAGTGAACTTAGTGTTTGAAATGGAGCTTGTGATGGTGTTTTAGATGTACTGGAGTTCTGCCAGGCTTTTGCAAGTCTTTCACAGATTCTCCGCAAACTACTATGTACTACGGGTGTAATGGTACATGTATTCATACCGAACCGTTTCGGTACAGGACTTCCGGTACGGTGCACTTGTGTACCGAACGGTACCGAATGCAATCTTTAACAGTAGGCTTGTTTTATGCGCGGAACATACTTCAATCCGAGTTCCCACACGAACATATTAAGTATTCTGTCCATTTTATCGCGAAATTCAAACGGTAAATGCCGTTTTGACGCTCTTTAATGTGACGTGACTGATCACTGTATAGGCGCAGTTCAAGCGGCAGCGCAGCGCGTGAGTGAACGCGATCATCTCTTCCTAGTCAAAGAATAAACATGAATTAACATCTAAAAGGTATGTTGTTGAGGATACATTATAACTTACTGAAACGTATCATATGTCGTGTAATCGCTCAATCAGTGTTTCAACGGTGGAAAGACGTCAATAAAACAGCTTTTAAACAATGTCACGTAGCATTACATTTACCTCAGGCAAGTCATTCAGTGTCCACAGCTGGTTAGTTCACTAGAGAGATGAACTCTTTCGCTAAATATATGCACTATATTAGCCTATATATTCATTATATTCTACTTAACCTGTTAGTGATGTCTTGATTAGCCTATTTAATGTATGCACGAAAATGACAGCCACTGTGTATAAATTATATTTCAACAACAAATTGGAGTAAAAACATAATTTTATAATTAGATTTAGAAGTTAATGCAAAAACTGCCTTATGTGAAGTTTACATGTTTGCATACAATATGTTATTTAAGTGTTGATTATATCTAGAAATAAATAGCAACTGAATTTAGGCTAATAGTTTGGGCTCTGTTGTTAACCTTTAATATTAAAGTAATGTGCAAGTAAGGGCTCCCTATATAGTTTACAGCATTATCTTTAAGAAACTTTGTTATAATTTAATTCATTTAAGGACAGACACAATTTGTTCAGTAAACCAGTTTAATAAAAATAAATAATAAGCAATTTTATATTTAGTTTTCTCTCCCCTGCTGTACCGAACCCGTACCGAACCGTGACTTCAAAACCGAGGTACGTACCGGACCGTCAGTTTTGTGTACCGTTACACCCCTACTATGTACTAAATCCTAGTACAGTTTTACAAGCAAACGCTATGTTGTATGACTAAATAACAAAGATATGGTAAAGTTGTGATAGTGATATCTAGAGAGCAGACATGCATAAAATTGCCTGTATCTTTGCAAATATATTCCCACAGTTTTTTCCAAAAAAAAGAAGTCACAATAGAAAACAGAAACCATGCATAATAAGTGGTTTTTATTAGATTGTGGAAATTAACCAATGTGGAACTACAACTAATGATGACTGGCCAATTGGACATCGTTCAAAGCTGCGATTACAAAAAAAAAAAAAAGGTGTGTTTGGAGCATGTTACGTTGTGAGAGGCTAATCATGACTACTTCAGAGGCACAATAGAAACTACCAATGAAGGTACGTAAGTGTACCCTGACTGGTCGAAGGCACGCAAAACAATCCAGACAATCCAATTCAGAGGGTTTTTTTTTGCGATACACCAAAACCTAGACGACAATTTGAATGACTTCATTACGCACAACATTTTATCAGGGCATTTGGATGGAGACAGACTGGAGATTGCGAATTTCACAAACTTTAACTTTTTTTCTTTTTACTTTGTCGATAACGGAACTCAAAAACTAGATGAAACAGGGCTAGTAGCCTACTTCTGTTGCATGGAAAAACATGCATAAACATTCTGCCTAACCTGTTTTGTTTCATAGAAGATAGAAAACTATATGAGTTATGGGTGAGCAACATGAGGATGAGTAAATTTAAGATGTCAACATCTGAAACAAAGGAATCTCTAACAGCATGAGCATGAACTACAAATATCACTTTTCCTCTGAAGATTAAACCACACAACAACACCATCTCCTTATCCCCAGCTCTACACCTGTGTACATCATCTGCCACCAATACAACAGCAAATTGCGAGTGAATCCGTAAATGAACCTGTAAATAAAACCGTAAATATGTAATCCAAGTGATGCAACTGTAAAACGCAGAAACACAGAAAGCACTAGATAGATGTGCAACCTTTTCATACAAGGAGAAAAGAGCAGTTGGAGGACGTGTCTGAGAGACACACGACTCGAGCGGTAAACAGGAAACGGATGAGATAATGATGAAAATGAAGATTGGCGGGCATTATGCAGGCCTACCCTTTCTCTCAGCCCTCTCTCTTTAACATACAGGAGATCTTTATGTAATTGCAGCAGCCCAAGTGGCAGTGAAGGATGGAGGCGCGGGTTGCGTAACACAGCTGTCTCTGATGCAAACAGCATGTTCTCTGAGGTTATGAGCATGTGATGCTCTATTCATGTCTCCGTGTGGGGCTGTATTTGCATATTGATAGGCTCCTTTTAATTTGCATCCTTCCTTTATGGTTCCAAATGGGCTTTTGCTATTGAAAGATCAAAGAATAGATTTTTTTTCAGAACAGTGTTGTATGAGTTTCTTTCTTCTGTTGAACACAAAAGAAGATATTTTGAAGAATGTTGGTAACCAGACAGTTGACGCTAGCCATTGACTTCCATAGTATTTTTTTCCTACTATGGAAGTCAATGGGGTCCACCATGGGGTCTGGTTACCAACATTCTTCAAAATATCTTCTTTTGTGTTCAACAGAAAAAAGAAACTCATACAGGTTTGAAACAACATGAGGGTGAATAAATGACGACAACATTTTCATTTTTGGGTGAACTATCCCTTTAATATTTACAATATTTACTTGTTCCAAACCTAAATGCTATATGTAATATTTTCTTTGGAACACAAAGGAAAATGTTTGAAGAACATTAATCCAGCTTTTTTTCCCTATACACCAACATTTAAATTGTCAAGCTCCAAAAACAATATACACTTAGTCTATATGACTCAAGCGCAATATTCCAAGCCTTTTATCATATGAAAAAGATTTGTGTAAAGATTCCAAACATGTCACAAGGAACACAAGAATAAATAACGTCAACTGTCATTTTTGAGTGAACTAATCCTCAAAGCTTGCACTGGTAACCTTAATTTAATATCCAAGCTTTCATCTATTATATAAAGTAAATGTATTCTGGAATGCAGCCTATGCCCTTTAAATATTAACAAGTAAAATGTGACTGGTCTCCAAAATAGTCCACATGTGGGCTGTGCTAAGCTCTACCTAGACATTTAACATTAAGGAGGAACTTTAGACCACATTAGCGTCAAACTGTATTGATTTCTACTGCACTCGCTGTCAAATGATTGCCAGTGTCAAGAAAATCCAATCAACGCAGTCATAAGAATGAAAAATAATGGCCTTCTGACTACCAAATATCCATCGTAAATCTTGCAGACAGGAACGTCTACGGACAGAGTGCCAAGTTCCCACACAGACTCTCCACCAGACCAGGATGCTGTGGCGGTAATTAAACACCTTGATCGCCAACTGCCTCATCACACCCAGTTTCTCACTCACTGTAGTCATGAGTTTTCTCTGTATGCTTTTCCAAATCTGACCATGCCCTCTAATCCCAACCTTAACAAAACACTGATATCAAATCAACAAAGAGGAATTCACTTCTATGGACTTAAAACTAGGGCGATATGGCCAAAAAAAATTAGTTATCATTATCTTGTTGTCGTTTTATCAAGGAAAATTATAATCACTCGGCCCTACTTAAAACTTAAAGTAAACTTCTTCTGGAAATGTCCAAGCTAATTTTTCCTTGTGATGAAAGGGAGCGTGGCTGTCAAGCAAGATTTAAATTTTAGTCTGAAATTAAATTTTACTCTGTTCCACACATAATCCAGTCTTATGACTTTATGAATCTTAAAAAAAAAAAATAGCACTCAAGTTGTATGGATTGCTTGACAGTCACTGATGCCCATCCACTTCCATTGTTTTCTTTAAAAATTCTTCTCCTTTGGTGTTCCACAGCAGAAAGAAAGTCATAATGGTTTGGAAAAACATGAGCGAGAGAGTAAACATTGACAAAATTTGCAGATGAAAAACTATCCGTTTAAGCTAATAGATTCAAGCAAAAGAAGAAACTCCACAGCTAAAAGACACAACAAACAAATTTGGTTAGTTGGTGGTTTAGGGGCCGTTTACATGAGACCGTTTTCAACTAAAAACTGAAAAATTGTATGCGTTTTGGCCGTTCATTTACATAACAACAGTGTTTTGGGAACCTGAAAAAGGGTTTCAAAGTGCAAAGGCAAAGTTTTGTGGTCTCTGTGTAAACTACAAAAACGAATTTGTGAAAACGGTGACGCCATGTGCATGCGTATTATGTGTTTAGTAGAGCTGGACTGATTTATCGGTCTGCCGATTTTATCGGCTGATATGAGCCTGTCACAAATATATCGGCATCGGCGTATATGCCACAGATATGCCACCTATATGAACACACACCCACGCGTCTCACAGCGTGTGAATATTCACAAAAAATTATGTCAAAATGCCTGTCTTATCGAGTATCATCGTAAACATAGTCGGTTATGTCTTAAGCGAACGTAAAC
This sequence comes from Coreius guichenoti, assembly GCA_039654105.1. Lineage (NCBI taxonomy): Eukaryota > Metazoa > Chordata > Actinopteri > Cypriniformes > Gobionidae > Coreius > Coreius guichenoti. The sequence goes on along the minus strand of CM077176.1, from coordinate 7,832,225 downwards.
ATGAAATTCGCAAAAACACAACATTTTGAGCAAAAAGCTGAGAAAATCGCGTTTGTGTCAAAGACTACATGCAGATGGGATTCAGAACGATGAAAACACAGATGAAGTAGATAGAGTCCATCAACACCCCCAAAGCTTCACAGTCCTTTAGCTCGTCCTGGGTCGACATTTCATTCAATAACATAGACGTTTTGATTTATATGCTGTTTAATGTTGATGATCGCGTTATTTTACATATGCATCTGCTTATATGAGACCGCTCGTTTCTGCTTCTTCTTCGCCTCTGTTTTGATCAGGAGATGCAGAATAGCGCCCCCTACCGTATAACAGTGAAAACACGGAAAGCCGGAAAATGGCAGGGAAGCGTTTTTTCATAAAAGACGAGATAACAAAAGAGAGAAAAAAAAAAAATCCCTCACTGCTCTTGACTGAATAACTTTATTAAGGGTTAATCTATATTTATACAGTGAAGACTATGAAGTAATATTTTACATTTGATTACTATTTCTGTAGTCTACCTAAAAAAACTAGCTTAGACCTACATGAAAAACCTGAAAGAAACTGTTTTTCATTTGTATGTTTGTTCTGTTGTATTTATGTAAAATGTATGTATACTGCATTATATATACAGTACCAGTCAAAAGTTTGGACACACCAATGGGAAAGTGTGTCCAAACTTTTGACTGGTACTGTACTATAATATACACAAAGAATATCGGCTGATATATCAATATCTGACTTTTTTTACTCCCTGTTATCAGTGTATCGGCATTGGCCCCCAAAAACCCATACTGGTCGGGCTCTAGATGCGTAGGGTTTCTTTACAAATTGACATCACCAACTACGGGCCTGGCATGAATAATACAGCGTTTTCGCAGATCCGTGTGAACGGGGATATTTTTGACAACACTGTCGTCTGTACGCGAAAAACGCAAAGGAAAAACTTTTACAATTTTAGTATATCGTTGTGTGTAAACATACCCCTAGTGAATGTAATCATCCCACCTTTTTAACATGTCGAAATCATAGAATTTCCCTTATTGCAACTCTTTGTCATGATGTACAAACTACAAAGAAGTTTAGCTATGTCACTTCATTTCCACTGATGACTGGTCTTAGCCAATGTTGACTGAGTAAGCATTAACACAGAACAGTGCTTTCCCAAGAAGTCAAGCCATATGCATGAACAAATGGGGTATGTTTGTAAGTTAGATAGTCTTCAGGAGAACCGGCAGGTCCACTGCTTTTAAACAAACAGTAATCAGATCTACAACATTAGTCTAGACGACTCAAATACCCTTTGTATTAGAATGTCTAAATGCATGTATCCTGCCACCTGGAATATTCAAGAGGGGACAAGGAGTTTCAGGACATGTCTTTGTTAGATCAGGATGGTCTCTTAGAAGCAAAACAAAAGATGAAGCATATGCCATTTGAAGCGGTTATTGATGATGAGCACATCACAATGGAAGATAAATGAAATTATACCCTGTAAAGAAGCTGTACTCCCAATGGAATAGTGCTGGCTGGGTGGGAATGGTTAACAGGGAGGGGCTCAAACCCCCCAAAAAACAGTGAACCACTTTCTAGCAACATCAGATGAGGGACAATAGCAGTTTGTCAGATGCAGTGTGTTGCTGATGCTGATCTTGTAACTAATGGCAACAACTGCATCAGTACAACGAACTGCATAAGTGGGGGAAAGTGGAGGCAGTTGAAATGGTGTGCTGTGGAAAACCAATAAACACTGACGTTGATTGTGAAGGTTTTAATACAGAAATAGAACTTACCACCATCCCTATCTCCAGCTTAGGCGGGAGGGACCAGCAGGGCTCCGTGTTTGGATAAGTTCCTTCCCACATCAACGCTTTTCCTTACATCCTGGGTTAATTTCGCAATAGTGTGTGAATAACCTGGATAGCGCAAAAGCAGACGCCAGAGACTGAGCGCCGTTAGAGCGAAGAACCCCAATAAAGAGCCAAAGGAGGAAGAGGAGAAGGAAGATATGTCCAGCGCGTCCTCAAACAACCCCACAACTCCAGCACAGATACATAATTGTCACTACTGTGACATCCAAACACAATTTACTCAGACAGGAAAGTCAAATCGATCAAATTCCCCGGAACAGCAGCATCGTCCCCGCGTGTTCTCCCGCCCATCTCATCTCTCTGCTCGCTGGGAGAACTGAGGGGTTCTTCGCCGCTCCCAAAACAACTTGCGGGTGGCCTCGCTTTACTCAAACGCGGCCGAGGACACTTTTTACAAGCTATATCGATGCATTACAAAATATTTTGAATGTAGTTTAGTTGTCGCCCCTGGGTGTGATAGCAGCGTTGTACTGTTGTATAAAGTAAAACTTTAGTAAAGACAATAAAACTGTTCTCCCCTCTATTCCAGAATGGAGTGTTCCACTGAGGTGGCCCGTTGGACAAAAGGAAGCCTGGAGCGCGCCGCTGATCAATGGGCGGAGGCGCGCAATCGTCATCCAGTAGAATTAACAAAATAATGAAGGCAAGAATTTAAACCGCCAATAATGAGGATAAACAGGATTGATGGCCTAATGTTGCTATCAGTCACATAAAGTACAATTCGGACATGTAAAATGATAGTACCATGGTTTGTATTTTTTAAATAGTAGCCTACCATAAAATACCATAGCACATAAATATGGTAATCACTCACTACTATGGTATATATGGATTCAAATAATACTACGCTATTCTTATAGAATATTTTCATAGTATTAGCTATCTTAGAGTACAGTAATAATAATGTTTTTGAACACATATGCCACCCCTAACAAAAAGTACTGTGGAATATACCATACTTTGATATATTCCATCATACTTCTAATATAGTATTAAGTTATCACTGGGTTCCATGGAAAAACTGTAGAATATGAATATGGTAACTTTTCAGTACTATGACATTATCATCTGATACCATCATGCACCATGTACCACAGAACTTTTAAGAAAGTAAGATTTTTAATTATATTTTGAGCTTTTATATAACACACCACTTTATTTGAAGGAGCAAATCTGAAAGATGCACAAACACAGTCTGTAAAAACCATCTCAACATAAATTAGTGAAAAGAGAAACTACACAACCAAATATGAAATGTTAACAGATAGACAAGAAAATGCCTTTTATAAATAGACTTGTATGTGAAAGCATAAAGAGAGACCGTACAAACAGAACAAGTATATTTTTAAAAAGGCTGAAAACAACCAGACATTAAACAAACTGAAACGCTGTTCTAATTTTGATTAAGAGTTAAAAACTCACATGTGGCTCTACGGTGCATTTTCTCCTGGTGTTGTGATGTGTGCGTATTCTCAGTTGTTTGTCAGACAGGTTGATGCACGAGCCATTTCTGCTTTTTTCACACCAGCTTTAGGAAATGAGTCTTTTAGAAACACATGCAAGTGGGCGTTTGTGGTTAGAAAGAAAACCATTTGGTTTGCCATCAACAGTGACTATGAGAGCTTTTCCCAAATAATTAATAAATAGTATTTTTATTATCATGTGTTTACATTATAATTGTTATTAACGTTTGCAAGAGGTTCAAAGAAATATGAATCATTCATAACTTTGGGATGCCATCTGGTGGTTTCTTTCAGAATCATCAGTTGAGGCATTCAAGTTTTGATAAGTTAGCACTGAAACTAAAGAAACTCCTGTTTATTGAAAAGATTTGCATTTTTTTACACATATTACTTCAAACATCCACTTGATATAGCAACAAATGTAATGGCCCACCTGAACTTTAAAGTTAGTTGCTTGTGACATTTTTGGAAAAGAAAAAAAAATTGAGGAAGAAAACAACAAAACCAACATTTTCAACATCCAAACCAGTTTCATAACCACCGTTCATACGTTTAAAAATCTCTCTCAAAGCATTCTGGACAAGTGAAAGATTTTACAGCATGCAGTGAGAGAGGGAGAGGTCAGTGTGTGATAATACACATGGAAATAAATGTAGATTTATTAGTAATAAGGGCCATATGGAAAGTTGACGTTTGTTTATTTGCAACTAATGGAGGAGTGTGGATGACTCCTACTCATTATATATGTCCTGGGTCACACAAATCAAGTCCAGTTTCAGTACAGATGGATTATCTCAGTCCCAACTTCTTTTTCTCCTTTTGTTTCTTACGCACCACCTCCAGATTGCGATCCTTCCATGAACTCTTTCTCAGTTTGATGGGTCTGCTGCCCACATACCTCCCTAAAAACAAAGACAAGAGAGAGTGAATTTTCCAGTTCCAGACATGCTGGATAGAGATCTGACCCAAGTTTCAAAAAATAAATAATGCCCTAAAGATCATTTAAAATGTGTTTAGTGGGGTGCTTGCTTTGTCATTATCGCATTCTATAATTTTGTTGTCAAATAAAATGTTGAAAACAGTTTGGGGGAGGTAAATTGTTTTTGAAAGAAGTCTCTTATGCTCACCAAGACAGCATTTATTTGATAGAAAATACAGTAAAAACAGTAATATTACAATTTAAAATAACAGTTTTCTATTGTAATATATTTTAAAATGTAATTTATTTCTGTGACATCTGCTGATGGAACGGCAACGGTCACCGGAAGTAAACTGTTAACTGCTGTCGCCAAAGAACGCAAAAATCACTACTAAGCAACAATAAAGTGGACGGCATTTGGATCATTTAAAAAAAAAAAAAAAAAAGTCATTTAAAAAAAGCAAGAGAATGGTTGCTTTTTGGCATTAAATTATATACAGATACAATTAAAATGGCACATTAAATGTACATACAAACATAAAATGTAACGTACTTATCTAATCTGTCACGTATTAATGACTACGGCAAAAGAGCCGTTCACCCGTAGTAGACGGTTACAGTAGAACTTCATGAAGTAGCAGTTAAAGTCACCAGAACGCCGCTGCCGTTCCAACCACAGCTGTTGCTTAAAGTCCCTATAGTCACTTTTGATCAATTTAATGCATCCTTGCTTAAAAATTTTTTTATTTAAAATATAAAAATTAAAAAATAAAATAAAATTACCCCAACATTTTGAACAGTAATGTATATGCAAATTTAATTAATTGTATTTTTCTGCATTATATTATCCTCATTAACTCACCGTTCATTTCTCTCATGGCGCGCACATAATCATTGGGATCTTTAAAACTCACGAAGCCGTAACCCTTTGTTTTCCCAGTGCGTTTATCTCGAACAACCTTCGCCTTCAGGAAAGATGGATAACGGCTAAATGCTCTCGCCAGAATGTCATCGTTCACCTCATTCCCCAGATCTCCACAAAATATCCGGAAATCATCTGAGAAGACAGGAACACATGTAAAAATTTTTGTACATGAACATTTGACAATTTTTTTATGTCCTTGGCTTCTTTAAAAAGAAAAGAGAAGGTTGTATTGTCTAAATGTTCACACACCTGTTTCCCACTCTAATAGGCTGGTGTCCTCCCATGTGACACCAGCTGCAACCCGGATGCATTTCTTCTGCTTTTCCTGTTTCCCTTTCTTCTTATCTTCTGTGCTGGTATCAGCAGGCTATGCATATGTAAATAAGAAATAATTAGAACAATATTCATATCAAGAATTCCTTTACACTAAACAGTTTTTTGAAATGGTTTTTTTTAGGCAGTGTTACACAAAACTATTAGAAATGACGTTTATGTTAATTGATATAAAGCTGAAATAAAATTAAATATAAATAAATGAAAAACTGCAATAAATAAGTTGAAGTGCTAAAATACAGAGCCCTGTACATGACGTATGAAAAAATATGCATATTTTGGCCACGAGTTAACAATTCATTCCCATGACTTACTAGTACGTAAGCACGTTTTACTAATTTGTTCCCTCATTTTAATTAAATTGTGTGCACAATATAATAATTCATTCCCTCAATTTACTAAATCATGGCCACATTGTAATAATTTGTTCCCTTGTTTTAGTTAAACCAAAACGAGGGAACAAATTAATTCAACATGGCTACGATTTACTAAAACGAGGGAATGAATTCTTAATTTGTGGGAACAATTAATTAATATTAATATTGTGGCAATTAATTCATGGCCACAATATATACATTTCTGTATATATTGTGGGGCTCAGCACTAAAATTACTAAACCTAAAATAAAAAAAATTAAATATACATATTTTAAAAATAAAAAAAGGAAAAAATTGCTAAAACTTAAATTTGAAAGAAAAAAAAAAAATATTAAAGAAAAGCTAATTCAAAATTTTAAAATATTATAATATAAAATATGAAATATTATTTCATAATATTATTATGAATCTTAAAAAGATCAGATATTCATTAAGCGGATCTGAAAAACACTTTTTAAAGATCTGCCACCCCTTTATTGGTTATTTTGAGTGTTCTGTGTGTATACTAATATATATATACACTCACCTAAAGGATTATTAGGAACACCTGTTCAATTTCTCATTAATGCAATTATCTAATCAACCAATCACATGGCACTTGCTTCAATGCATTTAGGGGTGTGGTCCTGGTCAAGACAATCTCCTGAACTCCAAACTGAATGTCAGAATGGGAAAGAAAGGTGATTTAAGCAATTTTGAGCGTGGCATGGTTGTTGGTGCCAGACGGGCCGGTCTGAGTATTTCACAATCTGCTCAGTTACTGGGATTTTCACGCACAACCATTTCTAGAGTTTACAAAGAATGGTGTGAAAAGGGAAAAACATCCAGTATGCGGCAGTCCTGTGGGCGAAAATGCCTTGTTGATGCTAGAGGTCAGAGGAGAATGGGCCGACTGATTCAAGCTGATAGAAGAGCAACTTTGACTGAAATAACCACTCGTTACAACCGAGGTATGCAGCAAAGCATTTGTGAAGCCACAACACGCACAACCTTGAGGCGGATGGGCTACAACAGCAGAAGACCCCACCGGGTACCACTCATCTCCACTACAAATAGGAAAAAGAGGCTACAATTTGCACGAGCTTACCAAAATTGGACAGTTGAAGACTGGAAAAATGTTGCCTGGTCTGATGAGTCTCGATTTCTGTTGAGACATTCAGATGGTAGAGTCAGAATTTGGCGTAAACAGAATGAGAACATGGATCCATCATGCCTTGTTACCACTGTGCAGGCTGGTGGTGGTGGTGTAATGGTGTGGGGGATGTTTTCTTGGCACACTTTAGGCCCCTTAGTGCCAATTGGGCATTGTTTAAATGCCACGGCCTACCTGAGCATTGTTTCTGACCATGTCCATCCCTTTATGACCACCATGTACCCATCCTCTGATGGCTACTTCCAGCAGGATAATGCACCATGTCACAAAGCTCGAATCATTTCAAATTGGTTTCTTGAACATGACAATGAGTTCACTGTACTAAAATGGCCCCCACAGTCACCAGATCTCAACCCAATAGAGCATCTTTGGGATGTGGTGGAACGGGAGCTTCGTGCCCTGGATGTGCATCCCACAAATCTCCATCAACTGCAAGATGCTATCCTATCAATATGGGCCAACATTTCTAAAGAATGCTTTCAGCACCTTGTTGAATCAATGCCACGTAGAATTAAGGCAGTTCTGAAGGCGAAAGGGGGTCAAACACAGTATTAGTAAGGTGTTCCTAATAATCCTTTAGGTGAGTGTATATATATATATATATATATATATATAGATGATAAATACATGTTAAAGAGGAGTTGGACAATGAAACTGAAACACTGGCCAATATAGTGTTGGAGGTTTCATGCCTATATATGCGGGTCTGGTGGCCAATCTTCACTGATTTTACATTTCATCAGTAAGAGCAGCATGTGAAGGTTGAATTAGCAGAGCAATAGCACAGCTGCACATAAAATATTGCAATCCACACAACATAATGGGAGCGATACCAGAGCTCAAAAGAGCACAGATTGTTGAATTGTATTGAGAGCTATGGTATCCAGGGTAATGTCGGCATACCACCACGTAGGACACTGTAGAATTAAATGCGCAGCTCAACCTCATGTTTCCACCAAAACTGTTCACCAGGAGCTCCACAGAGTCAATATTCCTGGTCGGGCTGCTATAGCCAAACCTTTGGTTACTCGTGCCAATGCCAAATGTCGGTTTCAATGGTGCCATGTTGCCAACAATGCAAATCTTGGGCGGTGGACAATGTGAAACGTATTGTTCTCTGAAGAGTCCACCTTCACTGTCTTTCCCATATCCGTGGGAGTTACCGTGTGGAGAAGCCCCAAAGAGCCTTAACACCCGGACTGTGGGTGGATGAGTGATGGTTTGGGCTGCAATATCACTGCCATGAACTACCGAACTATTCTGGAGAACCATGTGAACCTAATGGTTCAAACATTGTACCCTGAAGGGGGTGCTGTCACATGTATCAGCATGATAATGCACCAACACACACAGCAAGACTTGTGACAGAATGGTTTGAGGAACATGAAAGTGAAGTTGAACATCTCCTATGGCCTGCACAGTCACGAGATCTAAATATTTTTGGAGGGCCTTTGGGGTATTTTGGAGGAGCAAGTCAGAAAACATTTTCCTGTTCAGCCACTGTTCTGGAAGAGGAATGGCTCAAAATCCCTCTTGCCACTGTGAAGGACTTTTATCCCTTATTCCCAAGACAAATTGATGCTGTATTGGCCGCAAAAGTAGGCCCTACACCTGACCATACTAATACATTTATGGTGTTTCAGTTTCATTGTCCAACCCCTGTAAGTGTAAAATGTCTTGAGTAGATTTAATAGATTCATATTAAACCTCCACATGTGTCGGCTCAGGCTCTGGCATGCTCGGCCCGATCTTGCTGTCATCGGTGACCACCTCCTTCTTTAATTCCAGGAGCCCAGCTGCCTTGACTGCAGCCTGCTGCTCCGCCACCAATGCTGACAACTCCTCCTGAGAAAACGAGCCGAGAGAAGGTTTAGATAATCATTACAAGCATTACAAAGGAAACACAAGGGGATTTAAATTTCTCACTTACTAGTTTTTATTATGAATCATGTGCTGCTTTGATATTAAATGTCAAAATGGATGCTGTGGAAACAGTGAATAGGTCCTACAGGGTTCCCACACCAAGTGACCAATGAATTTCCATGGCTTATCCAGGCATGGAAACCACAATTTGTAAACCTTTCCTGCATTTCCCAAGTTTTCCATGAGCATGGGCACAAAACATATGCAGAAAGAGAAAGGAAGAATGGAGCTTGTTTTATCACATGTGATATCACTGGAATATGTAATATTTCTCATATGGATTCAGTTGAATCCCTTTTATATGTGGCTTATTAAATCTATAGATAGAACTGGTTTTAGAGTTGTAATAAAATAGTAAAGTTTATACTAAATTTTTTTTTTTTTAAAAAGCAAGCAAGAGTTTTGTTAAAGTAATGGTGCTTGGGAAGAACTATAATTTTACTCATTTAGTAATTTTAATAAACCCCTATCAGCTCATAAATACTTTTCAGCCTCAGTCACCATTTATTATTAACCACATTGAATACTATTACCGATAAATACCAATTGTATTAGGGATGCATGATATATTGGCCACCGTATCAGTATCGGTTGATATATGTTCATTTTTAATGCTATCGTTGTCAGCCCTATAAGAAAATGTGGATTTTATATGACATATACTCAGCTTTAGCTGAGACTCCTCAGATGCGCGCTGTTCGCCATGATGTTTTTAAATTGCTTGAAATATGATTGGAATCACTTCAAAAAAGGAACATACCGTTAAGTTCAACATGTGCAGCGCAAGTCTGTCATATAAGCTACATAAAATTATAAGGAGAACATTATAATTGTGTGCTTGGGACATGGCTTTTAATGGTGAGACATTTGTTTTTGTAATTAGTGATAAAAATTTGGATTTGGATTTAGATTCATCTGCCAATATATCAGTTATCAGACAAAATTTTCATATCGGTGCATCCCTCAATTGTATCATTGATTATTATATTATTTATGCATATATTACTTTCCAAAGTCATGGAAACCCTGGAAATACCAATGAATCTTAAAATTGTGCTTTCCAGGCCTGGGAAAGTAATGAAAAATATATAAAATCTTAAAGAGCCCCTGTGGTGAAAATCACGTTTTTAATGTTGTTTATATGTCTGTGTGGTGTTTTTAACAGGGCTCTAGACTCAATCTTCCCACTGGTCGCTCTTTCTAACTTTCTCAGTTGGTCGCACCCTTGTTTTTATATTAATCATAATGACTTTGCATGTTGATGAATCGTTCTCTTGATTTATATATGCTGCTTTTACATTGATGTAAAGATTGACGTGACTAAAAGCTTGATATTTGCAAAATATTTTAATCTGAACACTGCTTCCAACAAGCATAAATTTAAAAGAAAACATTACTACAATATTATCACACATAACATATATAACAAAAGTATTATTGCCATGAGTGTTATTTTATTAAAGTAGTATTTTCATGAAACACCGCAGCCACAATAGCGCTGTATGGCAGATGTATCGCTTTTATTTAGTTTTTCCTTTTTTATTCAAAATATTCACAAACTTGCTGGCTTCGTCATCAATTTGTTGAAAAATATAAATGATCATGTTAGTTGATCTATAATGCGTGATGGGCGTCACCATGTTAGTTTGCGCTGCAGTTCAGAGAACCGGATGTCAGATTTACAACACGTCACATCTACTTCTCCTGAAATACATGAAAGTGGCTGGTAAAGTGGGAATAGAGTGAACTTTATAGTTACTTACACAATATGTATCTGATACAGTGGGGAGAACAAGTATTTGATACACTGCCGATTTTGCAGGTTTGCCCTCTTACAAAGCATGTAGAAGTCTGTAATTTTTTTACAGACCTTCTCCAGATCCTTCAGGTTTCGGGGCTGTCGCTGGGCAATACGGACTTTCAGCTCCCTCCAAAGATTTTCTATTGGGTTCAGGTCTGGAGACTGGCTAGGCCACTCCAGGATCTTGAGATGCTTCTTACGGAGCCACTCCTTAGTTGCCCTGGCTGTGTGTTTCGGGTCGTTGTCATGCTGGAAGACCCAGCCACGACCCATCTTCAATGCTCTTACTGAGGGAAGGAGGTTGTTGGCCAAGATCTCACGATACATGGCCCCATCCATCCATCCTCCCCTCAATACGGTGCAGTCGTCCTGTCCCCTTTGCAGAAAAACATCCCCAAAGAATGATTTTTCCACCTCCACGCTTCACGGTTGGGATGGTGTACTCATCCTTCTTCTTCCTCCAAACACGGCGAGGGGAGTTTAGACCAAAAAGCTCTATTTTTGTCTCATCAGACCACATGACCTTCTCCCATTCCTCCTCTGGATCATCCAGATGGTCATTGGCAAACTTCAGACGGGTCTGGACATGCGCTGGCTTGAGCAGGGGGACCTTGCGTGCGCTGCAGGATTTTAATCCATGACGGCGTAGTGTGTTACTAATGGTTTTCTTTGAGACTGTGGTCCCAGCTCTCTTCAGGTCATTGACCAGGTCCTGCCGTGTAGTTCTGGGCTGATCCCTCACCTTCCTCATGATCATTGATGCCCCACGAGGTGAGATCTTGCATGGTGCCCCAGACCGAGGGAGATTGACCGTCATCTTGAACTTCTTCCATTTTCTAATAATTGCGCCAACAGTTGTTGCCTTCTCACCAAGCTGCTTGCCTATTGTCCTGTAGCCCATCCCAGCCTTGTGCAGGTCTACAATTTTATCCCTGATGTCCTTACACAGCTCTCTGGTCTGTGAGAGGTTCTGGAGACCTCTGGAGAGGTTGGAGTCTGTTTGATTGAGTGTGTGGACAGGTGTCTTTTATACAGCTAACGAGTTCAAACAGGTGCAGTTAATACAGGTAATGAGTGGAGAACAGGAGGGCTTCTTAAAAAAAAAAAACTAACAGGTCTGCGAGAGCCGGAATTCTTACTGGTTGGTAGGTGATCAAATACTTATGTCATGCAATAAAATGCAAATGAATTATTTAAAAATCTGGATTTTTGTTTTAGATTCCATCTCTCACAGTTGAAGTGTACCTATGATAAAAATTACAGACCTCTACATGCTTTGTAAGTAGGAAAACCTGCAAAATCGGCAGTGTATTAAATACTTGTTCTCCCCACTGTATGAATACATCATGTTGTCAATGGATTGTTATTGCCGCTTCCATAGACATCACTGTGTATTTTACAAACTATAAATGTATCGTTTAGCTAGTACTTGTGTAGGGTATTTAAATGTGTAAAATGTAAAATAAACCTTATGTGGTTGAAAACACTGAATAGTTGTCATCAAGCACTGAGCACGTCCGTCTCTGTCTGGCTCAATGCCAGCCAAAGCCCGATAGCATTATGCACTTGCACCAATGCGAACGTGTGAAATTTTAACTCGCACATTATCAAAGAATTATCGTATTTGTGACCATTTTGGTCGCAGTCTAGAGCCCTGTTTAATATGCTTTAAATCACACCATGCAAAAATTCATCAGTCAACACCATTGCTGAGTATTTTCTCCTTAAAACTGCAGTGTACCAAAGACAGACTCAAAAATGTGGTTTGAAACCGCCCCCAATTCCTATTGTCACAAATATGTAGCCAAACCCCTTCAATGTGCGGGGCAGGGCTTTTCCTATCATTATTTCTAAGGATGCTGATTATTAGCTGTTTGATGACAGTCAAGTCAAAGGCTAATCATATCTATTACCGTTATGTGTAGACTTTTATTCAAATTCTGAATGGATTATATTTAGCCTAGACAGCATGCAAAGACAGCTCCCTTTATAATCACTAAAAAGCTGTTAGTCATTGCAGTTCGCAAACTCACAAAGCTCCATTATAATCAATAAAGTTGTCTACACTGCACAAAGAATCTCTTATTTACATCACGTCTACACTTTGTTAGAGTATTCACAACCGTGCAGAACTCAGTCAGAAATGAACAAAAACTCTGGCAATTTGACCGGTGTTTTTCCACTGAATTCTGACTAAATTAAACACCCCTGATTGGTCACTGCGTTCAAGAGATTAATAAACATGTCTGTGATTAGCTACATTTCTCACCACTGCAAAAACACATAGTAAATAGAAACATCTGATGTTCTCCAGAGTGCAATATGGCATTATTATATTATCAGCTGAGGGTTGTCTTGCTTTCGTTTGAGGGTGCTTAGCATGTATAATTCGCTCTTCCTCTTCTTCTTCTGAATCAGTTTCTGGTTTAAACATATATGGCTGAATTAAACCAACACTTGCCATTGTGTAGCGTTTACTACAGTTGACCGAATGGATCAGGTCGTCCGGGCTGGTGTGATTAAGTGGAGGCAGAGACTAATTTGTATATTCATAGTTCCATGTATACTAAATGAAGCAAGGGTGTACAGTTACATTCAAGCTATTTTAAGGCATGAAGAAATTATTTTCACAGGAAAAAAACGTTTCAATATGTAATTTTGATTATCAAAGATGAGTTTTAAGGTTTAAAATTATTGACTGCAGGGGGACTTTAAAAGGTCATGGACCTTTTCTTAGTGGATATATATTTTTCTACTTATGCTCAGGTCTAAAATACAGTATTTCATCAGCTAGAAATTACACCTTGTGAGTGTGATCTATATACAGTAAAATGCCAGCACCGAACTTTCAGGCAAATCAGTGAAACTAGCATTTGTCCTTTTTGTGAAACAGGACAGTCAAGTGTGTGCTGATACTTTACCATGCGTGCTTGTTTCTGGCTCTTGAAGTCAATTCTTTTAGGGGCGGGGGGTGCTGTGTAAACAGTGGGGGCCGCCTGTATAACACTGGGAGTGATCTTCGCAGGGGCTTGAGACATGGGCCGTGGTGGTGCCTGAGGCATAGGGTTCATGTTTCCAACCTGCCATTAATTGAGAAAAACATTTGTGATACTGACAACACAATTTTTACAGTACAAGGCAACCTTAAAAATACCCTGACAGCTGATTACAATTCAGAAAATACCCACTGGTGGCATGGGCCCCATGGGTGGTCCAACTGGACCCATGGGGGGCTGAGGAGGTCCTGGCATAGGTGGAGCCATCATCATGGGTGGAGGAGGTGGAGGTCTGGGAAGAGGTGGTGCTATCATGCCCTGAGGAGGTGGACCACGCATCATTGGCATTCTCTGACCCGCTGGGAAAAAATTTATATTTTTAAATAATATAAATATATACATATTATATACATAATTATATTTTAGGCTCTATAGTGTTCTATAAATAGATTACATTAAAATATATATATAATTGGGCGGTATATCGTGCAAACTCAGCGGTATATCGAGTTTGCACAATATATATTGATATATTTTTATAAACGATATAGGAGGCAATACCATTTATCTTAAAAATAGTGGAAAATACAGAGTGAGCTGCTGCGGGGAAAGTGCATTATCCAATTTGCCCTAAACATGAGAAATGCTTTATATTAAGGGCTTCAAAATAACTCGTAAGAAATAGTTTACGCGTACAGTTTAAAGCGGCTTGCCTGTCAGATGCAATGTGCTGAGAGATACTTGCACTGTTTAATGCGTTTGAGATGTGATGTTTTCCTTAGTGCATAACTTACACTTCACAGATATGTTCTCCATCTGTAAATGTAAGAAAGCCATGCAAATATTTCCATTTTGCTGTCAGGAGTGGACGAGACATTTGCAAGCGAGTCTCTGCTAAACTTTACAGACTTCAGTGAATGAGCGCTGCCGTGCGATTGTGCGCCAAACAGAGACAAATCGCAATAGAATAGGAGAACAGTAATTCTGACTAAAATATACATTTTGTAATGTTACAATGTTAGAATGTAATGTGATTTATACACAATAATGGGAATCCTGATTACCTGGTCTCTGTAAGACGTGCGGGACAAATGCTGGACGCATCATTGGAGGAGGCGCTACTGCCGGCATAGCTAAAAATAAATATCAGATGTTTGTCAGCTGATTTCTATATATGACTTTAACTTAAACTGTATAATGAGAGTATGAAATAGTTGTACCAGGACCAACAAATGTAGGCGGCGGACCAACTAAAGTAGCAGCTCTAGCCTCCAAGCTCTGCTGGACCTAAAAAAAAATATATATATATAAAAAATGACTAGTTTGAATTGAATGTTTTAAGGAAACTAATAACTAATATATATATATATATATATATATAAACCACATTGAAAATAAGGAAAAATGAAAAATTTTAGGATTAAAAATATATATTTTAATGTTTTTTTATTTTCACTTATTATAACAATATGTAATAAAATTATTTGTAATTAAGAAGTAAATTAGTAAATCAGAAAAAAAAAAAAAAATCAGCATACAAAAATATACAATGTAAAATATTAGGTTTTTTGAGTAATTAATACCTCTCGGTAGGTGTTTGTGCCAATGATGGGCCTGACAATGGGTACGGCCGACATTGCCAGAGCGACTGGAACAGCTTCAACCACTGTAGATGCCACAGGTCCTCCCAACACCTCCTGCTCGAACCTACAGGAGAAACAACAACATCAGCATACACATGGACAGAAATGCCTTATTCTACACATTTCAAACACACAAATAAACAGCTGGAACTGAACAGGAGTGAAATGTGAAGAACTCACAGCGCCATCTCTGCCTCCATCTCCTTCAGGCGCTCTTCTCCAGATTTTAACGCCATACTTACCGTCTTCTGCAAAAAAAAACAAAAAAAAGACACAGTAAAATCTCAGTAAATAAATTAATACATAGCCATGTATCAAAACACAGCAAGCTGCTTTTCTAGCATTTTTGGGGATCACAACCCTTTTCCCACTGCACATTTGATACCGAAAAATTCTGCAAACTGCTATGATGCTTACAAAGATGCAAACCCATGCACTCCAAACATGCACACCCTTGAAAGTCTATCTTAATAGGCAGCTCACTAAGTTGAGACACAACCAGTGTTTGTCTTGTAAAGAAAATAAAAAATACAGAGTTAAAAATACATAAATAAAACAATTAGATACCATCTTTGGTAAACTGAGCTTAACTGTCCAGTTTACAGGAATACAGCAGAAATGCTGTTTGAATTATTAGTAATTGTTTGAGCAATAATGTTCAGATGCCACATGATTCTGTTTTAAAGCTACAAACTGAATTAAACTTCATCTAAAGCTCCGCCGAAGTCAACTATTCTCAGCTACATACATACTCGCCGTGCTATCTGTCCTTATGAAGAAATTCAAGACACTATGCAGGAATAAAACAATAAAACAGATGAACGGATCTGGATCATTTGTTTTCCTCAACGACACCGCTTGTCTGGGCGCAGAGGAATTACGTCACAACAGTCATTCGGTCCTTCCTCGGAGCAGCGCGCGGGAAAATGAGATCATGGCTGTGTGCGAAATCGTTCCTATACCCTCATTCCCTAAATTAGTCCACTATAAATCCCAACAGAACAGAAAATTAAACACTAAAACGTCTCTCCGCATATTAATCTTGTGAAAAAACACACAAAATGGCGCTTATTTTCCTTAAGCAGTCTCACGCAAAGCATGCTGGAAACTAGAACTCTGCTGCACTTATTCAGTTTAAAGGGATGGTTCACTTAAAAATGAAAATTCTGTCATCAT
The DNA here is from genome assembly GCA_039654105.1 of Coreius guichenoti. NCBI lineage: Eukaryota > Metazoa > Chordata > Actinopteri > Cypriniformes > Gobionidae > Coreius > Coreius guichenoti. The sequence goes on along the minus strand of CM077176.1, from coordinate 7,815,648 downwards.
TTACTCACCCTCAAGCTGTTCCAAACCTGTATAAATTTCTTTCTTCTGCTGAACACAAAGGAAATGTGTTCAGCTGAACAAATAAATGTATACAGGTTTGGAACAACTTGAGTGTGACTAAACAATGACAGAATTTTCAGTTTTGGGTGAACTATCCCTTTAAATTCATCTTACTATAGGCCAAATCTGTTGTTGGGTTCACTTAACGTTTTTCTATTAAGTACAATGAACTTTCAGTAGTGTTTGAGTGAAATAAACTCATTTCATTTGGTTAATTTTACTTTTCGCGTTTACATGATGAGCATCTTGAGAATGTAATGAGGCTTGTTTTGCCTTGACAGCAGGGGGCGCTATAGACTAGCACCACAACATACCTTTAAACCCAAATGTTACAGAATCTGTGAGAGTACAGATGAGGCAAGATGTCCTGCTGTCACAAACATTCAGCAGACCAGAGCACCTATACACCTTCAAGTGGTATCATATAATTACATCCATATTGGAATATGTTTTCTGGAGATTCCATGCTATTCTCAGTTTGTGCATATGCAGCTACAAAGAGAAGAAAACTGCAACATGGTGGGCAAAACTGTAAGAATATCTTTCACTTACTTCCATCAACCACATTTAATGAATTTGTGCATCATCAGCTACCATTTCCTGTTTGAGTTCCTGTTTAAGTTAGTTTAAGTGCGAAATCATAAGTATCATCATCATTTAGTTTCACTAAAGAAACATGAACATATAGGCTCCATGCTTTAAATCTAACAGTATTTTCTTATCATTTAATGATGAAATAATGGAATTACAAGCACTGATTTAAGGAAGTTTTCACTATAGAACAAGGATATCCGTTTGTTGATCTGGGCTTAAGTATATTAGGCCTGTCGTGGGGAAAGCTTATGCATCTAAAGAAGCAAGTGATTTCTTAGACAAAACCTCTGAAGGGCCAACACATGTTTTTCATCAGCATATTACTGCAGCTGCCTCTATCAGGTGAGTTTTTGTTTTATTTGAGTAGGTTTTTTTTATTTGTTGATAATATTACTGACTAAATAATGTCTATTCTCAACATTTTTGACCTCTAGACAAAATTTGTTTTGACAAAATAGACAAAAGATATTTCTGCTGTAATGTCAAAGCTGCTGTTTTCAAACTTTTTTATTTATATTAACTAGGAGGGGGAATATATTGAAATAATAAAATAAAATAATTATAAATAATTAAAACTGAAATAATTAATTTCAGGGTTCACGACGTAAATGACCAAAGAATTTACGTGATGTTTCCAGTCATTCATGATTAAGTGTTTCTACCCAATATATTTTAGAGCTTGACATAAGGCCACATTAATTCTCGAAATTTCCATGACTTTCAAATTTCTTTAAAAGTTCCTTTAAAATACCCTCATATAGCCTGCAGGTTTCCCAAGCATGGAACACTGGGTCTTAAAAAAAAAAGACATTTGTTGAAAGAACAGTTTAAAATAAGAACAACTTAGCTGTTTTAGCGTATTATAAAGCTTGATTTGTCTTATTTTAAATAATTTTAAGCCATTTTGTGGCTCCCTTGGAAGCGTGCTGACTACTGAGGCCTCTTGCTTGAGGACTTAACATTTTGCTGTTGTACTTTTAGGTCAGATCTAATAATTTATAGTCTATTAAAATCATCTGGAGCAATGATTAGAGCAATGGTGATTTACTGCCTTAACAAATATTTTTGTGTGTTTCAGCTGTTTTGGCTTCATGGTCAGTTTCATACAAACCTGGTTACATATGTGTTTTCGAAAGATCATCTGTGGATTTCACCTGCTCATTTGAATATCCATATTACCGCACACTTAAAACTACAAAATGGTTCAAACCAAAAGAATACCAGAAACAAGACGGATCACAGGAGGGAATATTTGTCTATAACTCAAAGGCGGCAGAGATTGACAAACTGTACAAAAACAGAACAGTGTATGCAAAACAAGACAAAAACTGCTCCTTGCAATTACACAATGTCTCCAAAAGTGATATTGGAAAATACTTCTTTCGCCTGGAAACAGATTATTATTATGGAAAATATACTGGACCAGGTGGCATATACCTCAACGTAGCAGGTAAATAAAAGACCAATGTTTTTTAATGACATGTCAAAACTCAGACCACAGTACCTATTGTAAAGTCACCAGCATATGTTGTGTTTTGGATGCTGGTGTCCCCACTAGGCTTCTTAACTAGCTTAACCAGCCAGATTTCCTTGGTTAACCAGCTTCAATCAGAAAGACCATTAAAGGGGTCCTATTATGCCCCTTTTTACAAGATGCAAAATAAGTCTCTAATGTCCCCAGAGTGTGTATGTGAAGTTTTAGCTCAAAATACCCCATTTATAGCATGTTAAAACTGTCACTTTTTGAGGGTGAGCAAAAACGTGCCGTTTTTGTGTGTGTCCATTTAAATGCAAATGAGCTGCTGCTCTCGGCCCCCTTTCAGGAAGAGGGCGGAGCTTCAAGAGCTGGTGTTAGCAGCTCTGATTACCCTATGCAGACACGCACTGAAAATGTCAGAAACTGTTCAGCCTTTCATGTTCAAACCGGAGTCGAACAATGATGGAGAGACTCATAAAGAAGTGACAACATGTAGAATGTAACAGTACATTTCTGAATGGTCATTGATAAATTTATGTAGCTGATGTGGAGTTAACTATCTTCAAGTCATTGATTAGCATATTCTGTCATGATAATCTATAAATCAGAGGATATATGCTGCATGAAGATAGAACAGGTATAGTTTAGTTTAATTACGGTTATAACTCGTTGTCATCTTGCTTTTATGACATGCTATTGCATTTGTGTTACATACTGTATTGCAATAAATGTGAAAAGACGGATGCAACAGCTTGAGCAGACTCCCAAATGTGCTCTACTACAACAACTCTTCCTCTTCTCAACATGGCCTCATCTCCTTTGTTGTGTTTTCCCGGGGGCAAGGTTTATGTAATTTTTAGGGTTCGTGATGTCACTAACCCGGGAAGAAGCTCGTTGTAGTCCCTACCAGCCATTGTTTTAGTCCTTAAAAAGTCTCTCTTTGCATTGAACTTTGAGCGTCGTAACTTTGCAGATGTTGTTTATGCTCAAACAGCAACATTATACACTAACTAAAGTAAAAAAAAAAAAGGGTTAGGGTTAGGGTTTTAAATCTTAATCAAGGACCCCTTTAAGTTAATTTCATAAACTTAATTCTGCTGGTCCACCACCGTAGACCAGGATGGAATCTGATGCTGGTTTAGCACTGGTGACCATTAAATATTTTTTGAGTGTTTTTAAACATGTTTCTGGTTATATTTCATTAATCTACACCACTTTTAACAGTTCTACCTTTCAGAGTAACAGTGACCACGCAAAAGGTGAATGGACCCATCCATGAAGGAGACTCTGTGACATTGAGATGCAACACAGAAAACTGTACTCCGCAACAATGGCCGTTTACCTGGTTTAAAAACCAACTTCTGCTTCCACAAGCCACTGGGAATGTGCTCAAAATATCTTCTGTTTCTCACAATGATTTTGGCAACTACTCCTGTGGTCTGAAGAACAGCAGCACAACTTCAGCAGATGAAATATTGCTTGATGTGAGATGTACGTTTACATTTATTCTAAAGCTAGATTGTTATTTAAAGCACATCCTGGGTTCCCAGCAAGCAATAGCCATCATTTCACTGCCGTCTGGGTTAACTATAGACCCGATATAGTTCGGCTATGAGTAACCCACTTCGAGCTAAAATAACATTAAATCTGGTTACATGTCGTTTTTGCCAAAATAACTTGCGTGATGTAATATTTTCAACGCTATCTCACGACCAATTCGTATGTATTTTACGAGGTGGATAATTCGTACGAATTTGTATGACCTCACTCGTACGAATTTGTACGTTTTGTCTAAACCCCAGTGACGGGTAGGTTTAGGGGCGGGGTTTGAGGTAGGTCATGTGTACGAATTCATACGAATTTGGCAACTCGTCAAATACGTACGATTTAGCAAAAATCGTACGAATTCGTACGAGTAGGGTTGTACAAATTCGTACGAATTAGCCACCTCGTAAAATATGTACAAATTGCCGTGAGATCGGGTTGAATATATTCCATCATGTAAGCAAAGTCAACAGTGATTACAAGGTGTTTGGTTTCATTTCTTTGGTTAACCTTCACTGACAGCCCAAATTTTGCTTTGTTTTAGCCTAGACGTCAGGGCTGTGTTTGGACGGCTGTTAGACGTCTTTTAAATGCAAAATTGCTTGCTGGGATTGTTCAAAAACCTAGTACGCTGCCTAAGTAGGCAGTGTTTTAAGGCCTACTGAAAAACAGTGGTAACAAGTGGACATTTTTATATGATATAAATTCGAAATTCTGACTTTTTTTCTTCAGAATTGCATGATATTAACTCTTCAAACAAACTCTTTATTCAAAAATCACATGACTACATAAAAAGACTCAAGATGTTTCTGTGTTCATCCAAACACCATCTTCAGTTGTAAAAACACAGGAAGTAACAAATATACACATAATGGTCCACACACATGTAGAAGTAAAACACCGAAACTTGCCCGAAACTTGTCTTGTCGTTTACACAAAATAACAAAATAAGAGCATCTACATAAGTTAAAAGCTAAAGAAAACAAATGAGTTTTCAAAAGAGATTTAAAAACTGAGTTGAGCTGGCAGGCTGTTCCACAACCTGGGTCCCACCACCGAAAAGGCTCTATCTCCTCTGCGTTTCAGCCTTGTACAGGGAACCACGAGTAAGTTTTGATTATCAGAGCGTAGGACTCTGGAAGGGCTGTAGGAATGCAGCAGTTCAGATAGGTAACACAAATTTATACACAAATAGGAGAATTTTAAAATCAATCCTAAAATGAACTGGAAGCCACTGAAGAGCTCGCAAAATAGGAGTGGCGTGATCATACTTACAGCCATTCTTAAGAAATTTGGCTGCAGCATTTTGAACCAATTGTAAACGAGTAACCTGGGACTTTGAAATGCCACGGTACAGAGAATTACAATAGTCCAATCGAGAAGTAATTAAAGCGTGTATTGCTGACTGTCAAGAAGAACACCATGGTTGGGTACAGACTTTGAATTAAAAGGTAACAGACTTTCTAAAATAGAGTTTGTCAGATGGGCCAAAGACTATAACCTCAGTCTTTGAGTTGAGTTTAAAGTTGAAAAGTTACTTGCCAACCAGAGCTTTACCTCATCAAGATCATTTTTAGAGGCAGATATAATCCGCATAAAAATGGAAGGATACACCATGCCTTCTCAGAATCAAACCTAAAAGAAACATGTTGAGAGAGAAAAGCAGAGGTGCCAAAATAGAGCCCTAAGTCCAGATAAAAGAGGAGCAGCAGAGGAGATAAAATTGCCAATCCTGACAGAAAAATATCTCTCAGTTAAATAAGATTTAAACTAATTCAAGACTGAAACTTTTAGCTCCACAGATTCTAATCTAGACAGGAGCAATGAGTGATTGACAGTAGGCAGCAGTCAGATCCAAAAGCACTAAAATCACAGGGTCACCTGTGTCGGTAGCAACTAAAATATCATTTAACACTCTCAGCAGAGCAGATTTAGGGCTATGAGAAGATTTAAAACCTGACTGAAATTTTTCAGAAATATGGTTTGTGTTTAGAAAAGACTGTAGTTGACACACCACAACTTTTTCTAGTACCTTAGAAATAAAAGGAACCACAGAGATAGGCTGGTAGTTATTTAAAACAGAAGGCTTCTTGAGCAAAGGAGTAACAAAGGCCAATTTCAGGGATGCTGGAACAGAGCCAGTTAATAAAGATTTGTTCAGTAGAGATAACAGAGCAGGGCCTACAGACTCAGTTACCAATTTGAAATACTGAGGATGTATTACATCATAAAGACAGAAAGAAGGTTTGAGAGAGACAATGATTTCAGTCAGAGATAGTAAAGAAATGGGATCAAAGCCCTCCCAAGAGGCTAATGAATGGATATCAACAGGGTCATTATAAGTAGTTATCACCTGGGGCCTAAGATTTGAGATTTTATCAATAAAAAAGCTCAAAAAGCTTTCACATAGTGCATTGGAAGGATTTGGTATATTATAGATGGATTTAAAACAGCATTCATAACTGAGAACAAGATCTTAAGCTTATGTTGTAAAATTAGACTGGAAAAATGAGCAGCCTTTGCTGACTTTGCAGCAGTCTGGACTTATAGCCTACAGCTCAAATGAAGTTTGGAGTCTGTCCTTTTTTCCATTTTCACTCTGCTTTCCTGCAAGCTTGTCTTAGTGAGCAAATGTCAGCAGTTAACCACCGATCAGTTCTAGTTTTCAGTTTAAAATCTTTCAAAGGAGCAGTTACATTTAAAATTTCCAACCATGCATTATTTAGCAGCTCAAAATGTTGGTCGACATTCAGGTCGGAAAGCAACGAGTCCAGTAACAGCTGCGAGCTCAGTTCATTAATGCACCAGAGAAACAAGCGCGCAGCATCTTTAGAATTTTGCCTTTGAACTTCCGTTTTTGCGGTAGCTCTGTATATGACATCGCTGTTGAAGAGTAATTAGCTAGTGAAGTGGATTTACTTATTGTAGAGTTAATGAAAAGTATCATGAGCATTGTAATGTTTGAAGCAGATGTCATAACAAATGTCAGCAGAGCGGGAAGATTTTAAAATGAGTGGTTCAATACATAAGATCTTACCTTCATGCTGTGGAAATACAAACCGAAAGACAGAACAGTGCTGAAAAGGGGCGGAGCTACATGGGTGTGTTCTACTTGAAGCGGCACTAGGCAGACCGAACAGTATATGACATCAAAGTACCGTGAGAGCGACGTACAGCTCCGTATATTTTCGAATCATTCTCGCGGGACTTTGATGTCATACACCGATCGTACTGCGCACCGCCACCTCAGTCAAACACACCTAGGGCCCTATTTTAATGATCTGAGCGCATGGTCTAAGTGCATGGCGCAGGTGCACTTAGGGCGTGTCAGAATCGACTTTTGCTAGTTTAACGACGGAAAAAACGGTCGGCGTGCCAGGCGCATGGTCCAAAAGGATTGTCCTTAGTCTCTTAATGAGTCATGAGTGTGTTTTGGGCGTAACGTGCAATAAACCAATCAGAGTCTCATCTCCCATTCCCTTTAAAAGCCAGTTGCGCTTGCACCATGGAGGATTCGCTATTTACATGGCGGAATTTGGAAGCGGAAAGACTGAACGCTTCTCCAGAGAGGAATCCTTTTATTTTTATTACTTAAAAATGTTTGTGTGCTGCTGCGCGTACATGTGTGTGTAATAAGCAGAGTGTACGCGCTGTGTGCACCCGCCTATATGCGCATATTACTAACGCGCCCTTTAAATAACACAAAAAAATACTGCGCTATTGACTTTAGACTAGGTTTTGTTGGTCAATGGCACAGTTGTTTTCAGTTGCCTCAAAATAGCAACGCGCCAACAATGTGCCTGAACACACCTCATTTTCAGACCAGCACGGCCATGGGCGAACAGATGGGCGCGAGTGCATTTGCTATTTAAACAACGTGACGCTGGACATGAAAATGATAACTGCGCCGGGCTGAAACTAGCAAAAAACACTTGTGTCGGGTGTATGATAGGGCCCCTTATGTCTTCAAAACCAGTTACTTAGGAGTTTCCATCGCAGCCTTTTAGGCAGCTCACTAGGTTTGGGAACAGAGCAACTGCTACTGACCTCTATTTCCATGTTAAATAATAATTGTGTAAAATGAGGAAGCTAGATAGTTTCAGATGATTTCACTAACCCAATATTTTAGGCAACATCTCATTTCAACTGCACCAAAGTACTCTTTGTGCTTCTCCCCACAGATAGTCCGAAGAATGTTGAAATAACCATTTCGGCATCTGGAAAGATAAAACAAGGAAACTCACTGACTCTGATCTGTAACAGCAATGCCAATCCTGCAGTGACAAACTACACTTGGTTTAAGATCAGAGATGCAAACATCTCTTCTATAGGATTTGATAGTGAATTCTCCATCAAAGCTGCCAGTCAGAAAGATGATGGACAGTACTTCTGCACGGCCAAAAATGACATGGGCTCTCAAAACTCTACGATCATGGCGCTGAAAGTCGAAGGTAATAGGGAATGTTTAATTCACAAATAATACACAAATAATACACAAATTTACACTCTTTTTTGTTCGTTTGTTTTTATAGTGCCTAGTAATCGACATTTCTTGCTGACTGCAACAGCTGTGTTTTTCTTTGTAATAGCTGTACTGTTAGTCCTGTTTGGTCTCAGTATAAGGTGAGTGGATGAACAGCATGTTGAAATGCTGAGAGAACATGCAGTTCATATGTGTTAAATACGATTGCATGAGTTTGTACTTTGTGGAAATTACACTACATAGGCTATTACACAAGCCCTGCCTTGATCATCACTTCCCATCATCATTTACTGCGTTCAGTCTTGCAGTGCTCTGATTATATTAATCGATGTGGAAGTTAAGCATGCAATCATCTTAAGCAACGTCTTGCACTATAGCAGCTAATACTAACCCATTTACATCAATCATTGTTTCTTAATCTTGTGACTAGAGTGTGGTATTCTGATCATCTTGAATTATTAACAAATAATAGTATAATTAACTTTAATTGGATCTTAATTTTATGGTTTATGAAGCCAAAGAAGTTCCAGAAACATACTGTATATAGATATTTGAGGTATGATTACAAACACATCGTATAAAGCTATATTGCAAATTATTGTTTACATCTTTACAGGAGGAAACGGATTACACCAAAGAAGCAGTCCACAGAACAGGTATTAAATCACATGAACAATTCATCTGATTGTAAACAAGCAAGAAGCCTCTGTACTTGTAAATATGGTTACACTTTATTTCGATGGTCCACTTTAGACATTCTACTATAAGTAACTTTGCAAATGCATGTCAACTAGCAGTCATTAGAGTATTAGTAGACTACCTGTTTGACACACAAACCCGCCTCCCCTAACTCACTCGTTTCATTTGCTCCAGATTAATATTGTTGATTTTACAGGGCTTGAATTTCGGCGTAGGATTGTGCGTATTGTGTATAATTTACTAATTTCTGCAGATATTGTGCTCACACCCAAAGTGTGTGCACATAAAGCCGCCTCTCAGTACTAAATTAAGTTCTTTTTCACTGTATATTGCGCTTAAACAGTCAAATACACACAAAATAATGTCAAAATGCCTCTTGGCGAGTATTCACGTAAACACAGTCATGTTTTAAGTGAACGTAAACAGTTGATAAACAAAAAGCATGTGTAACAGTATAATGGATCCGTGCATTTAGTCTTAAAGTGACAGCAGCCTAAAATACCCGCTGCCAAATTATGAGATAATATTAAGCCTCATCCTTCCATTTTGACATTTTTTTAAATTGGGAGTTCATCGGAGTGGTCCAAGACCCTAGGACTTTTGTCACACTTGAACCACGAATGCACAAAAAAATTTGACTGGATTCGAGGAGTTTTGTGGTTGAAATTTTAAAAAAGTAACAAATCCTTCCCTCGCGGGTCAATTTGACCTCTATAAGAATGAATGGAATGCGAGGAATGCTTCAGTACACATAGAAAAACCTAAAAATGCTCAAAATTCAAACAAAAAATGCTAAAACTACCAAAAAAATTTTTTTTATGTCTACATGTGTATCTGAAGAGTAACAGACTTTAGGACCCAGCGGAACAGCTCATAAGGCAAGAGTCATGAAATGTCTTATATTATCTTTTTTCCACAAGAGGTCGGCAAAGACACCCAATGTAAGATATTTTGAGCTGAAGTAAAAGGGTTAAGCATTAAATTGTGTTATTTTGAATTGAAGTTGAAAGAATGTGAAGAATGTGCTTAAATTACTATTTATTATTTCTTGATAAAATCTAGTAATTTAAAGGTAAATAAAATAAAATAACAAAAAAAACACCAAAAAAGGGCATTAAAAAATAGAAAAAATATTATCAAAATGAAATAAAATAAGCTTTCTGGACAAAGAAAAAATGAAGTATAATTTTAGGGCTTCGGGTCACTTTGGCCCGCGAGGGAAGGATTTGTTACAAAGTCTGAGGGAAGGATGAAGGTTAAAAATATCTATATGGCAGTTTTTCCCCATGGTATCTGTCAGGTTTAGGGGATGAAAGGAGCAAGGACTCAATAGCGGGAGAAATGGGCTTTTTATTTAATAATGAAATAAAACAAAAACAAACAGAAACAACCCCGAGGGGAAAAAACAAGACTTGACTTGAACTTGACTCAAGGAGCAGGGACACACGAAACACATACGACAGGTAACAAACGACAACGATCCAGTACAGGACTGCAAACACAAGGAGAATAAATAGGGAAGCAAACAAAAGAGGGTAACAAGGGAAGACAGATGGGGCAAATGAACCAATAATCCGATAACAAGATGGGCGGGGTTAGACAATGGACAGGAGAGCACATGGCACAAAGAAATACATGACAAGCCATGTGCTCACACCATACATGACAAACACAAGCACATGGCCAGCAAAGACAAATTACAAGCCATGTGCTCACACAAAGACAAGACAAATAAAGGAGTGTCAGGGCTCTGTCACAAAACCAAGAATAAACTAGACCGAAGTGACAGAACCCTGACAGGTATCGATGACAAAATTGTGGCCAGTGAAAATGCTGAGTGGCTAGTAACTTTGGAAAACCACTAGCCACAGCGGCTGGTTAGCAAAAAAGTTAATGCCGAACGCTGCTACTACTGACTATAAATAACTTTGGAAGAACTGTACATGTCAACATATTCTACTAACCCTAACAGTCTATTAATACTCTAATAAGAGTTATTTGACATGTAGTTGCAAAATTAATGAGCGTTAGCTGACATGTAGTGGAAAAGTTACTTATTGTCAGTAGAATATCTGTTGGGGGAGCCTCAAAATAAACTACTAATACTAATACTCTAATGAGAGTTAGTTTACATGTATAGTTAGTAGAATGTCTAAAGTGGACTATCGAAATGAATAAATATCTACGGTTTTATATTTGATCAGACACCTGCAGTCACTGTCACAGAGGAGATCTATGAGAACCTGAGAAAATCACCAGAGTCTGAAGAAAGCCTTACCAGCCCGATATACGCAGATCTAAAGCTTCCTTCATCAACCTCGGAAAGGTAATGAATAAAATCAGCCTGATAATGATTGTTTGTGGAGGGGAAATCTGTGAAATTAATATATCAATACCTTGAATTGGCTGTTGACATAACTGTCTAATACATATAAAGTTTCACTTTAGATTAGGTTCCAATTCTCACTATTAACTAACTATTAACTACGACTTTTGCCTCAATAAACTCATAATTACTGCTTATTAGTTTATTAGTTAGTAAGGTAGTTGTTAAGTTTAGGTGTCGGGTTGGGTTATTAAGAGATGTAGAATATGCTCATGCAGAATAAGGTATTAATATGTACTTTATAAGTACTTATAAACAGCCAGTATCCTAGTAATATGCTAATAAACAACTAGTTAATAGTGAGAATTGGACTCTAAAGTGTTACCAAAATGTTTTATTGTTTGTTTTATAGACCACGTTCCAACAGTCAAGAGGGCGACGCCATGATCTACAGCCTTCTTACAAAGAGTGAATGAATCTCAGCACTGTGAATAATGAGCTTTAGTAAGCAGGTGGTGTAGATATTTCTCTCTTTTTATTCAAAAGAATCAACTGTCTATAGTTGCGAATACATTACATTTACACTGAGTATAAAATTACCATAGGTTCAAACATTAGAACGAGTATAAAAGCCTTAAAAAATAATATATACAATGTACAGTGAAGGAAAAAAATTATTAATAAATCTGCATGTACATCTTTATGCATGCATCTGTATTTACATTAACGTTTAATGTCACTTAACCAAACAAATACATACATAGTGCATTTATGTAACAATATATGATTTTGAAAAGAACACTGTTAAAACAAATAAAATGCAAAGTTATATCTATATTAAAAATGGTTCTTTTTTATCTTTACTAAAGTTATCGTTCACATAAAAATTCCTCATGCCAAACCCTTCAAACTCCTTTACATCAAGATTTTATACAAGCTACAAGCATATGTTAAATGCGCAATAAATTAACACTAGTGATGCGCTGGAGAAATAATATGCTCCCATTATGACATTCATTTTATACTTTAAAATGTCAACATCATATTCTACTCTGCATTTATCGGCTCACTACTGAACACACATTCAGCTCATGCAGCATTTGTCATGTACAGAATCTACAGTGCTAGATAACACTCATAATGCTCTTCAACATCCTACATTTACATGTTGTACAATCACAATTTAATAACAAGCATAATCTAAATCACACGGGACTCAAACGTGTTCCTGCCGATAACAGTCGTCTTCATGAGGTTTGTATATTTGTTCCAGACTGCATCACTTAAAGGTCAAGCATGTCATTTCTATGCTAGAAATTTTCAGGTTTTTCAAACACTCCCCCATCTGTCATTGGTCGGACAAACAGATAGTCCCGTCTTGCCCGTCAAGATGCTCAAACAAACACACAGAGCCATAGTGTTTAAACCTTCATGGGCTATAAATGGATTACGTATATAAATTTAACAAAAAAAACCCTTAAGCTCACAATCGGATGTCCAGAGATATATATGGAATTTCTTCACACTGTGAATTTAAATAGTCCTGTATAATCTCTTCCTCTACGCCTCTCCTGTTGGATCATCAGATTCTGGTTTCTTCCTACAAAAAATAGGGAATATATCATTATTTCTACAGTGCAAATAATACAGAAGAATACAAAAAGCTGCTTTCTAGGTTTATGAGGCAGCATGTTTTCTGGGGGAATTGATAATAGTAAAAAGAATAAAACTTGTGAGACAAGGGTTAAAAAATGGCAGTAGGAATAAGTTATCGTGACTTAAAGGAACAGTTCTCCATAGACAGTTCTCTCTAAAATTCTATGATTATTTACTCATCGTTTACTATTTAATGGTATTTTAATGTTTTTTTGGATCTGAGCAGTTTTAGGGTCCGTTTACACGACACCATTTTCAACTAAAAATGGAAAATACTTTTTATGCGGTTTGGCCATTCAATTACAAGAAAACAGCGTTTTGGGGCCTGAAAACGCAAAGTTTTGAAAATGTGCAAGTTTTTGTGTCCGTGTAAACTACAAAGACACAAATTTGTGACCATCACCATGTACTTTAGTATGTGTGTTGGTCAAAATGTCTGAGCTTGTGTCTTCATTTAGTTGTATGGAAGACATAAGCTCAGACATTTAGACTAACACCTCCTAAAGTAAGTCACACACATTTGAAACAGCTTGAGGATGAGTAAATAATGACAAAATGGTAATTTTTAGGTGAACTATTTCTTTAAGTCTGGTTGCATAACACAAACCCACATGCCATTTTTTGTGAATGACAGCTTTGATGCCCAGCTGCATTCAGCCCTTTGAGGTTGGCACCTACTCGAATTTGGTAAGAGGCGCTTTGTCACACGTGACTTCTGAATGAACGCCATTCACTGCCCCATTGGGTGCCTGAAGCTTTGGGATGCTGCCTCGTGGAAGCGTTAGACCACTCAGCTTCATGTCTCTGTATCAAAGGACACATGAGGACTGAAGCTTAGAGCGGTGAAATTACACACAGGAAACAGTAAATCTGTCTAAATGCAAACCTCGAAAATTGGACTTTTAGTTTTAGAAAAACACTGTTTAAAACCACTGGAAGATTCATTGACTCGTATATACAAACCCGATTCCAAAAAAAGTTGGGACACTGTACAAATTGTGAATAAAAACAGAATGCAATGATGTGGAAGTTTCAAATTTCAATATTTTATTCAGAATGCAACATAGATGACATATCAAATGTTTAAACTGAGAAAATGTATCATTTTAAGGGAAAAATAAGTTGATTTTAAATTTCATGGCATCAACACATCTCAAAAAAGTTGGGACAAGGCCATGTTTACCACTGTGTGGCATCCCTCTTCTTTTTATAACAGTCTGCAAACGTCTGGGGACTGAGGAGACAAGTTGCTCAAGTTTAGGAATAGGAATGTTGTCCCATTCTTGTCTAATAAAGGCTTCTAGTTGCTCAACTGTCTTAGGTCTTCTTTGTCACATCTTCCTCTTTATGATGCGCCAAATGTTTTCTATGGGTGAAAGATCTGGACTGCAGGCTGGCCATTTCAGTACCCGGATCCTCCTCCTACGCAGCCATGATGTTGTAATTGATGCAGTATGTGGTCTGGCATTGTCATATTGGAAAATGCAAGGTCTTCCCTGAAAGAGACGACGTCTGGATGGGAGCATATGTTGTTCTAGAACTTGGATATACCTTTCAGCATTGATGGTGCCTTTCCAGATGTGTAAGCTGCCCATGCCACACGCACTCATGCAACCCCATACCATCAGAGATGCAGGCTTCTGAACTGAGCGCTGATGACAACTTGGGTTGTCCTTGTCCTCTTTAGTCCGGATGACATGGTGTCCCAGTTTTCCAAAAAGAACTTCAAATTTTGATTCGTCTGACCACAGAACAGTTTTCCACTTTGCCACAGTCCATTTTAAATGAGCCTTGGCCAAGAGAAAACGCCTGCGCTTCTGGATCATGTTTAGATATGGCTTCTTTTTTGACCTATAGAGTTTTAGCCGGCAACGGCGAATGGCACGGTGGATTGTGTTCACCGACAATGTTTTCTGGAAGTATTCCTGAGCCCATGTTGTGATTTCCATTACAGTAGCATTCCTGTATGTGATGCAGTGCCGTCTAAGGGCCCGAAGATCACGGGCATCCAGTATGGTTTTCCGGCCTTGACCCTTACGCACAGAGATTGTTCCAGATTCTCTGAATCTTTGGATGATATTATGCACTGTAGATGATGATAACTTCAAACTCTTTGCAATTTTTCTCTAAGAAACTCCTTTCTGATATTGCTCCACTATTTTTCGCCGCAGCATTGGGGGAATTGGTGATCCTCTGCCCATCTTGAGTTCTGAGAGACACTGCCACTCTGAGAGGCTCTTTTTATACCCAATCATGTTGCCAATTGACCTAATAAATTGCAAATTGGTCCTCCAGCTGTTCCTTATATGTACATTTAACTTTTCCGGCCTCTTATTGCTACCTGTCCCAACTTTTTTGGAATGTGTAGCTCTCATGAAATCCAAAATGAGCCAATATTTGGCATGACATTTCAAAATGTCTCACTTTAAACATTTGATATGTTATCTATATTCTATTGTGAATAAAATATAAGTTTATGAGATTTGTAAATTATTGCATTCCTTTTTTATTCACAATTTGTACAGTGTCCCAACTTTTTTGGAATCGGGTTTGTATATACTATTAAAATATTTTAAAATATTAAAATATTAATAATTTATAGAACCTTATTAATCTGTATATATATATACACACACACACTTTTAAAATATTTTAAAATAATATTTATTTTAATTGTTAAATTAAATTTTGTTTTTATGCTAATTGTTTTAATTTTGTTTTTTTAAAATATATAGTAAATATTTTGTAAAAATATTTTATTTTATTATTTATTTATTTTATAAATATAATGTTAAAAAGAGAATTAGGCTATATATAATTTAACATCAACCAAGATTTGAAAAGGCTGTAAAAATGTATTCTTCATTGTTAGTTTGTCTTTACCATTAAATTTAACTTTATATAACCTTAATCATGTTAAACTGTGTTATAAATTTAATATAACTTTAACCATATTGCTAAGTGTTATCATCATTTCGATTATAATCAGTTCTAAAGTTTTTTTTTTGGCCGTTATGACATAAAATTCCAGTTGAGTAATACAATAAAATGTAATTATTTTTTATCCTATTCAATTATTTATACTTTTCTGCCAATTTTTGCACATCTTGGCGTATACATAGTGTACATACAGGAATAGTTCACCCAAAAATGGACTTTTCCTTATGCAAAGATATCATATGAATTCAGAAGACTTATGTACAAGTCTTGTAGATTAACTTTTTTTTGTCTTTGTCTTGTTTTGCATCCACTTTTCTTATATGAACTTGTGTTTCAAAATTTTGGGGTGAACCATTCCTTTCAAGAACTATATGCAATCACCATGATCTAACATTATGTGCAAACAATGGCTCTTTGTAGGAAAACTAGGGTGGAAAAGAACAAACCTATTGTCTGTCTCTGTAACATAAACATTGAAGGATGAAGTTATCTTACCCATTTGAATTATTCGCCTCTTCATCCATCCCTTTAGACTCTGGCACTTTGTGTCCAAATAGTTTACGAGCGAGGAAATTCAGCAGGCCGCAGTGGTTGGTGTAGCAACAGAAAGCATCTACTGATACCATCAGCAACAAGAAGATGAACATTACAATGCCTACCACACCACCTTTCCCTAGCATCGGCTGACTGACTGCAAGAGAAAGAGGAATCAATTAATTTCACTAAAGTGTGAAAAGGGTGTTTAAGCATATAATACATAATCATATTTGGCTTGCTCTAATCAATCTTACCAGGTTGTGGGATGGTGAAGTTAATTTTGGCAGGGCTGGAGGAGCCGTTGTGGTTTACTGCATAAACTTCCATTTGATATTCAGCGTTGTACTGGAGACCATTCAGCTGGATTCTGCTGGAGTTTCCAGGAATTTCATTTTTAGTCCATTCCTCATTCTCCTTATTCTATTCGAAATGGGACATTTTACACTGATATAAAGCTTTACATATTTAAAAAGCATGAAAGATACGATAAAGTGATTCGACTGGACTTCAGACTGACCCCTTTGTAGCGTACAACGTAGTGTAGGACAGGAGAGTCTCCGTCTTTCAGCTGTTTAATGGGGATGGAGACTGAGTTCAGCTCCAACTTTTTCTCGCTCAGAGAAAGAACAGGGCTGTCGGGTTCCCCTAAATGAGGGAAAGAAGAAACATCAGATTTCTAGGAACAAAGAAACAGTGTAACAGGTTGATCTTAGGGCTGGGTGGATTTTGATCATGATATTTTCAACCTTATTTTGACAATATTTGATGTACACTACCATTCTAAGGTTTGGGGTTGTTAAGATGCTCACCAAAGCTCCATTTATTTTATATTATATTAAAAACAGTAATATTGTAAAATATTATTACAATTTAAATTAACTGTTTTCTATTTGAATATATTTTAAAATGTAATTTATTCCTGTGATGCAAAGCTGAATTTTCAGCATCATTACTCCAGTCTTCAGTTACATGATCCTTCAGAAATCATTCTAATATGCTGATTTGCTGCTCAAAACCATTTCTTATTATTATCAATGTTGAAAACAGTTGTGCTGCTTAATATTTTTGTGGAAACCGTAATACAATTTTTTCCAGCATTCTTTGATGAATAGAAAGTTCAAAAGAACAGTATTTATTTGAAATAGAAATCAATAGTAGTTACATTATAAATGTTCTTTTTTACAGTCACTTCTGACCAATTTAATGCATCCTAATGCAGCTGAATAAAAGTATTCAGTACTTTCTTTCAAAAAAAAATCCTAACGACCTCAAACTTTTGAACAGTAGTGTATATATTAATATTCATGTATTTGCTTCCAAACAGCTAATTTCTTAAATAATTCAAATGTTTAATAACTAAAATACAGTAAAAATCTAGTTAAAAAACTAGTTCACTTAATAAACACAAGGAAGACTAGCGTGAAGAATGAATCACTGAATCAGAGTTTTGAACTGAAATGGACAGTGTGAACTGATTCACAGAAATAAATCAAGCTTACTAACTCTCACAGTTTTTGTTCCACAAGTTTAAAGGAAATGTGTGTAATATTTTCACAAACTATCAATGGGCAAATAAAAAGCACATTCAAATCAATATGAATATTTGTTATTATTAAATTACTATGTGTATGTCTGTGTCACACTTAAGTAATTGACAATCCAGTGGATAAGCTTCAAAATCATTCACTACAGTATAGATGTGTGAGATCAGCAGACCAACATTGATTTCATACTGAAGGAAACCTGAAGTAGCAATTTTCTCTCTTTTTTCTGCTTTCTTCAGCATTGAAAACACGCAGGTAAACTCATTTTCACACTTCTATATCGCAGTAAACAATTAGGCTTGTGTTTTAGCCTATCAACTGGAGATGTATGCATTCAAAATTGATTTACCATCTACAAAGGAAGGTCAGAATAAGGCAATGGTCGGGCCCCGGGACCAGGAGCAGGTTGTAATGCATGGAGAATGGTCATCATCAAGCAGGAATGAGAAAGAATGGGCAGCGAAAGCAAATCATGAACATATGTGATGAGCAAACAGGCATTTATGCATGACAAGAATGACAGCATGACATGAAATCCACTGCAATAAAATGTCTTATCATTATTAAAAACTGATGTTGGGACCGTAGACCAATGGCCATACCCAGACTGAATCTGCAGATGTTTTAACATTTTCTGCACTGATTTTGTGGGAAATCTGCAGATTGGATTTAAACACGGTAAATGTGCTAAATGCAGGATAGATAGATAGATAGATAGATACATAGCAAATGGTCTTAAGCTCTGTCTATTTAGTATATACTAGTTTTTTAGTATAGCTTGTCACACGACAGGGTATATTTATGCTTGGGCGCAGATTCTGTGTGGGCCTGACAATGGCTTAAAAAAAAAAAACTTAACGATATTCATAATAGCTATCAACATCAAAAATGGTGGATAAGCAGCAGATGAAGTGAATAGACAGAAGAGAATCCTGCTGATACTCACGTTGGGACTGTGTGAAGATCCTATGTTCTGTGGAGAAGTTCCCCTGGTAATGCGAGTTTTTGACGGCAAAACGAACTGAGTACTCTGTGTACGGTTCAAGGCCCTTGATCACCAGGGGATCTACAAATGTACGTTTTTCATCACAAATTTGAATTTAAAAAGCATCAAAAATTTAAACCACACCTCTTATAGTCACTTATTTACTTGTGGGTTTGACGACACTTTGACTCCAGGTTTCTTCGGATGGTTTCTTCCACTGAAGGATGTACTGGGTAATAGAGGACCCTCCATCCTGCACTGAGACACTCTGGATGAGGACAGAAGATGAGGTCCCTGGGGCCACACTGAACTGAGCGGGTGTCCCAGGCCAGGCTTGTGAGAGAGAGAGAGGGAGAGAAGTTGTTAATAAAAAGCATTATAGAAAGTTTATGCAGAAATAAATAAATATCACCAAACCAAAGTTTGTTAACTTCATCAAATGTTATGCATGATCACAAAGAACTGTTGTAATCCTCAAGGATGCATAGGATAAATTATATATTAAATGATATAGAAATATACACCGATCAGGCATAACATTATGACCGGTGAAGTGAATAACACTGATTATCTCTTCACCATGGCACCTGTTAGTGGGAGGGATATATTAGGCAGCAAGTGAACATTTTGTCCTCAATGTTGATGTGTTGATGTGAAGCAGGAAAAATGGGCAAGCGTAAGGATTTGAGCGAGTCTGACAAGGGCCAAATTGTGATGGTAAGACAACTGGGTCAGAGCAAAACTGCAGCTCTTGTGGGGTGTTCCCGGTCTGCAGTGGTCAGTATCTATCAAAAGTGGTCCAAAGAAGGAACAGTGGTGAACTGGTGACAGGGTCATGGGTGGCCAAGGCTCATTGATGCACGTGGGGAGCGAAGGCTGGCCCGTGTGATCCGATCAAACAGACGAGCTACTGTAGCTCAAATTGCTCAAGAAGATAATGCTGGTTCTGATAGAAAGGTGTCACAATACACAGTGCATCGCAGTTTGTTTTTGTGTTTGGGGCTTATTTATATCAAATATATAATTTATATTACATGAATCATTATATCTATTCAATTATATCTTTATATCAATTCAAATGCCTCCATATACATTATGCATAATGGATTAAAAGATTTATCTCTCTCGCTCACTCTCCTTCTCTCTCTATAGATATATACTGTATATATGTATGTATATATATATATGGTGAGACAAGACTTGGAGCCTTACTTATCAGCTGGAAGTCCTCAGTGGTTGTGCCCGCTGTGTTGCTTGCTATGCAGGAGTACAAGCCACCATCAGAGGGCATTACATTTTCAAGAATCAGCTCAGATCCCTCCACACTCGTCTGCCCACACATGTTCGTACAAACAGGAAAGACAATAAGAGACAGGAAGAAGTAATTAAGATCGAAGAGAAAAGTACGTGGGCCAAACTTCCTGTAGATACAGAATCCCTCCCCGCAGTCACCACCATCAAAGAAAATTATAATCCAATTATAATCCATTTCCAAAAAGAAACAACACGATTTGATTGTCTTAAAGATATTTCCAAAGATAATTATTAATCTCAGTGTTTTTTTAATTGTAAACAACAATAGAAATGGAGCAACTATTTAGATGTTTCTCACCATTTTTTCTTGGGTAGGCTTCCTGACCCACTGTATGGTTGGAGCTGGATGTCCTGTGGCATTGCAGAGCACAGATCCAGTTTCTCCTGGAATAATGGTCAGCTTGCTTGGATCCAAGTCTATAGTTGGACGCTCTGAAAATGATCAATAGGACAAGCAAAAATGTAATTACATTAATCTTCAATAGCTAAACTATAAAATATCAAAATACATGTTGAGCCAAATATTGCTGATATGCATTTGTGTGTAAAAATCTATTTTAATATTTCCATTATCCTACAAGAGTTTTGTTTGGGTCTGGCCCATTGGAGAGTGTCAATGTGATGCTTGCATGGGATCAAATTCCCCATATCTGTGTTTGTAACTATAGTAAACACCAAAAAAGGTTTCCTTGGAACAAATCTTTGGCTAAACAAAAAAAGGAAATAAAGTAGAGAAAAAACAAACAGTTGAGCCATGAGCACACAAATTTTCCGCAGTTTAAAGTCAACATGAAGCTCCATTCACAACCCATTTGCCGTATAAAGTGAACAGGATATTTAGACGCTGGTTTCAATTTTATCCATCAGGAATTGATTGTCTGGATTGTAAAAATGGGTGTTGCCATCCAAAAAGGGCATTATTTATCATTTTACATTATGTATGGGCTAACTGACAGCGCTTACTGGCCATACAGACATGAAAAATTAATTAAGATTAAACTAAAACATATAATAAAGACCAACTGCCCTCATTCGATGGTTCTATGCTTTCAGCCAAGCACAAACACATCACTTCATTCAAGGTTTTAATTCTTCTAGGAGGTCTCACCGGAGACATCCAGAATAAATGTGGCAGTGTTTTCCCCGATCTTATTGGTAGCCGTGCAGACATACTCTCCAAAATCACTCCTGGTCACTGCAGAGATGGTGAGCTCACTCTTATCGGTGTTGTATTTGTAACGGGAGTTGTCAGAGGTGGAAGGGCTGAGGGAAGAGATGCAGAAACTCAGTCTTTTTGCCACTATTGTTCATACAAACAATATACTCATAACACAAATATACTCATGAGAGGAGAACTACTAACAACTAAGAGACAAAAGGAAGCTCCAAAGACAAAAACAGTCTGAGACTAAAAATATGAATAAACAGGCTCTAATTAATAATAGAGGCTCTGTTCTAAAACCTAGTGAGCTGCCTTGTAGGGCCAGCAGCCTTCGAATAGTGAACAGTTACCCAGCTAACAGGTAACGTTCTCAGGACTTTAGCTAACATTCTGGCAAGGTTATGAACAAATGTTTTTCCAGTAACATTAGTAGAATGTTTGTTCAAAGTTATCTGGTCTTTAAAAATGTTCTGAAATCGTTAGCACAAAAACGTTATTTATGGAACATTCATGGAAAGTTTCATGGAATCGTTTTCTGAAAAGTTTTAGTTGGATGTTCGTTTACTGTTTTTAAATGTTACTACTTGTTCCCTTTCAGTCAGTCACATTCGACGTTACGTCAGACGTGGGTTACATACATAACCTAGACGTTTCAGAATGTTCAGAGAACATTCAAGAGCAATGTTTTGGTAATTTTTGCAAAATTATAAAATGGAATGTTTTTAAAACATGTTTAAAACATTAAAAGAACTGGATGTTTTAGAGAACATCCAGAAATAATGTTTTCATAACTCAATATATTATGAACGTTAGGAACGTAGCAAAACATTCTTAGAACATATTTTTGTTAGCTGGGTATGATGCTGTCTATGGAGGTAGTTCACTAGGTTTTGAAATGGAGCCCTAGAAGTAGTCTAGATGGATTATTTTCACATATCGTGGAAAAACGGTTGACTTCAAAAGTAGATTCGCAAATATAAAAAGACTGAGACTGAGGATTATAGGTAAGCATAAAAGAATAATTATAGCATTTTTCTGTTGATGTACATACACTATCCATGAAATATTTGGAGTGGGCTCTCCTTTGACCAGGCAGGCTATAGACACACTGGTATTGGGTCCGGCAGAAACACTCTTTCTCTCCTGATGAATCAGTACGGTCGGTGGCTCTGGGGAATGGGATATTTAAAGTAGATTTTTTTTAGAGGACATATTCACCCTGGCTACACTAAGAACAAACACGATTAGTTCCTCTACGTCCTCACCATTAACAACAACAGAGATCTGGAGATTCTTAGTTATGGGGCGTCCCTTGATCTTGCCTTCACAGATGTACGTTCCACGGTCTTCCTGCTGAATTTCCACAATCTGCAGGGATCTATCTGGCAGGATTTTGAGATTCCCTCGGCCTGTACAAAGAGAAGAGGGAAGGTAGAGCATGAGCAGCGTCAAAGATGCAATCTTATTACTTTAGATTCATGGGACGAAGCCTTTAAAAGCTCACATGCGCACTCTTAAAAGGCCAGCTCACCCCAAATTGAGAATTCTGTCATTATTTAGAAACATAGTCTCATTGGGGGGGGGGGGGGGGGGGGGATAGGGATGGATATCCCTATCCATACAATTCACTGCCGTTTCACTAGAGGCTGTAAAACACCAACAACTTTTATTCCTGTTCATTGTTCACCCAAATTATGATTACAATTAAAGGGTTAGTTCACCCAAAATTGAAAATTGTGTCATTAATTACTCACCCTCATGTCCATGTCATGGTCCAAACCCATAAGACTTTTGTTCAAATGAAGATCTTTTTGATGAAATCTGAGAGATTTCTGTCCCTTGACAGCAACACAACGGACACTTTGATGCCTTAAAAAAGTTCATAAAGAGATCGTAAAAATAATCCATATGAATTGAGCGGTTTAGTCCAAAAATGTCTGAATAGACATGAACGCTTTATGATAAACAGTTTTCATTTATTAACTTTTATTCACATATAAACATTCATCAACTCACACATCAGTTGTGGTAAATGGAAGCTCAAGCATGTTTGCTTGACCTGCGAGAGAACCAGTTAGGTTCATTCTCATGTTACGCAGCACGTTTAAGCTTCAGCAAGAACCAATTAGGTTCAGTCTCATGTTACGCATCACATTTGAGCTTCAGCGAGAACCAATGAGGCTCATTCTCATGTTACGCAGCACGTTTGAGCTTCAGCAAGAACCAATGAGGTTCATTCTTGTGTTACGCATCATGCTTGAGCTTCCTCAAGACCCAATGAGGTTCATTCTCATGTTACGCAGCACATTTGAGCTTCAGTAAGAACCAATGAGGTTCATTCTCTTGTTACGCATCACGTTTGAGCTTCAGCAAGAACCAATGAGGTTCATTCTCGTGTTATGCAGCACGTTTGAGCTTCAGTAAGAACCAATGAGGTTCATTCTCTTGTTACGCATCACGTTTGAGCTTCAGCAAGAACCAATGAGGTTCATTCTCGTGTTACGCAGCACGTTTGAGCTTCAGCAAGAACCAATGAGGTTCATTCTCGTGTTACGCATCATGCTTGAGCTTCCTCAAGAACCAATGAGGTTCATTCTCATGTTACGCATCACGTTTGAGCTTCAGTAAGACCCAGTGAGGTTCATTCTCGTGTTACGCAGCACGCTTGAGCTTCAGTAAGAACCAATGAGGTTCATTCTCTTGTTACGCATCATACTTGAGCTTCCTCAAGAACCAATGAGGTTCATTCTCGTGTTACACATCATGCTTGAGCTTCCTCAAGAACCAATGAGGTTCGTTCTCGTGTTACGCATCACGTTTGAGCTTCTACAAGAACCAATGAGGTTCATTCTCATGTTACGCATCATGCTTGAGCTTACTCAAGAACCAATGAGGCTCATTCTCGTGTGTTACGCATCACGTTTGAGCTTCCGTAAGAACCAATGAGGTTTGTTCTCATGCTCAATTCATATGGATTAGTTTTACGATCTCTTTATGAACTTTTTGAAGAGTCAAAGTGGTAGTTGCGTAGCTGTCAATGGAGGGACAGAAATCTCTCAGATTTCATCAAAAAGATCTTCATTTGTGTTCCGAAGATGAACGAAAGTCTTACGGTTTTGGAACGTCATGAGGGTGAGTAATTAATGACAGAATTTTCATTTTAGCAACACTCAGCGGACATTTCATGTCCGAACTGCTGCGATACGTACAACAACAAACATAATAAAATGCTGCCAGATTCCCGTTCATCGGGTTTTGATTAAAACTAAATGCACAGTTAGCGACACTCACTGTCAGGGCCATTTCTAGCCGCTCTGACGCCCTAGGCAAAATCCTTATTGGTGCCCCCAGTCAAATTTTAAAAAGCAACATTGGTATTACTGGTATTAATTAACAAATACATACATACATTCCAAAATATATTTGTTAATAAGGATTTAAATTAATACCAGTAATACCATTGTGTAGTCAGATGCCTGTATAGCCCTAGGCCTATATAATATATATATTTGGGCAATCCCTAGTTGCTAAGAAATTGTTCTCAGACATAACTACATAATTATTATGTGTTATTATTACATTTCACATAAAAGTAATAAGAATAAATACTGATTCAGTGTGGATTTTGTTACTCATTGATGCTTGAACTTCCCCTTTAAATAACGCGACGCTATGCCCTCTGTGTGTACGACACTACTTGCATTAAGCACTATTAGAACTGAATGAATCAATTCAGCATTCAACACCATCCGTAAAGATGCGTTAAATTCTACATAGTGATTTAATAAAGGATGTATTAATGTTGTGAATTAGCACATTTTATTATATTTTTAAATTGGCCGTTAAAGTTTTATAATTACAAAACACACTGATCCTTTAACAATGCATTGGCGCAAAAACCTTTTGGAGGTGCAAGTAAAAGAATAAAGCTTTATAGAGTCAAAATATAACTGCACACTCACTTCATCATGAAATGCTGAAGTGAGTGTGTAGTTATATTTTGCCTCTAACATACACACCGAGCAATGCTATCTGCCCATTTCACGGCGTGATTTCTCGACTGCCACAAATACTGCCCTAACAAAATACAGATTTGTGCACTTTGTACTGTACCTGTTTTTTAATTGGCCTTTAGTTTGAATTTAGCTTTATTGTATGGTTAAAAAAAGCGTTACCTAAGCATTGCCAAAGCATTGACCGAGCTCTTTGATCTAATGGTGTCGTTGAGCGCTCCCCCCCCCAACCCACGCCCCAACTGATGGCGCCCTAGGCGACCACCTAGTTTGCCTATACCTAAAAACGGCCCTGCTCACTGTACATTTCACTTTGAAATTGTCTCACAAAACGTGCAAGAAGACATCCAAACAAATGCAAAAGGAGATATGTGAGGGTAAGCAAGTAATGATAGACTTTCCATTTAGGGGTGAATTGTTCCTCTAAGGTTGTCAATGGTGGCGTTTACTTGAAATGCGGAAGGACTGGATGTTTTGGAGCTGTTTCTTACGGCCTCATTCCCACCATCAGACCGGAAGAAAAAAATCTAAACCAAACTGTTCACCGATGTTTCCCGACTACTAGCGAGAAACATCTCTCGATTTGGTTGCAAATCGGTCAGAAAACGAATGCACAGGCCCCTCCCACCCCATCGCTGACTCATCCACCATCGCCATCCTGCCATTCTGCCAACTGCCAGAGAGCTAGGAAGGTAAGGAGACCCCCA
Organism: Coreius guichenoti; assembly: GCA_039654105.1. Taxonomy (NCBI): domain Eukaryota; kingdom Metazoa; phylum Chordata; class Actinopteri; order Cypriniformes; family Gobionidae; genus Coreius; species Coreius guichenoti. The sequence goes on along the minus strand of CM077176.1, from coordinate 7,789,606 downwards.
TACCACATAAAAGATTGGAAGAACCTGCAGCATGCCCACCACCCCTACCGTCATCATTCACAATGCGATTGTTCCGAATCCAGTAGACCTCCACCTCGGGCTTGCCAGAGACCACGCAGGGAACGGTCACCGTCTGGTTCACCAGAAATTCATGGTATGTCTGTGTTTGGCCAAAGTCTGGTGTTTCTGATTGTAGGACAGAATTTCACATGAGAATCATTATGGGGATTCATCGCTTGATAGAAAAATAACAGAACATTACGAGTCTTCAGGAACCTACGGTAGACATAAAGCTGGTAGTTCATCTTCTTTGTGCCGTGATCATTTTCAAACACACAGGTATAGATTCCACTGTCACCTAACTCAACGTTATTCAAGGTCAGTGTACTCGAGGACTCATCATTTCTCTTGACTTCATGGCGATCTTCATCCACCTCTTCATTATCTTTCAACCAACTGATGTCTCCCTCTGAATCGGCTGAAACGCAGCATATAAAAAGACAGAAAAGAATAGAAAACAAAATCCTCTTGGTTATTTTATGAAAGTAACATTATATCTCTGTGATATTAAAAATGTTTCGACTGGTACAGACTGTTATGTGATTTACAGAGTCCCCCAAAATATTTGGACACATGAAAATGTATTAATGTCAGTGCATTACATAAACTGTAAAAGATTATATGATTAATAAGTTATGACAACACATTGCTTAAATCATCAATAAGTTATACAAGATTCAACTAATTTATGAAGTCTAATGTAATTTAAGTTGAAAGGACTTAAACATCCAAGTTGATTGTACTTAAAAATTTAAGGCAGCGACTTTTTTTTTTTTTTTTTTTTTACAGTGTAACAAAACATCAAACCAAGTAAAGCAATAGATAATGAACGAAAACAAAAAATGAAAAAAGTATTGTTGACACATGAGGAGAACTGATCTACATTCAATAAAAATAATCTTGAGCCCTGCTTAGTTTAACTTCCCAAAACAGCATTATTGTTTGCACTTAGTTTGATATTTTGTAAGTCATTAAGACATTTTTAAGTGTAACTGTCAAGATATAATTTGGCATTCATTGTGTGTCAATAATAGACATTCTTTGTGTACATTAGTCAGTTTTTACAACTAAACACACCAACCTTTACACAAGAGCAGAACTTTGCTTCCCACCATCACATCTGGGTTACTAGTGATGATGTCTAATTTAGCATCTAAAATGAAAGGAAACACATTCCACAAATTATGAACAATAACTTTTACACTGTACATGAGTTTTATCAGTGAAACCATAGAATAAGTCAGCTGGCAATGCTGATTATTTTCAAGCCAAAGCACTGTTTTACTGTGTCACTACCACAAATAGCTTCTAATATTGAAAAGCTCCTGCTTCTAATATTGGACAGACAACGAGGAAAAGAGTAAATGGACATTGGAAATGACCGGCTTTCCTTACAAAGCAATATTGCTTCCTGTGAGTGATCAAAGATGTCCAGCTACAAATAACAGAGCAATAATGTAATGGTTTTCTTTTATAATCTCTCCTTTACAAGGGAATGTGATACTGTAAGTACATTTATCTGCATATTATATATCTATATATTTTCATCTGTAATTGTTGAAATAATTATGTGTTAAATGTAGATTGAGTAATCCTTTGATTTATGCCATGCCAGGCAATTTTCATGGCAAGAGAAAATTACATCTATTAATAAAAAACAAAAAAAACAAAACAGTTAAATAGACAAAAAATAATAAATACATTTAATTTAATATAAAATTGTCAACACAAATGATATTGTCAAAACTATATTAAATTGTAAATTGTAATAATATTTGCTTCTACTAAAAATTTTAAATAGGTTCTCACACTTCTGGACCCGACTGTATCTAAAAAGCCAATAAAGTCAATATGTCACAGAAATTAAATGACACTCAAAGGTTAGGAAAGTAAGTCCCGGCTTACCTATTAGTCTTGAGCATACAAGAAGGAGTCCACACAGTCTGAATAAAATCATGGTTGCAGTCTTCTCTTCCTGCGCACCTCTCCTGGAGTCTAACAGGCAACATGTCCCCCATGATTTTATATGCTATGACAGAGACAGACAGGAACCTGGTTATCTGGAGGATCTGACCCTAAAACTCCCTCCTCCAGATGCTTCATTCAGATGATGGAGCGCAGGGATGCGAGGACGCGCTCCAGCCGCCCAGACGCCAGCGGCCCTCCCCTCTTGCTGTCCCCTGACACTCGATGAAGGGAGATATTTTATCTCAATATCTTGCATTTTATTGAAGATTATTTAAAACATGCGGAAGATAAAGAAAAACATGTGCACACACGTTACCAAATAGCCTAACTTGAGAAAAAAAATAATAAATGGTCATAATTATTATGATTTAAATATTAAATAATCTTAAACAAACAAATTAATATACATTTGTTGCATTAAAAATGTTACCTAGCGTTTTATGATTAATTATATGCAGATTTGCTGTTGAACGGAATTAACAACAGGCTGAAATGTAGCAACACTGCAAGAGTAATATTGCTTTTATACATTTACATAAACAAGCAGATAACATCCATTTTTACGGAAATAAGGGTGTGTTCACACTTGACGTCTGTTTTGAAGCTGCCAGCGTCTGTTTTACATTATAATCCTATGGAGTAACCCGTGTTTTCAAAAAAGTCGTGAGCGCTTTTCTAAACGCCAACGCCGACGTCTTTTTCTGCAGCTCAGCGCGTCTTTTTCTGCAGCTCAGAGCGTCTTTTCAAGTTGAAAAAAGTTCAACTTTTCTGATAAAAACGCCCTACGTCAAGCGCCTTTTTGACAGCTGACCAATGACAAGCGAGTAGCGAGACCTGACTCGTTTCCATAACAACAAGAAAAATGGAGAAGGTTCAGGCAGATAGACTAAACAGCAGTAGCAGGTATGCCGCAAACCGCGCATCATCCAACCGGAGCTCCTGGACTAAATTATTTTAAGCACCATACTGTTTTCTTCCCCGTATAATGTCGTGCACCCACAAACGTCGTTGTGAACCGACATTCTCCTCCTAGTTAACTTCAAAAGCCAACGCAAGAGCCAACTTTCTCTTTCTCGACATTTTGTATCGCTGCACCACACAGCACTCTTGTTGCAGCTGTTGTTATAGCAACAAAAGACGCCCTCGGCTGCTATTTGGAACTAAACGCTGCCAGGTTTTTTTTTTTTTTTTTTTATAAATAAAAGAGCGCTCTTGTCAACCTTTTCTTGTCAAAAAAGACGTCAAGTGTGAACACGCCCTAAATCGGGCGTTTAGCATCACACTTAGCCAAACAAATCACAGGCTGAAACCCGGTCTGGAGTTCCGTGTAATATGGAGTGGGGCGACTTCCCCTCTGCACTCAAAGCATCTGTAACCACTCCGCTCGAACTCCACTACGGAGTTTACATATCCACTACTCCCTGCTGAGACTAGCGAGAGAAAAAGTGCGATCGTGAACCGAGAGAAAACCCGAATGCGCCGACAACCAAGATGAAAAAAGCTTGTATTTAATTATGAATTATATACTTCATTATGGTGACTTTTTATGCACTGATTTGTGCTGGATTAGCTTGTCTGCTGGTAGCTATCGTAAAGGCACAATATGTAATTTTTCGTCATTAGAGGTCGCTCATTCAAAACAAAGGCGATGCTTGATGATGCCTTGATTTCGCGGAGCTTTAATTAAGCTGCAGACGAACGAACCACTTTTTTTTTATCATATCAGATACATTTGAGTGTGTTGAAAGTTATGTTATAATGCTACTCTGTGCGTTCACTCTGCGGCTACTATGAGACTAGATCGATATTAGGCATGGGAAAACATGGTACTCGCAGTAAATCAAGAAAAAGAGATTTAAACAATAAGACTAACATATATATTGAGCTGTATAACAATGATTAGTTTTCTGTCGATGAATGTATCCAAACAGTTTACCTATTTAATAAAACACATAATATATTAAAGATATATTAAAGCGTCTTTGTTGTTTCCATGGTTTCTACAATATAAAACCGTAAATCAATGGTAACGCGGGTATGATGTCATTGATTGGCGACGCACGGACACGGTCCATGTCCTGGTTAAAATAGCTTATTTCTCTAGATTTAGACATTCTAGGAAACATTTGGGATAATGTAAGTACACAAGTCAACAAAATATATAACATTGTTCTAGTGGTTTTTGGATATTTTAATTGAAAAATCTGACATACCGTGCCTTCAACGAGCACGCTTTTTGATGCACTGAAAATTTACAATGTTGTCAAATTGCTTACCGAGATCATGTATCTATTTCAGTTCACACACACACACACACACACACAGTTCGATAACCTTTATTTAACCAGGCAAGTCACTTAAGAACAGAATAAGAAGTTCTTATTTTCAACAACAGCCTGGACAGCCAGTTCACAAGTTCACAAGTTTAAAGACCACACTAACAACAGAATACATTTAAGCAACTTTACTGGAATATTATTAAACTAGGCCCACATGTTCAACTCCTCTCAACATCATCCCCTCTTGTCTCTCTGTCAATGCCTCTTCGTTTGTTGCTGTATTTGTCTTGACACTTATGGAATGAGAACACTGGTCAGTTCCAATTCTTCAGTTTAACTGCTGTGACATTTAACATTATCTTAAAATAAATAAAACCACTTCTCCTAAAGAAGAACATATGGTCTTCTTTTCAATGAATGACATTCATTCTTTATAAAATTAAATATAATTAATCCTTATTAAAGATATTAAAGAGCAGTGAGTGATTTTCTCTGTCTTTTGTTGTTTTAACATTAAGGGCACAAACGGCAGCAGGTTTATTAGTCACTGTCACTTTAAGACCAAATGCTGCACTTAAAAAATGATACGTTGGATTTACTTAACTTTTTTATGTCAACAGGTTCCACGTAACTGGGTTATGTTGAGTTTAATTAACATTGTTTATTTCAGTAAACTTAAGTTTTTTACATAAGGTTAATTCAATGCCATTTAGTTAAATCAGGTTAACATTCTTAATTTTGTCCAAAACTATTAAGTTCAATTATTCTAAAATGAGTATCAAACAAAAACAAGTAATCCAGTTTAATTGATTATTTTTATTTAATGAAATACAATTTTTACAACATTTACAAATGTTATCTAACAAGAAAACCTTTTACAAAATCTTATTAGCTAGCCTGAAGATGGTTTTGTTACATCCATGGCATGCCCAGAGTAGTTGTTTTTTATTATAAAAACAACTTTAATTGTTATTAGCAGGTCCTCACCCCAAGCACATGCTCTACACTTCTCCACAATGGTAACCTCCAAAAACACTAACATAACACAAACTTTTAAATACCAACATAACAAAACATTAAACATTAAAAAGAATGTTTGAAAACTCTCCATTTTCTCATCTTGTTAAAAATGCATAAAATAGCACTTTATTTAAACATTTACTCCCCGAATTCAGCCCCTTTGCAAAGCATGATGGGAAGTGAAAGTCCTGTTTGATTGGGTTACTTGATTAAAACATGTTATTTCAAAATGAAAACATCAAGTTAAGTCAAAGAGTAACGGTTTCAAGTCAATTTAACGTGAAGCAATCACATTTGAACCAGAAACCTGATATAATTGTGTTAAATCAAGATGAATTGCTTAAATAAAGTGAACAGCATCATAAAATCATTTTTTGAGTGTGGGATCCATCCGATATTCTCACAACTGTTTACGTTTTCTTAAGACTTAACGTGTTTACGTGAATACTCTCCAAAAAGGACATTTTGACATAATGTTGTGTGTATTTGTCCGTTTAGGCATGAAAAGACACAAAAGAGAACTCAATTCAGTAGTCAAATGCTGTCTGAGAGACGGCTGCACGTGTGTGCGCACAGAAAACCGCACCGAATAGAGCTCTCTTTTGTGTCGTCACGCTTTTTCAGATCTATCCATATGTCTGCTGTTCTCTTTCGCACACATTTTTGAACGTTTGATGAGACATGCAACAAGTGTATGCCAACTTATGTCCAGCCGGGTAGATTCAGTGCAGGACATCATTCTGACTGAATCTCATCCCAATTCATCTCGTTTTTATTCGTTAACGAAAGTCAATAGATTTTCGTCATAGTTTTTGTAATTCATTTTTACTTACCCTGTCTTTTTGAACATACAGTATGTTCAATATTCTGCGACAATGACCCTGCTGCCTGCTTTCTCTTCCGTCTCTCCTGCTCCATTTAACACATTCATGGAATCACAGAAGTGGTGCTTTTTACAAGATTAGGGCTTCAGTTTGATTTTTTATTTGGGGGGGATTCAAATGCCTATGGGCATTAAAGTCGAAATGACATACTGACATATGACGTCATATTTATCAGATGAAAAGTCGAAATTGTGACAAGTTATGATTAGCCTACATAAAAAGTAAAAAATTATTACTTGGGTTTGACTTTTTAATATCATAATTATGACATACAATTAAGACATATTTTTTACTTTTTGTCGTAATTATGACAAAGTTGAAATTATTACATAAAAAGTCATAATTATGACATATTAAGTCATAATTATGAGATTAAAACGTAGAAATGAGATTATATATAGAAATTATAATTATATCATAATGACTTTGGTAGAAATTGTAATTTCTACTTTTTATGTCAAAATTTTGACAAATTTTCGACTTTTCATGAACTTAATTCATGAAATAAATAAATTTTTATGTCATAATTACGATTTACAAAATGATGCATTTTTTCTTATGTGGCGGAAATGGGCTTCCATACAAATCAGCCTTCTCTGCAATGCTAACACTTTGTCTGGAACAATAAATGAGAAAATTGTGATTTTTTTATGTGCGATATTTATCATTAAAAAAAGCTCAATGAGGGTGCTCAAAACCACAAAAAAATTAAAAAAAGGAAGGAAAAGTTGGCACACCACAGCTCCAAAAGTAGAAAAATATGTATTTTATGTTCTCACCACAGGTGACGTTTCGAGCCCAGTGGCTCTTCATCAGATTAAATAAATATTTTTCCATTTTTGGAGCTGTGATGTGCCAACTTTTCCTTCCTTTTTTAATTTTTTTTGTGATTGAGCACTCTCATTGAGGTTTTTTGCCCATCAGATGTGAATCTTTGTGCAATATTTATCATAAACCATTAAAGATTGCACATAATAAATGTATTACACTCTTGAAGATGTTTTACACTCTTGAAGAAAAAAAAAAAGGTTAACTAATACTCCAATTACTCAAATGTGTTTTGAAACATTTAAAACACTTTTAAATTAGACAATTATAATAATTATAATAATTCCATTTTTCCCATTTTAAATTCTGTCATATTTTGCTTATTAGATAAACAAGTGTATAATAAAATCTAAATCTATACTTGATCCAATGTCATGATATAACAGTATGAAATAACAACAATGGAATTATGAAAATTATGTAAGGACCAAAAAAAAGTAGCGTTCAACAAATTAAAAATGAGATTCAGTGGGTTACAATGCGTTACAATGATGAAAGTCTTCATCCAAACACAAGCATGTCTTCCTAAAGGATGCAATGATTACAGTCGCGTATCGTAGTAGTGTAATCAACAGAAGAGATGTTTTATAAACAAACAAAAGGTTATTTTTGTCTTTACCAGAACAATTCAGTACGTCAGTAGTTTGACTCACCTGCTCTAAAAAATTAGAGCTCAGCATGTTTGCGTGCAGAAAACAATAGCTGTTGTTTCTGCCCCCTGGGATGCTCCCTCATATCACGATATCATATTTGCTGATTTTGACTAACTTGACTAATTAATTTAATCAATACAAAACATCAAATAATTTTGTCAGACTTCTAGCAACTAACACAGATTATTGGAGTATGTTTTATATTATTTCAGTCTTTCTACTTCAAAATGTGTTACTTGCCATTTCAAGTATTTGTGAAATGTGCCTTTTTTTTTTCAGTGTAATGCTGACAAAATTACATAGGCTTTATTAGTTTGTATGGTGTACCTTAGCAACACACAAAGGTCATGGAATCATCCAGGTATACTGATAAAAGTAACTTTCCTTGAACAGATGGAAGGAAAGTAATAATGTACAAGGATAACCTCACTGATAGGAGTCCTGTAGGACAATTTATGGGCTTTCAAGGTCAGAGGAGATGTCATATAAATCAGAACGCTCTCTAAAGGTTGACGTGAAATCTCCATTGATGTGAATAGGAACACGTCTACTTCTCTGTGTATACACATCTTCAATTACTCCAATTACTCTATGACCTATATTGGAAGTTTTTATAATGCTCCTCTGTGGAGCACGTCTGCTTTCTGGCAGTGATTGAGTAGAATCTAAATGGGTTTATCTGGTGGTAATGGTTTATTTAACTGGAAATAAAATAAAAACAACATCAATCACTGTACAGAGCATTCAAGCATGCAGAAGCCATGATGCAAATCCTTATCTTTCAAATGTAATCCTTATCTTTCAAAATAAAAAGCCTCATCCTCATGAGTTTGAACATCCTAGAAATTGGCCGTTTTGGGAACCAAAATAAAGTAGTAGTCTACTTCAGAATGATTTTGTGGGGAAGATTATCAGTAAATAACATCATTTCAGTCTGTTTTTCACACCAGGGTTATTATTTAACTAAAGGTATGTTTACACATGTATGTTTTTTCTTTGCGTTTGTTGTGTACAGAAGACAGAATTGTCAAAATGATCCCCGTTCACCCTGTTCATCTGTGAAAACAACTAAAAACGCTGTATTATTCATGCCAGGCCAGTAGTTGGTGATGTCACTTTGTAAAGAAACACTACACGTCGACTGAACACGTAATACGCATGTGCATGATGTCGCCGCTTTCACATATTCACATTTGTTGTAGTTTACGTAGAGATGATGACAGTATTGTTTTCAAAATCCCATTTTCAAAAGTTTGTGTTTTCAGGCCCCCAGAATGTGTAAATGAACGACCTAAAATGCATAAAAAGTTTTCAGTTTTTAGTTGAAAACGGTGTTGTGTAAATGGCTCCTAAAACATAAACCATAAAAAAACTTTTTGTTTACATTTAGTTTAACTTGATGTACTAAAATAACTAAAAATGAAATAAAAATGAATAAAAAAAGTTTAGACATATTTTAAGAACTAATAAAAATGACAAAAACACACAACAGAATTAGCCCACTAAAACTTTAAAATGAAAATGAAAACAGAAAATATAAAAATAAAAATATTAATAAAAACTATAATATGATACTAAAATAATACAGTTTCACAGTTATTGTATGGATTCAGATCATTTGGATATTAGTGGATACAAAACTATCAGATATTATCCTGCTTATATTAAATATTCTTTATAAAATATTCTTATATTAAAATATATCCTTATGATTTGGAATATAGTGAATCGACATACAAATCTATCAGATATTTTCCTTATATTGTAATATTATACTTATGATTTGGAATATAATGGATTTGCATACAAAACTATCAAATATTATCCTTGTATTGTAATATTAGCCTTATGATTTGAAATATAGTGAATCGACACAAAACTATCAGATATTTTCCTTATATTGTAATATTATACTTATGATTTGGAATATAGTGGATCGACATACAAAATTGTCAAATATTATCCTCTTATTGTATTATTATCCTTATGATTTGGAATATAGTGGATCGACATACAAAACTGTCAAATTTTATCCTCTTATTGTATTATTATCCTTATGATTTGAAATATAGTGGGTCGACACAAAACTATCAAATATTATCCTTATATTGTAATATTATCCTTATGACTTGGAATATAGTGGATCGACATACAAAACTGTCAAATATTATCCTCATATTGGTATATTATTCTTATAATTTGGAATATAGTGGGTCGACATACAAAACTATCAGATATTTTCCTTATATTGTATTATTATCCTTATGATTTGAAATGTAGTGGATCGACACAAAACTATCAGATATTATCCTCATATTGTAGTATTATACTTATGATTTGGAATATAGTGGATCAACATACAAAACTATCAGATATTTTCCTTATTTTGTTATCATTACGAGCACACATGACATTTAACTGTTTATTACTGCCGCATGGATGCAACTTTGACACATTCATCTCTGAATGATAACAGAATACTTCCTAAATCATAACACTGAAACAAGCATTTTCTGTAAAGCTGCTTTGAAACTACAAACCCGATTCCAAAAAAGTTGGGACACTGTACAAATTGTGAATAAAAAAGGAATGCAATAATTTACAAATCTCATAAACTTATATTTTATTCACAATAGAATATAGATAACATATCAAATGTTGAAAGTGAGACATTTTGAAATGTCATGCCAAATATTGGCTCATTTTGGATTTCATGAGAGCTACACATTCCAAAAAAGTTGGGACAGGTAGCAATAAGAGGCTGGAAAAGTTAAATGTACATTTAAGGAACTGCTGGAGGACCAATTTGCAACTTATTAGGTCAATTGGCAACATGATTGGGTATAAAAAGAGCCTCTCAGAGTGGCAGTGTCTCTCAGAAGTCAAGATGGGCAGAGGATCACCAATTCCCCCAATGCTGCGGCAAAAAATAGTGGAGCAATATCAGAAAGGAGTTTCTCAGAGAAAAATTGCAAAGAGTTTGAAGTTATCATCATCTACAGTGCATAATATCATCCAAAGATTCAGAGAATCTGGAACAATCTCTGTGCGTAAGGGTCAAGGCCGGAAAACCATACTGGATGCCCGTGATCTTCGGGCCCTTAGACGGCACTGCATCACATACAGGAATGCTACTGTAATGGAAATCACAACATGGGCTCAGGAATACTTCCAGAAAACATTGTCGGTGAACACAATCCACCGTGCCATTCGCCGTTGCCGGCTAAAACTCTATAGGTCAAAAAAGAAGCCATATCTAAACATGATCCAGAAGCGCAGGCGTTTTCTCTGGGCCAAGGCTCATTTCAAATGGACTGTGGCAAAGTGGAAAACTGTTCTGTGGTCAGACGAATCAAAATTTGAAGTTCTTTTTGGAAAACTGGGACGCCATGTCATCCGGACTAAAGAGGACAAGGAGAACCCAAGTTGTTATCAGCGCTCAGTTCAGAAGCCTGCATCTCTGATGGTATGGGGTTGCATGAGTGCGTGTGGCATGGGCAGCTTACACATCTGGAAAGGCACCATCAATGCTGAAAGGTATATCCAAGTTCTAGAACAACATATGCTCCCATCCAGATGTTGTCTCTTTCAGGGAAGACCTTGCATTTTCCAACATGACAATGCCAGACCACATACTGCATCAATTACAACATCATGGCTGCGTAGAAGGAGGATCCGGGTACTGAAATGGCCAGCCTGCACTCCAGATCTTTCACCCATAGAAAACATTTGGCGCATCATAAAGAGGAAGATGCGACAAAGAACACCTAAGACAGTTGAGCAACTAGAAGCCTGTATTAGACAAGAATGGGACAACATTCCTATTCCTAAACTTGAGCAACTTGTCTCCTCAGTCCCCAGACGTTTGCAGACTGTTATAAAAAGAAGAGGGGATGCCACACAGTGGTAAACATGGCCTTGTCCCAACTTTTTTGAGATGTGTTGATGCCATGAAATTTAAAATCAACTTATTTTTCCCTTAAAATGATACATTTTCTCAGTTTAAACATTTGATATGTCATCTATGTTGTATTCTGAATAAAATATTGAAATTTGAAACTTCCACATCATTGCATTCTGTTTTTATTCACAATTTGTACAGTGTCCCAACTTTTTTGGAATCGGGTTTGTATATGTATTGTGAAAAGCGATATACAAATAAGCTCGAACTGAATTGATTTGAATACAGTGCACAAGTCATATACTTTTATGGTGCTTTATTTGCTCTTTCTGAAGCTCAGCAATATAAAAAGCTGCTGGGACATTATGCATAACATAACAAGTTTTTATTTTTGCCTGAAAACCCATTCCAAAACCTCTCAGTAGCAACAAAGGCACCATGTAATCTGGTTTGCCACCAACTGCGAGATTTGTGATCTGTTCTCTCCGAGAGACGTCCACACCTCTGACCTTATCAGCAATGAGGGCAACTGGCAAGCACGGCTTCCCAGCACCTCAATGCTTGATAGCAGGTCAATCAGAGGCAATGCATGGTCTCATGTAAAGGTCCTCTGGGCCTCTGGGAATGTAGTCCACCCATTTAGGACTTCATATCAGCGTGATAATCGGCCCCACTCATTTTCTTTCATTATGAGGGAGCATGTGCTTTCAAAGCTGGGCACTAGGAGATGAAAAGGAGTTGTTAGTTGTCTTTTTTTCAACCCTTCTCTAGTACATTTTTGGTCTTTATGATGTCTCTTAGGTCAGAACAGGATCCCATTGAAGCTCGGATGATCTGCAGTACATGTCCTAAACGTTTGCCAAATCTCCAGAGTAAAGGAACTTCCCTTTTAAGACCCTCAAAACAATGAGCCCACACCCATTTAGGGATGCCACACGACGCCAGCTCCCAGAAGTGTAGACCAGCATCTGTTCCCGTCTTTGTCCTTCTCTCGGCCTAGTAAACAAACAATAGTTGCAAAGACAATGGGGTGTTAGTCTGGAGCCAGTAGCGTAGTGCTGACATATAATAAAAACACGCTAGTAAGGAACGCACATGCAAGCACGCACACAGGCGCTCAAGGTTATTGTCTAAGACAGCTTTGCTGGGCGTGAACAGATGCTTCAGGAAGAGCGGGCAGATGTCAGACCAACTCCTGATATGTGGACAGAGAGCCTAAAATTACACTAAGCAGACATACTGATTCCATAAAGACATAGGTAGATGTCAAAAAAGGAATGATATTGGTAATTTAATTATGTTGGCTTGACAACATCCCATAACTTGAAATCAAAATTTCTAAATGTAATTCATCCTCAACCTGTCATACATCCACTCAAGCTGTTCTGCATTAGTATATTATATCTTTTCCAACTGCACTGAAAAAACTCCAATAAGTACAATTTAGTTTAATAAGTTCATAATTAAATTTGATAAATTCAATAAGTTAAAATTAAAGTAAAAATCAAGTTTTTGCACGCATATTTTTAAAGTAAATTTCACATATGGAATTAAGTAAATTCTACTTAACTAAGATAAGTAAAATTAACAAAAAAAAAACTTGGCCAGTAAAAGGTTGTGAGTAATTTCTACTTAGTTTTTACTCAAACAATATAACACTGAGTTAAACCACACTTTTAAAGTGATGCTTTACTTAGAAACATCTAAGTAAATAATACAATAGATATTGTGTATTATCTACAGTGGGGAGAACAAGTATTTGATACACTGACGATTTTGCAGGTTTTCCTACTTACAAAGCATGTAGAAGTCTGTAATTTTTATCATAGGTACACTTCAACTGTGAGAGACGGAATCTAAAACAAAAATCCAGAAAATCACATTGTATGATTTTTAAATAATTAATTTGCATTTTATTGCATGACATAAGTATTTGATCACCTACCAACCAGTAAGAATTCCGGCTCTCACAGACCTGTTAGTTTTTCTTTAAGAAGCCCTCCTGTTCTCCACTCATTACCTGTCCACACCTGTCCACACACTCAATCAAACAGACTCCAACATGGCCAAGACCAGAGAGCTGTGTAAGGACATCAGGGATAAAATTGTAGACCTGCACAAGGCTGGGATGGGCTACAGGACAATAGGCAAGCAGCTTGGTGAGAAGGCAACAACTGTTGGCGCAATTATTAGAAAATGGAAGAAGTTCAAGATGACGGTCAATCTCCCTCGGTCTGGGGCACCATGCAAGATCTCACCTCGTGGGGCATCAACGATCCTGAGGAAGGTGAGGGATCAGCCCAGAACTACACGGCAGGACCTGGTCAATGACCTGAAGAGAGCTGGGACCACAGTCTCAAAGAAAACCATTAGTAACACGCTACGCCGTCATGGATTAAAATCCTGCAGCGCACGCAAGGTCCCCCTGCTCAAGCCAGCGCATGTCCAGGCCCGTCTGAAGCTTGCCAATGACCATCTGGATGATCCAGAGGAGGAATGGGAGAAGGTCATGTGGTCTGATGAGACAAAAATATTTTTTTTTGGTCTAAACTCCACTTGCCGTGTTTGGAGGAAGAAGAAGGATGAGTACAACCCCAAGAACACCATCCCAACCGTGAAGCATGGAGGTGGAAACATCATTCTTTGGAGATGCTTTTCTGCAAAGGGGACAGGACGACTGCACCGTATTGAGGGGAGGATTGATGGGACCATGTATCGCGAGATCTTGGCCAACAACCTCCTTCCCTCAGAGCACTGAAGATGGGTCGTGGCTGGGTCTTCCAGCATGACAACGACCCAAAACACACAGCCAGGGCAACTAAGGAGTGGCTCCGTAAGAAGCATCTCAAGGTCCTGGAGTGGCCTAGCCAGTCTCCAGACCTGAACCCAATAGAAAATCTTTGGAGGGAGCTGAAAGTCCGTATTGCCCAGCGACAGCCCCAAAACCTAAAGGATCTGGAGAAGGTCTGTATGGAGGAGTGGGCCAAAATCCCTGCTGCAGTGTGTGCAAACCTGGTCAAGAACTACAGGAAACGTATGATCTCTGTAATTGCAAACAAAGGTTTCTGTACCAAATATCAAGTTCTGCTTTTCTGATGTATCAAATACTTATGTCATGCAATAAAATGCAAATTAATTACTTAAAAATCATACAATGTGATTTTCTGGATTTTTGTTTTAGATTCCGTCACTCACAGTCGAAGAGTACCTATGATAAAAAATTACAGACTTCTACATGCTTTGTAAGTAGGAAAACCTGCAAAATCGTCAGTGTATCAAATACTTGTTCTCCCCACTGTACATAGAAGTAACACAGCACCTGAACACAGAGACCGCAATATTTGGCACAATCTATCTATCTATCTATCTATCTATCTATCTATCTATCTATCTATCTATCTATCTATCTATCTATCTATCTATCTATCTGTCTGTCTGTCTGTCTGTCTGTCTATCTATCTATCTATTTATCTATCTATCTATCTATCTATCTATCTATCTATCTATCTATCTATCTATCTATCTATCTATCTATCTATCTATCTATCTATCTATCTATCTATCTATCTATCTATCTATCGATCCCCAGTAGCGGCATCTAGCTACTGGGGTGCCTCATGGCTCAGTGCTTGGGCCACTTCTTCACTCCAGCCAGATGATCTGACAGTATCTGCTTGTATCTCGGCCTACCAGACAGATATTTCCTGCTGGATGAAGGACCACCACCTTCAACTCACTTAGACTTACTATTCTATATCCAAAAATTTTTTTTTTTTTTTTTTAAACCTTGCTAAGTGTACTGTGCTAGACTAACTGGGACTTGTCATAGCACTTGCATATTGTTGCCCTGTTGTTGGTTTCATTGCTTCATTGCTTCATTTGTAAGCCACTTTGGATCTATCTATACACACAAGTACAATCCCAAATAACTCCTACATGAGAACTGGCCAGTCAGAAGCTACTAAAAGTCATTACTTCAATACTCAATAAGGGCAGGGTGGACAGTCTTCAAATCTAGCAAAAAAGTGAAGTACCCCTTTAAAACAATGCTCTGATGACATTAACAGTAGCCTAAAGATTAAAACTCCATTTGTTTGATGTTAATTTTGTTTGCCCATCTAAACTATAAAGGATATGAAGAATACACCTTGTAGTTGAAAATAGACACGCCAGCTATATATAGTTTCCCAGTACGTGTCATTTGTGTATTAGAGGAAGGAAGGTGTCCCATCTTACTACAGTGTTCTACTGATGTACAGCAGACAGTCAAGGACAAAATATCTGTCTTGAAACTGGGAGCACAGAAGTTCACTGTAAACTTTAACTTGCACTATGATAAAAAATTATTCAATGTAGAATTATTATTCAAGATTTATTTTCACTGTAAAATCCAACAATGATTTAGTTAACTTTACTTA
Organism: Coreius guichenoti; assembly: GCA_039654105.1. Taxonomy (NCBI): domain Eukaryota; kingdom Metazoa; phylum Chordata; class Actinopteri; order Cypriniformes; family Gobionidae; genus Coreius; species Coreius guichenoti. The sequence continues at coordinate 7,773,595 of CM077176.1, read as the reverse complement.
ATGTCTTAACTTAATTGTAAAAATCTAGTAATCTGTACTTTTCACATACTATTCCTTGTTTACTCAGAAAACCCAAGTTAAGATTAATTGATTGGTTTGAGTGCCATTTTGTCAAGCAAAAAAAAAAAAAAAAAAACCCTCACCATTATGGTGATTAGTGTTCACTTTGGTTGGGCACTTGGAACATTCATATTATTATAACTCTCTTTCTATTGATGCAGTGATGCAACAAGAAATCACAGTGATTTGCTTTCAAAAGAAGAGAAGTAATAAATAGGTTGCTTTTAAAAGTTGACAGCTTCTGACTGAGTAATTAACTATAGTTAATGATTCAGTCAGAAATGAAGGTCACCTTTTATTGCTAACACTTACATCATAAACACCTGTGAAACGTTTAATTGGCTTGATATAATCCCTCTATATTTGTGACAATATCTTGCAGTTGATCACACACAGACTTCAACATTCAGCATGCAAAACACAACAATGGTAACAACAATGGTAGCTATACTAAGTCAATAGTAAATCTAAAGTAAAAGATCAAGTACTCTCTACAGTTCTTTTTTAGTTACTAGAACTCGTGTAAGTGAATTACACTAACTAAGCATTTGTTAGCACAATATACTATTCCTATTTCACTTTACTTGTTGTTTTTAAGGCAATCGGTTTGCATGCTTTTTTTAAGTAAGTCTAACTAATTAGATTTTACAGTTTAAATGTAAAAAAGGTCGGTTAACAGCAAATTATATATACAGGGAAAACCGTAATAGATCTAACATTTCATGTAATTTTACAGTAAAATACTGCTAAATATAACATTTTTGGAAGTTTAAAAGAACAAATCATCTTAAAATTTACAGTCAAAAGCTATAAACTGACATTCCCAAAATTCAATTATGTTTCTTCTCAGTTATTATTTTCTTTTGTTATCAGTTATGTACACATTAAGGTTTCATGTTCTTGTTATCATGTATGTAAATTAGGGTTTTATGTTATGTTAAATTAATGTTTGGTTGCATTATTTTAGTGTCATGTTTGTTACCATGATGGTGTTTTGTATTTGTCTGCATGACAGTGAGTACAATGTGTATTTATTTTAGCTTGTGATGAACTTTGATGTGTCTTTCTTTTTACCACCAGTGTTATTATGGTGATTCAGTAGGCTATATATTGTTAAAGATACAAAACAGATTTTAGTAGAAGCATTGCCTGGATTTACTGATTAAATTTGTTTTTTTGTAAATTAAAAAAGTTTTAAATTGTAAAATGTACAGGTTGTTCTATAAATATATTAACATTTTACTGTATTATTCTGGCAATCACAGCTTTTTTCTGTAAAAACTTTTTTTTTTTTTTTTACAGTGATTATAATATTTCCCAATATTGATTTTCGTTTTTTGAATTAGTTGAATTTATAGTCATGACTATAAATTCAACTAATTCAAAAAACGAAAAGCAATTTTTAATGTTACAGCCAGTGTTGGGGGTAACGCATTGCAAGTAACGCAAGTTACGTAATCAGATTTTTTTTCCAAGTAACTAGTTAAGTAACACACTACTTTTAAATTTACAATAAAATATCTGAGTTACTTACTTTGTTTTGCCATTTATTGATAGCTCTTCTGTCCTTATGTTGAGAGAAATTGTGAGTAAATGCAGAGGTGTTTTTGTACGCTGCGTAAACATGATGGGTATTGAGTAAATGTGAGCTGGCACTCACTCATCTCACCTGCACAAAAACAGATTCAGTATTCCTCAAAATGAATAAAAACAGTGAAATGCAAACACAGAATATTACACAAAGCTGCAATAATTAATTATGTTAAATAATGCAAATATACTGTATTGTATACTGAACACGTACAGTATATGTCTTTGCTGCTGACCTTTGATGATCCAATTCAGGCATACTAATAAGCAAAAATGACTTTAGATAAACATTACATTTGTGTTTCATTTTTGTTTTTTTATTGCTGAAGCAAGAGTGTTGAACTTTCTTCTGTATCTTATTCTTCTGTAATTCAGAATGGCAGCACAGCTGAAAGATTTGTTTGAGCTGCGCCCTCTAATGTACAGGTGTGAATTTGCATTTCCTTTAGGCTTAGGCTTATTCGTTTCACTTTTGGAAAGAGAGTTTACATTTGCCAAAAATATTACTTTTTTTGTTATTACAAAACAAACGAGCAAGCCCAGCCCAGGTGAGAAAAAGTAAAGCAAAAGTAACGTAACATTTATTTCCATAAAAAGTAACGCTATTAGTTACTTTTTAGGGAGTAACGCAATACTGTAACTGTAGACTGTAAAAAAATAGGGTCGAGCTGGCCGTTGCCATCTTGGCAGCGCGTCACCGCGCATCACACCCGGATAACTGAAAATGGGCAAAGAGGCGGGACGTGGCTGGAGCTGAGGTGACGTGATGACTAACAGACAGCAGACAAACAACAATCCACCTGTCACTCAAAGTGGCCACGCCCTTAATTATGCAGAACTTTAAGGCTTTATATAATGTAAACGAATGAGTTATAAAAAAATTCACCCCCCTCACAGTTGTCATAAAGGGCAAAATTAGCCATATAGACCAAAACCACAATTTGTACCAGGCTGTAAACATGTTTTTTTCTGCTGTAAAGTTGGGCATTTTAACATGGGACTCAATGAGATTCTGCTCCCTTTTGGAGCCTGTCCCTAGTGGCCAGTCGATGAACTGCAGTTTAAGTCACTTCCGTATTGGCTTCAAGAGAAACTGGGGGAGGTTGCCGCTTGATTGTAACGCATTACTTTTAAAAATAACTTTCCCTAACACTTGTTACAGCTTTCTGTTGATTGCACATTAATATTCACACAGCATTTGTAAGGCTAGTAAAGTTTATGTTGTTAGAATAAAGCTATTGTTCCTCTGACGTCAATGTCGCTGCAGCTGCTCCTCTCTGCGATACTGTATGAGCATTAGTGTGTACTGTGTAGTCAAAACAAAGGTGGGGTGTCCACACAGAGCATCTGATTTAATGTAAAGACTCATCTTATCACTCAGGTGAAGATAATCATTCAGACAATAGCAGGAAGACGACATTTCAGCAACAGTAAATAAAACCACATGAATAAATACGAACAGGCCTAATGATTGCATAAATCATAAATACAGAGCTAACAATAAGATGCGGTAGACTGGATGTGATGTTGCTAATAATAGTTCACCGCCTTTATTATTAATGGCATGCTGGCAGATATTTGATGCAAACAGGCAATTCTTGAATAGAATACTTTCTGAGAGAGAACGAGAGAGAATGTGCTCAAGCCTCAGTTGCCAGGTCAGAAAAACTACTCTGTTTTTTATTTTATTTTTATCTTTCTACCATAAACAGTGCAATTGTGTTGGTTTTATTGGCAAACATAAGACATTTTTTTATTCTACTGGCTTTCTCTTTTGGTCACTTGCATACTTGACGAACATGAGGTCAGCCAATTACTTTAATAATATAACAATAGATTTTTGTAAATAAAAAAAAATGTAATTAGTCATAGTACAATACATTTTTAAACTAAATCTCCCATCTAATCACAATATACCAATAAACTCTGATTTTCATGTTCCCAAACATTTATTTTGGTAAGTTAATTATAGGTAATCTACTTTGTTCACATCAGAGATCATCTTTAAACAGTAGTTAGAGGCAGATTTAATTCACTATATCAGAATTGGGTCAAAAATAGAACCAAGTTGACTGTGACTTTAAACACGCTCCAAAAATTAAAGTAATGGCTTTTAGGAACTTCTGACTGGCATGTTGTCATATTTAGGAGTTATTTGGGAATGCACTAGATAGATAGATAGATAGATAGATAGATAGATAGATAGATAGATAGATAGATAGATAGATAGATAGATAGATAGATAGATAGATAGATAGATAGATAGATAGATAGATAGATAGATAGATAGATAGATGAGAAATGTGAAAATATTAAGTTTGAATGCCTTTAGCTGGGGTTTATGTAAACCTTTGGCCTCAACTGTATACTAACTGGGATATAAGAGGATATTTACTAAACATGACCTTTACAGCTGTCTTTAACATAAGAGACTGCTGTCACTGAGTGGACTGGCTATTGATCATGAGGTCTGTGTTGGCCTGCGATGGTCTGTGATGTCTTTACCCTTCAGAAGTCTGAATCTGAATTCACTGCATGAGGATGCAATCTTCTAATAAACCACATGCAATACATATGGAACATTATAGATAGCACAGAGCAGCGCCCCCTTATCCCTAAATTGTATAATACAAAGGTATTCTCAGCTGAAGGGAATATTTGCACAAAGCACCAACTTATTGTGCCTCTGTCGGTTCATAGTTAAAAGTCTGGAGCTAAAAATGGCTTACTGTACAGCTGGCAAATACTTACTCTTTTTTGTCCTTGTGAGTATACTGTGTTTATACTAATAAACCTGTGACCTGGTGAAAGCCCTCTGTGCTGGTACTGTGCACTCACATTAGCCTTTATTTAAAGAAAGAAAAAACAAGGCCCACAATGCAATGTACTGTTTTCTTCAGAGGCCACCCACGTGTCCACGCAGAGAGGTCTCAGAATAGCAAAGAAAAATAAACTTAATTGGCTTGATCAGGAAACTACAGCACTATGACACATGCTGACCCAGATAACAACACACAAAAACAACAGCCCTGAAATAACACTCGGTCAATTTCTCTGTGCTTTTTTTTTTTTTTAATTGGCAACTGCAGCATGTTTTTGTTATTATTATTATAATAACAAAAAGTTATTATAAAAGTTTGTGTAGGTTTGGTTTAACTTTAGTCTTTTGATGCATGTACAAATACAAAAAATTCCTCTTTAGTGTTTTCAAAATGATGTATTTTTGAGAGAATGCATTTCCAAATATTTAAAAGATGTAAATATTCCTGAGGAGCATCACCATTTTCTTCAGCCATTTTTGAATGTTTTATTGTATTGAGAAACACAATGGCTGCATCCAAAATTGCATACTCTTCATTTTGAATAAGTAATTACTTTGCGAGAGCTAAAAAAAAGTATGTTCTATATAGTATGAGTGAGTGTAGTATGAATGAAATCCAGACATACTACATCCGGCATGTTGTCATTATCATGTGAACTACCAGCGTCACTTGTGTCGCTTCACTGTCATTCATAAATCCTCTCCCATGGCCTCATGGGATAGTATTGAATGCACACTTCAGAATCTCGCCAGAAGTAGTAGGTCATCAGGTTACTTTTTGCCTACTCTTTTATCAGTACTGTGAATTCGGACATACTTCTTTTATCACATACTATTTTCTGCCTATTATATAGGGAAATATGTGATTTCGGATGAAGTCAATGTACACTATATTGCCAAAAGTTTTGGGACGTCTGCCTTTACATGCATATGAACTTTAATGACATCCCATTCTTAATCCGTAGGGTTTAATATGGAGTTTGCCCACCCTTTGCAGCTATAACAGCTTCAACTCTTCTGGGAAGGCTTTCCACAAGGTTTAGGAGTGTGTTTATGGGAACTTTTGACCATTCTTCTAGAAGCGCATTTGTGAGGTCAGGCACTGATGTTGGACGAGAAGGCCTGGCTCACAGTCTCCGCTCTAATTCATCCCAAAGGTGTTCTATCGGGTTGAGGTCAGGACTCTGTGCAGGCCAGTCAAGTTCCTCCACACCAAACTCGCTCATCCATGTCTTTATGGACCTTGCTTTGTGCACTGGTGCGCAGTCATGTTGGAACAGGAAGGGGCCATCCCCAAACTGTTCCCACAAAGTTGGGAGCATGAAATTGTCCAAAATGTCTTGGTATGCTGAAGCATTAAGAGTTCCTTTCACTGGAACTAAGGGGCCAAGCCCAACCCCTGAAAAACAACCCCACACCATAATCCCCCCTCCACCAAACTTTACACTTGGTACAATGCAGTCTGGCAAGTACCGTTCTCCTGGCAACTGCCAAACCCAGACTCGTCCATCGGATTGCCAGACAGAGAAGCGTGATTTGTCACTCCAGAGAACACGTCTCCACTGCTCTAGAGTCCAGTGGCGGTGTGCTTTACGCCACTGCATCCGACGCTTTGCATTGCACTTGGTGATGTAAACTGACAAATTGGATAACATAGACGAATGTTTAAAGCAGCTACAATACAGTTTTGATTTGTGTCTATATAATGTATTTCTGGCCAATATATCATTTCCATACTTTCATCTGTGTTATTTGACAGTTTTGACGACTTCACTATTATTCTAAAATATGGTAAATCGCAATTAATAAAGTATAATAGGTGAGAACAAACAAATCTGACTGGATGTAAATGTTCTGAAGGAGACTGTGATGTGTTTTTCAAGTAAACCTTCAGCCATGGATGAGAACAGAATGACAGAATCAAAGGAAATAAATTCCTTTGCAAGATTGATTTAAATGAGCACTGCCAGTTTATGTCAGACGGCCCTGCCTTTCTTTATCTCTCTACGTCTCTGGAGTGTCGACACTAGTCCAAATAAAAGCTGACCCTTTGTTCATGAGAGAGTTGAGAGAGACGCTGTCATCCACACCCATGGACACCCACCATGCCATGTTGGGTCTTCCAGGGACAATCTATGAGGAGACACTTTGATATCCGTCTGTTCTAGTGTCCATCCTGTCCTAATGATGTAATCTGATCTTTTATCTGTGTTCGATGCACATGCGCACCGCAGTGGCCACCGATACACCAGCTAGCGTAGACAATATGTGAGGATATATGGTTCCAATCAGGAAGCAACAATGTCATCGTGCTTGCCTATATGCCTGAAAAATGCCATCAACACGCCTGGACGATGCCTACGCTCACACGTGTGTCCCGCCCAAAGTGCCCCAATTACAGGAAATCACAGGAAGTTCATTAGCGTTATCGGTAAAGAGGGAGGCTGCAGAGGACCCCAGTGCAGTCACGTACGGCCCTCAGAAATGTGAAATGCCCCCAGAGGAGAAGACATATGCTTTACCGGTTTCACATACACATACACTAGTCAGCACGTACACAACAATGCAAGTGCAAACGTGAGCGCTTTCACATATGTCAATGACAGTTTATATGCACCGACAACCAATCACAACAAGCTTCATTTGAATATTCTGAAACTGAATTAAATGAATGTGTTTGTTTACATTGAAAACATTTCTTTGAAAGTGAAACTATTGTGGCACAAAGCAGCTCAATCTCTGGAGGTGGTGATTAAAAAAAAAAATAAAAAAAAAAGTCAGGTTGCAATAAAATGATAACAGCCTTGAGTGGATAATTGCTTTATTACAGTCGTCAGTTGCGCTGAAAAATAGTCTCCATTTGCTTTCCGTTTAATTTTACTGCTGCCCAAGAGAAACACTTTCAACAGAGATCTTGTTTGTATTTTTTCTGTCCTACATGTAAATGCAGCTATTTAAGGAAGGCTAAGAAATCTCATTAACAGAAGTACAGTTTTGTTTTTATATGCATTAAAGTTCATATAAGCTTTTTATTGGGAATAATTAAATGAAGGTATATCGAAACATTTATTATATTTAATGCAAAACCAGCAGGAAACATATGTTGGGATACTTTGATTAGCTGAAGTGATAAATACAGTCCTTCTCACAATATAAATCTCATCATTTTGCAGCAATACATGAAATGTAAACGGGTAGTTGACAAATAAGCAGTAAAAATGCTTTTTTTGTAAAACATCTTGAAAAAAAAAAAAAAAACATTATTATGTAGTGTGAAGTCTGATGTTTGAGAAAATATAAGGGGTCACTAACTTTGTCAATTCTTTCACAGTTTTTTGAACATTTTTACTGAAGTGTGTCCTATGGTGTGACATAAGAATTGAGAATATAGGGGTGTCGCACCAAAGGACAACAGAAATAAACAATTTTATAGTGAAAAAGTAAAATATTTGAACAATTCTGAGACAAAATCTTACCATGTGCACGTCATGGGCTTCACAATAACATGACCTTGAATTGGGGTCCTTCAACTAACTAAACTTTTCAGTGGAATTGCCCGATTTAAAAACAGGATATGGTGTTACACCAGAGGACATGGTTTTCATGTTCCTACACTTTTAGAAATATTTGGATAAAAAAAAAAGATTGTCATTTACTAAAATAGACACTTATAAAATTATGCCTGAGGTATTTATTAACATTTGTATGCTTTTGTTTTTAATTTATAAAAGTTGTAATTTATTTAACCATGCTTGAGACAGTCACACCATAGGAAAATTATGAGATTTAGCTCAAAAATTTAAAAAAATCTAAAGACAAAGCAGTTTCATGTAAGACAAAGAAATGTTTAACCATTTACTGTATTTTAAATGATGACAATACTAATTATATTCATTTTTATCTTGTGTGACAGTGAAAATGCCATGTCACGTCAATAACCCAAATGCAACTAATTACACACCACTGTCAGAAGTACATTAATAAGTCAAGAGGTTGATTTTGCTGCTTTTGTTTTATATACATTAAACCACATAATATAGTTAATTATAATATATAGTATATATTTAGTATATATATATATATATATATATATTTGTAGTGAAATGTAGTCAAGGGAATTCTCCCCATTTCTCTCTTTCTTTTACTCTCTAAGACTTAATTAACATTGAGTGTTTTCCCCTGTAATCAATGACCTGAAATAGACAGAGCAAAATGAAGGTCATTAGATATAACACATTTGCAGCCAGTGTTATTTCCATTTCAGTTCTGCGGGTGGCCGGCCTCAGATTATTTTCTTTACCCCACTGAGAATTATTGACGTCACCTCCCACTTAGCATGTAATTAATCAGAAAAACGAGGCGCTTGTATCAGTAGCAATATCATCTCGAATGACAAAACCACCTCAACATTAGCTTTTATTACAGGGTTTCCAATCAGTGCACTCTTTCTTCATTCATCATCCTAATCCTGCTTTTTAAACGCATTCACAATGTGTTGATTTATTAAAAGACTAAAGTGTGTTTTGTGGTAATTTTTCTACAGCACTATTCCAAAGCTGTAACACATGCATAAATGACAAACATACGTACACAACATAGGCATACATACATATATATATATATATATCAGGCATAATATTATGACCACCTTCCTAATATTGTGTTGATCCCCCTTTTGCTGCCAAAACAGCCCTGACCCATCGAGGCATGGACTACACTAGACCCCTGAAGGTGTGCTGTGGTATCTGGCACCAAGATGTTAGCAGCAGATCCTTTAAATCCTGTAAATTGCGAGGTGGGGCCTCCATGGATCGGACTTGTTTGTTCAGCACATCCCACAGATGCTCGATTGGATTGAGATCTGGGGAATTTGGAGGCCAAGTCAACACCTCAAACTTGTTGTTGTGCTCCTCAAACCCGTTGTTGTGCTCCTCAAACCATTCCTGAACCATTTTTGCTTTGTGGCAGGGCGCATTATCCTGCTGAAAGATGCCACAGCCACCAGGGAATACCGTTTCCATGAAAGGGTGTACATGGTCTGCAACAGTGCTTAGGTAGGTGGTACATGTCAAAGTAACTGGTTTCCCAGCAGAACATTGGCCAAAGCATCACACTGCCTCCGCCGGCTTGCCTTCTTCCCATAGTGCATCCTGGTGCCATGTGTTCCCCAGATAAGCAACGCACGTGATGTAAAAGAAAACGTGATTCATCAGACCAGGCCACCTTATTCTATTACTCCGTGGTCCAGTTCTGATGCTCACGTGCCACATAGACAGGGGTCAGCATGGGCACCCTGACTGGCCTGCGGCTATGCAGCCCCATACACAACAAACTGCGATGCACCTTTCTATCAGAACCAGCATTAACTTCTTGAGCAATTTGAGCTACAGTAGCTCATCTGTTTGATCGGACCACACGGGCCAGCCTTCGCTCCCCACGTGATCAATGAGCCTTGGCCGCCCATGACCCTGTCGCCGGTTCACCACTGTTCCTTCCTTGGACCACTTTTGATAGATACTGACCACTGCAGACCAGGAACACCCCACAAGGGCTGCAGTTTTAGAGATGCTCTGACCCAGTCATCTAGCCATCACAATTTGGCCCTTGTCAAACTCACTCAAATCCTTACACTTGCCCATTTTTTCTGCTTCTAACACATCAACTTTGAGGGCAAAATGTTCACTTGGTGCCTAATATATCCCACCCACTAACAGGTGCCGTGATGAAGAGATAATCAGTGTTATTCACTTCACCTGTCAGTGGTCATAATGTTATACATACATGCAGGGGTTGCACAATGAAACAAACACTGGCCAACCTAGTGTTGGAGGTTTCATGCCTATATATGTGGGTCTGGTGGCCAATCTTCACTGGTTTTACATTTCATCAGTAAGAGCAGCATGTGAAGGTTGAATTAGCAGAGCAATAGCACAGCTGCACATAAAATACTGCAATCCACACAACATAATGGGAGACATGGTTCAAAAGAACACAAACTGTTGATGCACATCTCGCTGGCTCATCTGTGCAAGTCTTTGTGGTGTCTTAATGTCGGCATACCACCACATAGGATAAACCACATCCAACAAGAGTAACTGTCGACACAAGAGGAAGCTGTCTGAAAGAGATGTCCAGGTACTAACCAGGATTGTATCCAAAAAACATAAAACCACAGCTGCCCAACTCTCTGAATTAAATGCACACCTTGGGCCTCATTTATAAAATGTTGCTTAGAAACTGTCCTACGTTTGATCTAAGATCATTTCTCAGATGTGTGCAGGTGCGATTCCGAAAAACGAACGTACGCACACAAAAAAAAAAACGTGCGTACGCCTCTCTTTCGCATGTGAAATCTATAAATCGCAAATGATCTTGAAATTGTGCGCAGCTGAATGGTTTCAGATCTCCGCCTTGTAAACGCCCCATAATTAATATAATTACCATATGAAAGAGCACCATTCAACGCCCAAATTTTTTACTTGAGAATGGCGAGCGGCAAGAAAAATAATTTTAGCAAGGCCGAAATCGGGGTCACGCTAAATAATGCTAAATAATTTAACTTTAATGCCGTGTAATTATGCTAACAGGGTTTTGAAAAAACATGCTATATGTTTTATTTTGAACAAGTAGCCTAGGGTATTCTTTTAATTGATTCATTTGTACAGTTATTTTTTTCAGGCTATTTTTAAAATGTTTGCTGCATGGTTAAGGTATGCTAAATAGCCTATCAAAACTGTGTTGAGAAAAAGAAAAAAGAAACTGCTGGTTTACTTTTATTTGTAAACACTCACAATAAAAACAAAATATTGTGCTTAATTTGTTAAAAAAAAAAAATAATAATAATTTAACTTGTGGAGTGCGTCAGTCAGTGTAGCCTACACTTTTTTTCTTTCGTTTTGTTAATGTGTTAATTTAAGTGAAACATATTTCGTGTAAGCCTATTTATTTTATTCCTAATACATATACATTATTTATATATATATATATATATATATATATATATATATATATATATATATATATATATATATATATATTAGTTTTTGGACGGTAAGATTTTTTAAAATGTTTTTAAAGAAGTCTCTTCTGCTAAAAAAAAGCTGTAAAATGTTAAATAACTGTTTTCTATTTGAATATATTTTAAAATGTCATTTATTTCTGTGATGGCAAAGCTCAATTTTCAGCATCATTACTCCAGTCTTCAGTGTCACAGGAATAAATTACATTTTAAAATATATTCAAATAGAAAACAGTTATTTTAAACTGTAAAAATATTTCACAATAACACTGTTTTTGCTGTATTTTGGATCAAATAAATGCAGCCTTGGTGAGCATAAGAGACTTCTTTCAAAACATTAAAAAATCTTACCGTCCAAAAACTTTTGTCCGTTAGTGTATATATATATATATATATATATATATATAATTTTATTCTGTTTTTCTCCTTTCACAGAAGCGCTGCATGTGCATAATGTGACGATATGTGAAAACTGTTGTCCATTTGCACATGTAAAAATAATAATAATGGGTGACAGACATTTATCTGTTCTAATTTAATTAGAGATTTATCTGTCAGGATAAATAACTATTATTAGGGACAATAACTATTATCAGGATAATAATAATAATTATTATTATTACTATAATTATTATTGCTACTGCTTATAGATTTCCAAATACCTGCAGTATTCCGACTCTGCCACAAGGAAAAGTGCGTACGTCTGCTCAGACCCTGACGTGGCGGTAAGCACTTTTTCACGTCAAAGACCATTTTTATAAATATGAACTTTGCCGTGGATTTCAGCGTACGCACACTCTAAGATCAAACCTGTGCGTACGCACGTTTTATAAATGAGGCCCCTTGACTCTCCTGTTTCCACCAGAACTGTTCTTCGGGAGCTCCACTGAGTGAATATTCATGGTCAGGCTGCTATAACAAAACTTTGTGTATGTGTGTGTATGTGTATATACAATTCTGTACATCACATCTACATCTATCTATCTATCTATCTATCTATCTATCTATCTATCTATCTATCTATCTCTCTCTCTCTCTCTCTCTCTCTCTCTCTCTCTCTCTCTCTCTCTCTCTCTCTCTCTCTCTCTCTCTCTCTCTCTCTCTCTCTCTCTCTCTCTCTCTCTCTCTCTCTCTCTCTAATATCATGGTTTCCACAAATATTAAGCAGCACAACAGTTTTCAACACTAATAATCATAATAATAAGAAATGTTTCTTGAGAAGCAAATCAGCATATTAGAATAATTTCTGAAGGATCATGTGACTGGAGTAATGATGCTGAAAATTCAGCTTTCAAATTCATCACAGGAATAAATAACATTTTAAAATATATTTAAATAGAAAACATTTATTTTAAATTGTAAAAATGTTTCACAATATTACTGTTTTTTTTTTTATTACTGGATCAAATAACTGCAGCCTTGGTGAGCAGAAGAGCCTTTTTTAAAAACATTAAAAAAAATTACCGATCTAAAGCTTTTGATTGGTAGTGTATATATGCTTTTTGATTGTGAATAATTATGTGAAGGTGTATGGAAACATTTCTTATGCTTAGTGCAAAACCAACAGGAAATGGATGTTGGGATACTCAAGTGATTTCACTGTAATAGATAAATCTCATTACTTTGCAGCAATACATGGATTAAATGTGAATGCAACTAATTACATACCACTGTGTTAGTGCTTGCAATTTCACCCATTGACACAAAGCAATGCAAACAGATGCCAGGATGTTGCATCCTCGCCGTTATGTTGTAAAAACTTGACACTGGCTAACTGTCTTACACTTTAACATCTTATCTTAAGCAATCCCAACAGACCTTCAGGACGTTGCTGCAATAACTCTTTCACGCTGTGCTGCCTGATGGGGAATGAAACTTTAAGCTTGAATAAACACAAGAAAAGAAATTAAGTCAAATAAACGATCACACATTGCAACTATGACTATTTATTTTGATGTGCACTGAGATGCCATTACAAGAGATTCGCTCATTCCTCATCCCACGGGAATCTGATGTTACTTCCTTTCATTTCCTCCTGAATTACAGCTGTGAATTTGGCATCATGGTCAGGGCTGAAGTGATTCTTCCAGTCTCCAGCGATACCTTTAAATAAGCAGAACGGTTTCATTCAAAAACATAAATGGGATGCATGTTTATTATTAAAAAGCTTTCAGTGCTTTAAAATGCATCAGTACTGTTTAAATGTGTGTACCTTTTCTAAGGAAGTTTGACTTCTTCTTGTCCAAAATGACATCTGGCACCAGAGAATAGTTTGACATATTATTTGTTTTCATATTTTTGAAAGTGCCGTTACTGACCACACGATCCAGGGCGTCTGCGCTGAGCTCCCGACCGAGAAAGTTCAGAATCCTCCCCAGGACTTCACGGAGGTCCTTCAATTACAAAAACCAAGAACTGCACATTACTCATTCTCTCTGATACCTGAAGGAGTAATCCTTTCCCTTCACTTTACCTGAATCATTTCTTCATAGGTGATGTACAGAATTCTGTCCCTAAGCTCAGGGCTTCGCCAACTTTTCACATGGTCGGTCCACTTCCCGAAAAGAACTGTACAAGCAATTGCAAATCAATTATTGCGATATTTATGACACATACTGCATTCATTCATACTGTTTGATGAATGATTACTGTAATATACAGAAATAAATATGCTTCAGTAGTGATTTTAAAGGAGGTAAAAGAAAACCGGCAACATTGATACAGTGGGGAGAACTGAAGTATTTGATACACTGCCGATTGTGCAGGTTTACCCACTTACAAAGCATGTAGAAGTCTGTAATTTTTATCATAGGTACTCTTCAACTGTGAGTGACGGAATCTAAAACAAAAAATCCAGAAAATCACATTGTATGATTTTTAAGTAATTAATTTGCATTTTATTGCATGACATAAGTATTTGATACATCAGAAAAGCAGAACTTAATATTTGGTACAGAAACCTTTGTTTGCAATTACAGAGATTATACGTTTCCTGTAGTTCTTGACCAGGTTTGCACACACTGCAGCAGGGATTTTGGCCCACTCCTCCATACAGACTTTCTCCAGATCCTTAAGGTTTCAGGGCTGTCGCTGGGAAATACGGACTTTCAGCTCCCTCCAAAGATTTTCTATTGGATTCAGGTCTGGAGACTGGCTAGGCCACTCCAGGACCTTGAGATGCTTCTTACGGAGCCACTCCTTAGTCGCCCTGGCTGTGTGTTTTGGGTCGTTGTCATGCTGGAAGACCCAGCCACGACCCATCTTCAATGCTCTTACTGAGGGAAGGAGGTTGTTGGCCAAGATCTCGCGATACATGGCCCCATCCATCCTCCCCTCAATACGGTGCAGTCGTCCTGTCCTCTTTGCAGAAAAGAATCCCCAAAGAATGATGTTTCCACCTCCATGCTTCACGGTTGGGATGGTGTTCTTGGGGTTGTACTCATCCTTCTTCTTCCTCCAAACACGGCGAGTGGAGTTTAGACCAAAAAGCTCTATTTTTGTCTCATCAGACCACATGACCTTCTCCCATTCCTCCTCTGGATCATCCAGATGGTCATTGGCAAACTTCAGACGGGCCTGGACATGCGCTGGCTTGAGCAGGGGGACCTTGCGTGCGCTGCAGGATTTTAATCCATGACGGCGTAGTGTGTTACTAATGGTTTTCTTTGAGACTGTGGTCCCAGCTCTCTTCAGGTCATTGACCAGGTCCTGCCGTGTAGTTCTGTGCTGATCCCTCACCTTCCTCATGATCACTGATGCCCCACGAGGTGAGATCTTGCATGGCGCCCCAGACCGAGGGAGATTGACCGTCACCTTGAACTTCTTCCATTTTCTAATAATTGCGCCAACAGTTGTTGCCTTCTTACCAAGCTGCTTGCCTATTGTCCTGTAGCCCATCCCAGCCTTGTGCAGGTCTACAATTTTATCCCTGATGTCCTTACACAGCTCTCTGGTCTTGGCCATTGTGGAGAGGTTGGAGTCTGTCTGATTGAGTGTGTGGACAGGTGTCTTTTATACAGGTAACAAGTTCAAACAGGTGCAGTTAATACAGGTAATGAGTGGAGAACAGGAGGGCTTCTTAAAGAAAAACTAACAGGTCTGTGAGAGCCGGAATTCTTACTGGTTGGTAGGTGATCAAATACTTATGTCATGCAATAAAATGCAAATGAATTATTTAAAAATCATACAATGTGATTTTCTGGATTTTTGTTTTAGATTCCGTCTCTCACAGTTGAAGTGTACCTATGATAAAAATTACAGACCTCTACATGCTTTGTAAGTAGGAAAACCTGCAAAATCGGCAGTGTATCAAATACTTGTTCTCCCCACTGTATATCAAAACACAACAATGTTCAAGAACTAGTCAATTATAATCAGAATAAAATACAATATATAAGCAAAGCAACTTGGCACATTAATACTGAATGATTATAACATAGCTCATCCAATAAGAACTGAGAATTGAAGCTATCTATTTTATAAAAATACACTACTATTCAAAAGTTAGGGGTCAGCAAGATTTTTTTTTAAAGAAATGAATACTTTTACTCAGCAAGGACGCATTAACTTGATCAAAAGTGACAGTAAATAACACGTTTACAATGTTGTTCTTTTGAACTTTCTATTAAATCAAATAATCCTGAAAAACAAAGCACTGAAATACTTTTCAACATTGAAATAATAATTAGAAATGTTTCTTGAGCAGCAAATCAGCACATTAGAATGATTTCTGAAGGATTGGAGATTGGAGTAATGATGCTGAAAATTCAGCTTTGAAATCACAGGATTAAATTACCTTTTAAAATACATATAAATAGAAAACAGTTATTTGACATAGTAATAATATATCACAATATTGCTGTTTTTACTGTGTTTTTAATAAAATAAATGCAGCATTGGCAAATGACTTCTTCATAAGAGACTGCTTTCAAAAACATAAAAAAAACATTTCACAAGCTCAAACTTTTGAATGTTCGTGTATATTTGAATTTCTCACCTTTTCCTGACAGGAATTTGTCAGTGAATTCTTCAAATGTTCCAGGGTCTTCAAGGAAACTCGCCATTTTATGAAAGTGGAAAGATGAGACTAGAACATCTTTAGGATTCCGAGCAACGTAGATTACCTGAAGATGAAAGAAAAGACATCATGATCGGACACATTCAACTGATTGACTGGCCAGACAGGTTTCTGGATATGAAATCACCTAAAACATACACTGTATGAAAATGCAAGAATATTACCACTAATTTCTTATGATACAGTAACGTATTAAGAATTATACAGTGAAACGAATGCAGGCAAGGACATTTTGTGTCATAACACAAGCAATTACATTAACAATATCACACTGTGGGATAATGGATTTAACAGTTGTGTTATTTATTTACATTTTAAAGCACTGAAAGCACTAATCCAAGCTTTATTATGGTAGTGAATCTGATTACCAACTCCGATTGTATTCGTCATCCTCATATACACCTAGGATGGCTTGGGGGTGAGTAAATCATGGGGTAATTTTCATTTTTGGGTGAACTATCCCTTTAACTACGACTTTTGCCTCAAACTCCTAATTTACTGCTTATTCATAGTTAGTAATGTAGTTTTTGTAGCGTTTAAGTTCAGGCATTGGGTAGGATTAAGGGATGTAGAGATAAGGGATAAGGTGATGCAGAATAAGGCTTTAGTATGTGCTTTATTAATATATACTAATAAACAGCCAATATCCTAGTAATATGCATGCTAATAAGCAACTAGTTAATAGTGAGAATTAAACCAAAGTGTAACCGTTTTTTTCTTCTTCTTCTCAGTAGTATGTCAGAAGTAAAACATTGACTATTCATTAAAACCAGTATCATCAGAAAGCAAAACAACCCAGACTCTATAAAAAAAATCTATAGAGACACTTAGATTTGACTGCCCTGCTGTTTTCTATACCTTGGCCTTGGAGTTGAAAAAGGAGGAAGGCATCAAATAACAAGGCATGTGGGAGGCGATGGCTCGCGGTGAAGGGAGTTTATCTAGGAGCAGTGGAGCTCGAGTTTCCTCCAGCCATGGAACCCTGTCCCAGTTGGGGACGGTTTGCACTGAGGTCAGGTCTCCTCCATTCAGGAGCGGAGGAAGAAGTTCCTGCATCCATGTGGTACCTGAAAAACACAGGCAGGAATCAATGAGGATGCACTGATTGCCTTCATGCATGTGACATTTATACTCGCATTTGATTTAGAACACAGAATAATGAACACATCATCATGCATTCTGCTGAATTTCTTAAAGCATCTCTCCATAACAGTTGCACAAGAGAATGCATTAGCCTTAAAGGGCACCTATTATGCAAAATTCACTTTTACATGGTGTTTGAACATAAATGTGTGTTGGCAGTGTGTGTACACAACCACCCTATAATGGTAAAAATCCACCCACTCCTTTTTTTTAATCCCCATAAATCATAAGCAGTGTCTCAGAACAAGCCGTTTGCAGATTCCTGGCAAAGTGACGTCACATTTCACAGGCCCCGCCCACGAGTGTTGATGGACACTGCTGTATTAGCATAGACCCCGCCCTCAGAGAGCTGTACAAAGTCCGCCATGTGTATCTCCTCGCCAGAGCATTTAACAGCAGCATTCAAGTAAGAAATGTGTCTACTAAAGTTCATTCAATCAAGAGCAGTGAGTGATTTTCTGCTTATCTTTTGTTGTTTTATTCATATTAACAGCAGATATAGCAGTGGGTACTGTATATTACACTTCTTTCACTTTAGTACACAGATCTGATATACACACAGCATTTCTGTACTGGCTGCATACGTGCACAGACATGACCAACTGTTTTCATGTGAACTTTGTGTGAACTTTCTGACATAACCTTGTGTGCATTTGACAGTTTATTCGCAATAACACATGAAAGAGAACGGACGCACCTACATCCAGCTCTCTGTGCGCATGCGTCGGGTGTGTGTGCGCTCAAGTTGAGAGCATAGACTGTAAGGTTGAGAGTGATATGGCTTTAAAACGCATGCAGACGATAATATTTCATGATGATGAAGAACTGTCACGTGAGCATGTCCGCGATAGAGATGATCATCAAAGCCAAACAAATGTATCATGTTTTAGTGGGGTGGGGTGGGGAGCAGCAGGTCATTTGCATTTAAAGGATACACGCACAAAACAGCTCATTTTTCTCAAACCCAAAAATTGGCATTTTCAAAATGGTATATTAAATGATCTTTTAGGAATTTTGATCGGAAACTTCAGAGACACTCTGGGGACACCTGAGACTTATATTACATCTTGTAAAAAAGGGCATAAAAGGTGCCCTTTAAGTTCAGTATTTAAATCTTAATGATTTACAGTCTGAGGAGGATCAGAATGCATACACTTATCCAAAGCAACTTACATTGCATTCCAAGGACACATTTTATCAGATCACAAGGAATCAAACACACAACTGCTCTTTCTGGTTTCTGCATTTTTTAACTGCTGCACAATTTGATCTGTGTTCCAAACTGTGAAACCGATATATGCATAAGCAAAGAAAATGTTGTGATCTTTTGCACTAGATTAAGATTGTTCTGTGTTGCTGGATGCATAAGCATTATGCACTGAGGAAAACAAAGTGATCTTACCAGATTTTGGATAGGTAACAACAAAGGTATCGTCATCTTTGACTTGGAAATTCTGGAGGTAGTTGAGACTTTCATCTGTATGAGCAATCTTAGGCAGCATGAGACCATGGTAAAGCAGATACAAATCGTTGTCCGCCATCCTCTGCTGACCGGACTTTGGAAAACAAAGAAGTTTTGTTCACCGGGTTCTGTGTGAATTCACTTGAGTTTGGAAGGGAGGAGAGAGAGAGAGAGAGAGTGAATAAGAGAGGGGAGAGAGAGAGAGAGAGAGAGCGAGAGCGAGAGAGAGAGCGAAAGAGAGAGAGTGACGTTTGACGGTGAGAACATTCATTAACCCAACAGGGAGCAGTATATTTGCTGCTGACATTCACAGGAGAGTTTGGGGGAAAGGTTACTTGGGTCCAAGTACACGTACAAAGGGGGATTTAATGTGCAAAACACTGAAAGGAAAAAAGATGGCTGCAAAGTCTTCTATAAGGAAAGAAAGAACAAGCAAACAAAAGAGACCATGGTACATGCAATCAAATCGTAATATACTTTATGATAACTATATGCATAGGAATTTGCATGATAGGCTACTTCAGGGCAATACATTGTATTTAAAAAAATATTAACCCATGAAACACCATGAGATTTTTTTAAATGAGGGAGAAAGTGCAAAAGTTCAGAAGAGAGTAAGAAAAGGAATGCGAGAAATAGAGTTCAATAGAAAAAAGTATGAAAGTTCAGAAAGAAGACAGAAAACATTAAAAAAAAAACACGAATAAAGTATGTAACAAAACATCAAAGGAATCAAAGATCAAAGAATGTTTCAAAGAATTTGAAGGACGACAACTTTAAAAGACAGTTTGAAAAAAGTTCTAAATAAAAACAGTTTGAAAGAAAGGTCATAGGGTTTAGAAGCAAGCTGAAAAGCTTCCCTGCTAGATGAACGCATGTGACCCTAGAGAGAGTTTGATAGTTTATCAACAGCATTGTGAGTCAGCAGTCTGATAAAGAGTCTCTACCGCACAGGTAATGTAATACATGTGAGAGAGTGACCCGTAATCCAAGAGTGAAACTACAGTGGGAGTTCAATTCTTTTCACAAATCGTGCTCAGATGTGCTTATGGAGAATGAAAACACTGCTCCTTGATTTTAAGTCGACAGAACCGGTTTGTTACTACATGATTGTTATCGTGCAGGTAGGCTAACCTGCTAGAGAGTCGATAAGAAGGCCCCGCCCACCTATGGGGGAAAACAAGTTTAAGTTACCATAGCAAACTTTCTATGCAGGCAAAATGAAGAGAATGCACACGTTTAGATCATCTTATCAACTTGTTGATGATTGTATGCAGGGCTCGACAATAAGGACTGCCCGATGGCCCGGGGCAGGCGTGAAAGACACTTGGGCCAGTTGATGGAACTGTCACTTGCCTGATCGGGCCAGTGCTGCATTGTCACGGAAGTTGATCATTTGTGCATTTTTAAGCCGTGCCAACTTAAATATTCAAGTGCAAGTAGACGCGAAAAGACCTGCGTGAATACTCTTTCACGTCTTCCTTAGCTTGAACAGACATATTCACATAGAATTATGTCAAAACGCCCGTATTGTCTTAAGTGAACATAAAAATGTGAGAAATAAAATGAATGTGTATAGTAAAGGTGATGATACACGGGGCAACTTTTTGAGCAATGTTGCCGAGCGATGTTGCTTGAGAACTTTCCCATTGAGAATGGGCAACAAATTTCTATCTGGATACTTTAGATTGGTCGTGGGCCCTGTGTCTCACCTGGTTGCCTGTTAGACCTACATGAAAAACCTGAAAAGAACTGTTTATTTCATTTGTATATGTTTGCGCTGTTGTATTTATTTGTGCTATTGCTCATAATTTGATTATGTGTTCTTATTTTATTACTGACTGTCTTTAACAATATTTAAAATTTATATGAGTTAGGCTAGTAGTTTTTGGTGTCATAACCTTATTGTTGGTTACATGGATCAAAAACAAATAAAAACAATAATAGTAGAAAAAATCCTTAGAATTGAGCTGTGGTATGTATCCTATGGAAGCTTGTTTCCGCCACAGAATAAAGCATTTTAAGATAATTGCGACTTTTTATCTCACAATTGTGAGTTTACATCTCGCAATCTCACATCTCTTTTTCTCAGAATTGCGTGATATAGTCAGAATTGCGTGATATAAAGTCAGATTTGTGAGATATAAACTCGCAATTCTGACTTTATATCACGCAATTCTGACTACATATCTCGCAATTCTGACTTCATATCTCGCAATTCTGACTTTGTAACTCGCGATTCTGACAATTCTGAGAAAAAAAGCAGGCAGTTCTGGAGATGAAAAAAAACTTGAAATAGCCAAATGTATTGGATATTTCATGTCATTTTCACAATAAAACTGAATGTGTAATTATGGTAAATAAGTATAACCATATATAAAATCCTGACTGTATCTATAATTATATGAATGAATAACAACCTAAAACCAGCATGAACGCGTCCAAAAGGCATTGTATGGTCAATAAGTCAGTTCTAACTGGTTATGAACATCACCAGTAGTTTTTATTTTTCAGCAGAGATGCATCACAAACGGTGTATACTAACCAACTCCCTGTTCATTATGATATGGATTTGTTTTGTCCTTACGATTCATCAAAACCCATAGTTAAATATTCATGTCCCTTGCATTCCCAGCAGAGTTATGAGTTTAAATGTGCCAGGAATGTAAAGCTGGAATGGAATGTTGTCAGTGGACTGGAAAAGCAAGGCAATATTAGTGCAGTCAAAAGATTAAAAGGTAACACCTTACAATAAGTTCTCATTTGTTCACATTAGTTAATCCATTAGCTAACATGAACAATATATATCTTACAGCATTTGTAATTTTTTTTTTTTAAATGTTAGTTGTTTGTTCATGTTACTTCACAGTGGATTAACTAATGTTAGCAGATTAACATTAAAATTAACATTTTTGTAGTTAATGCTTTAACATATTTACCCCCAGTTCCACAGACAAAGCTTAAGCTAGTCCCAGACTAAAATGCATGTTTGAGCTGTTTTAACTGAAAGTAACTTGCAGTGACAAGATTTGTCTCAAGATGCCCACCAGTAATGTTTCTAAGGCATGTTTATAAAAGCTACTTGAATGCCCTAATTGAGGCCTAATCCTGGCTTAATCTAAACCCTGTTTGTGAAACCGGGCCTTAGTTCTTTATCAATGCTGGGTTTGGTTTGCTCATAGGGAGTATTCATACTTGGTGATATTTTATGATAACTAAATTCAACCATTAAAAAAACTACAAAGGATTTTTGTCCCATCTGGTCTTTATTTATAAATTAGTTTGAGATTAAGGCGGCAAGTTTCACCATATCTGGTTTCTTTCCCAAAACTGTCCAAGCATTCCTTAATATTGAAAGCATATGTTTATTTAGTTAATTGAGTTATGTAAAAACATGTTCACTAATAAAAGTTATACTATCACAGTCTCCTTGAGGCAGATACAAAAAGTTCAATGTAGGAATGTGGATTTGCTCTTTAAATACTTGAAATGCCCTGTGTGGTGGCACTGTACAGTACACAAAACGTTTAGTTGCTGTGAACGAGCGAGACGAAGAGGAAGAGTGAACAGAGGGAGATGGCACCAGTGAGCATGGCCTTCACTAGGAGAGCCGTCCAGCTGCCCAGGAGGAAAACATGCACGAACAGTCTGGAGGAGAGACACAAACATGGAAATAAACAGTCATGTGCAGTAAAACCTCACATCAAAGAGTATAACAAGATTAGAATTTTAGAAAGCGTCCCTATTATGCAATATTAAAGGTTCCTAATTTAGTTTTGGAGGTTTACTTGCATCCAAGGTTAAAAATGCTTTAATTATCTTATAATATACATTGCAGCATGACCTCTTTTCTCACAGTGCCTGAAAGAGTTCAATAAAGGATTCGACCTCTCTAAGCATACTCTGCTCCGATTGGTCAGATGGCCCAGTCTATTGAGATTGGTCTATTCTTCTCTGATTGGTCAGATGGCCCGTTTGTGTTGTGATTGGTCTACTCTCTTCTGATTGGTCAAATCGCCCAGTCTGTTGAGATTGGTCTACTCTGTTCTGATTGGTCAGATGGCCCGTTTGTGTTGTGATTGGTCTACTCTGTTCTGATTGGCCATATGTCCCAGTCTGTTGTGATTGGTCTACTCCGCTTTGATTGATCAAATCGCCCAGTCTGTTGTGGTTGGTCTACTCTGCTCTGATTGGTCACATGGCCCAGTCTGTTGTGATTGGTCTACTCTGATCCGATTGGTCAGATGGACAGTGTTGGAAACCAAATGCCCATTACCTATCTGAATTTCAGCTCCAGATCTTCCTCAGCACTTGTATACATAGTGATACGAACAGTGACGGAGTCGGTTTTACCGTATCAATTCGAGCCTGAGCCCTCATTCTTTTGAAGTGCATGCAAAGTGGATTTGCTTTTGCAGCACAGAAAACAGCGTGTTCTTCATGTCGACAACACAAACCAAACCCTTTAAGGCCTCAGCTACAACTAGTGTTTGTAAGGCAGGTCAAAGTAGACGTTGTTCGCCAATGAAGACTATATAGGCTGGCATTATGCAAATTTGTTACAAACCACTGTAGGTTCGTGCAGGAAGTAAAACTGGAATTGCTGATGACACGTTTCAGGCAGTTTAGAATCGATTATTTCTTTTGGGAGACAAAAACTCCATTCATCAGGCACTTTGATATTTGATATATTACACACTATATTATACTACGTGTAATATCCAAAAAATGTATTTTCCAAAAAGGTAATACCTGAAAAAGCATAATAGGGGCACTTTAAATGTGTTGCATATTTTACTTGTTTGCAATGACATAACTAAATTTGGAACAGCATATTAACATATTGCTCGTTATTTCCGCAGTCAATAGTATGCATACATAGTGTGCACATATATCCATATGCATGAACTACCTGTATGACTTACTACACTGATACTGCATCCCAAAATGCAATTCACTCAACTTGACATTTGATGACATAAACATAATTACTTTTATATTTTCAAACAAAACTGAATTAAAAATGTGAAATAACTGCATGATGCTAACATGCAAAATGAGAAGGTCATGTTACAATACAGCATACTATTGTTTTGCTGTGTAATGTGTTCTGTTTCAGACACTATATTTAGAAAATAGTAGGCAGTATACATGGCATGCTGTGCAGTATTCAGTACGTAGTAAGCTAGTATTCAATTCCAAACAGCCAGTAACTAACGCAGCATTGTCAATTAAATCAAAATAATGGCAACACTGCCATCTAGAGGAAGGATAAACAAGTGCAGTTTTCTCAAGCAACAGCAGATACTCTATAATATAAAACAAGATCTTTTTAACGAATTGAGATTAACATTAAATACAAACACAAAATAAAGAACCTCTATTATTAAACAATGTCAAATTGACTCACAGCTTTGATCTTTGTAGATTTAAGTAGGTTTTAAATAGGGATGTGCGAGACTAGTTGATTAAATGATACTGCTAGTTGACTTGGAAATATTAGATACATTTTCTTTTTGCACATTTAATATTTTGCTCTATATATTTACAAAGGTTACATTTAAATTACAGTCATGTTAATGTTACATTTTAAATGAAATGAATTTGAAATATTTTGAATAAAATTTCATTTTACCTTAGATTTTGCATGCGTTCGTTTGCGCACAGCCCTAGTTTTAAATATAGATAGACTTATAGAGAAATGCTGTCCAACACTGAAAATTACTGAGAATCTCTTTATATGTTATGACCAAAAATGGATATTATAACTGATATTGTGAATCTGTATTGTTTTGAATTATTCATGGTGAAATTAGGAATAACTGTTTAGCACTTTTATAATCTGCCAAAGAAAAGCTTTAGATCAAAATTTGGAAAAAATAAGCACCAATATTATCCACTTACAATATTTGTCTAAACCCTGTTTCCTAGAAACTTGTCACATTAAAAATACTTAGTACAAACTGAG
The DNA here is from genome assembly GCA_039654105.1 of Coreius guichenoti. Lineage (NCBI taxonomy): Eukaryota > Metazoa > Chordata > Actinopteri > Cypriniformes > Gobionidae > Coreius > Coreius guichenoti. Next base: position 7,748,456 of record CM077176.1, on the reverse strand, counting down.
AGTACTGATGAATTTGCTGATTTTGACAGCTCTGTTATAATACCTTAGTTTAAAACTGTGATAAAGTTTAAAATAAAGTCATGACTGTAATACTCACTCCATTAGAAATCCCTTATAAACACACAATCCCAGCAGGATGGTGACAGGGAGACGGAAGCTTTTGGGAAGGTCATATCGAGTGAACATCCATACTACTGCCGCCATGGCAATATAATGCACCTGATATGATAAAAAAATATAAAGTAATAGGAGTGAGTAAAACTGACAAGAAATTGCATCCCACTGGCAAAAAAAGTCATATTTAATATTACAATACAAGATGTGTGACGCTGACTTTGTGATGCAAGCAATCAAAAACTAAAGCACGTATCTTACCAGACTGATGTTGGAATCAAAGCTCATTTGGATGTATTTCCAGTCAAACTCAATGCCACGAGCTCCCACCCACAACGGTATACATCTGTTTAGAACGGCCAGACAAAAAGTTTTTTACAGTACTGATCATTTCTATAATTTGGGACTCCAAGCTCATTTATTATAACTAAAAATTGCACAGCCAAACCATATACGTTCATTTCTTTTGATTTATGCTGATGAAAATCTGTCATGATCTCTGTCAGGATGATCAGAATACCTTGACATGATGAGCTCCGCTGTGGCCCAGCCCATAGCTGCCACCATGATCTTATATTCGCCCTTCCCAGCATTCCTAGACATAACCAGATGAAGACCTAGAAGATCAGCCATGTCCACTGTGGCCTTCATGAACTCCTGGGGTTAACAGGACAAAATAAATGAAGTTAAATATGTCTGATTCATCACATGACTATGGTCCTGTTTACACCTGGTATTAAGATGCGTTTTGGTCGTTCGGATCACAAGCAGAAAAGGGAGACACATACCCCTTTACACCTGGTATTTTAAAGGGATAGTTCACCCAAAAATGAAAATTCTGTCATCATTTACTCACCCTCATGTCGTTCCAAACCCGTAAGACCTTCGTTCATCTTCGGAACACAAATGAAGATCTTTTTTATGAAATCCGAGAGCTCTCTGACCCCTCCATAGACAGCAATTTAATTAACACTTTCAAGGTCAAGAAAGGTAGTAAAGAAATCGTTAAAATAGTCCATGTGACTCCAGTGGTTCAACCTTAATATAATGAAGCGATGAGAATACTTTTTGTGTGCAAAAACAAACAAAAATAATGACTTTATTCAACAATTTCGTTAAGGCCTGTGCCAGTCTCCTACACTGTTTATGTTGCAGCTCCCGCACATGTGTCGTGGTACTCACGTCAACAGCATCGGCTGCCGTAGATCTCGAGAGCGCTGCACTATTTACAACGGAAACTGCATAGGAGACTGACACAGGCTAGACCGAAATTGTTGAATAAAGTCGTTATTTTTGTTTGTTTTTTGCGCACAAAAAGTATTCTCGTCGCTTCATAAAATTAAGGTTGAACCACTGTAGTCACATGGACTATTTTAACGATGTCTTTCCTACCTTTCTGGACCTTGAAAGTGTTCATTAAATAGCTGTCTATGGAGGGACAGAAAGCTCTCAGATTTCATCAAAAATATCTTCATTTGTGTTCCGAAGATGAACGAAGGTCTTACGGGTTTGGAATGACGAGGGAGAGGAATTAATGACAGAATTTTCATTTTTGGGTGAACCATTCCTTTAATCCATCTCTTTTGTCCACTTTCAACCACTTCTGTCCTGATATCTTCGAGGGGAGGGTCTATGGGCGGGTAAATGTATGGGCTTTTTCAGATCTTTCGATCTAATGGACAAAATAAGCTTGCGTAATTTACCTATGAACGCACACGGACACGACGGAAAAACATACAGAGAGCAGCGGCTTTTGTTTCTGCTCTGACAGCCGTAAGACCACGCCGAACACTGTGAGTGTGTGTTAGAAATCAGGAAGGGTGAGAGAACATTGTGCTTGGTATGTTTTTCATCTTCAAACCAAACTTAGATCTTCAGCCGACAAAGTTTAAATCCCATCAGGCTAGCGCGCTTCCCATTATGTTTATGTGTTAAGTCAGTAGGCGGAGAGTAGGCAGTCTTTTGTGGCTGTTCAAACGCATTCAACCACATGAGCGTTTACACTATGAAATCAATCCGGTTGAATGGGTTCGAATAGTTCACCCAAAAATGAAAACTATGTCATCATTTACTCAACCTCAAGTTGTTCCAAATCTGTATGAATTTCTTTCTTCTGTTGAACACAAAAGAAACTATTTTGAAGAATATGGGTAACCAAACAGTTGACGGTAGCCATTGACTTCCATAAATATAAAAAACAAAACAAAAAAAATACTATGGAAGTCAATGGGGCCCATCAACTGTTTGGTTATAAACATTCTTCAAAATATCTTTTTTTGTGCGTTCAGTACAAGAAAGAAATTAATACAGGTTTGGAACAACTTGACAAAACTTTCATTTTTGGGTGAACTATCCCTTTAATGCCCGGTTTAAACAGGGCCTATACGATAAACATGGATTATTTGTACTGTCAGCAGGGCTCAAACAATAACATGAACAAATCGCAAAAACAAAGCCTTAAAGCAGAGGTCTCCAACCCTGCTCCTGGAGACCCACTGTCTCAAAGTTTATTTCCAACCTGCTTCAGCACGCCTACATGTGATTTTCAAACGATCCTGAAAAGCTTGATTAGCTAGTTCAGGAGTTTTGTTTAGGTTTGGAGCTAAACTTTGCAGGACAGCCAGTCCCTAGGAGAAGGGTTGAAGATCTCTATTTTAAAGGGATAGTTCACCCAAAAATGAAAATTTTCTCACCCTCCTGTCATTCCCGATGCATGCATATGACTTTCTTTCTTCAGATAAACACAAATGAAAATAATCCATCTCTGTCAGTCCATATAATGCCATTGAATGGCTGCCACTCGGTTGACACTTAAAAAAAACAAAACAACACAGCGCGATCGTGTTTGTAATGAATCAATGTCTGAAGCGAAACAATAGGTGTGAGAAAAATACTAATAATTTTAACTATAAATCATTGCTTCCGGTCTACTCATACGAGTGCACAAGTGTTAGTCCTCTGTGCTTCCAGGTTACATCTTGTTCAAACTTCACGTGTCACAAAATCCCTCTCATAAACGCTCATATGACCTGAAGCAATGATTTATAGTTAAAAAAGTTAAAAATATGAGTCATTTTCTTGCACACACCTATCGTTTCGCAACATCGATTCATCCACTGGGGTCGTATGAATTAACGCCACTATCGCTATGTGGGGGATTTTCAAGTGTAAAGCCGTCAACCAAGTGGCAGCAATTCAGTTGCATTATATGGACTGACAGTGATTATTTTCTTAAAAATCTTCCTTTGTGTTTATCTGAAGAAAGAAAGTCATATGCATCGGGATGGCATGAGGGTGAGTAAATGAAGAACTATCCCTTTAATTTGGCTTGTAATCTTTTGATTCAAAGTCCTCTATTTATACCGATAATTGTCTGTGGAAAAATGCATAATGAAAAGCTCAAAAATTAATGAAAAGAGTGGGAAATTCAACTCAGAGACAGCTCACCCCAACAAAATCATACACGCCAGCTCCTCCCTCCCAGGTAGGGAAAAATGTGGCAAGAAACAGCATCTGAAATCAATATCACAGATTTACAGATAACATTCTCTTTTACGAAATCTTTGTGAGGACCAAAGGGCTCAATCACCTTGCACAGCTGTACGAAGAGGTATGTAGCGCCTGCTTGGACACATCTCCAAAATGCATTATATTCAGATCTGGCAAAAAAAAAGTGTGATGATTAGAACAGTGATCACAGCTAGAAAGGAAAATGTTGATCTTTGTAGCATCTATCATCAATAGCTGAAAACAGTTGGACGATTGTACAGCAAGAAGAATCACAATGAAAATTACATTTGCAAACATGTGGAAGGATGTCAAAACCAATTATGTATAAAATGATTTCTTTCCTGACCATGTCTCATATTGAACACATTAGTTTGGCATATGGCACATGACATAAGAAGATTACACTGTACACTTACTTCAGCATATACAACAAACATCACATCTTTAATAATACATACTGTAGCACCAATATTGAGGCGATAATTTCTATGCAATTCCATCAATCTTAGCTAGATATTTTACTACATGCATGCACAAAAAAATACCGTTTAAATACTTACAATCCACTACATTTGTAAGTAATGAAATATGGAAAATAGGCCAAGGAAAAACAGTTTCCGAAATGAAAGAGCGTCATGGTAGAGATTTTCCTCCTCAGATCCTGTAAATATAGAAAAACACCAGATTTATTCTGAATCAGGGCTACATAAACGTTTATGAAACGTTTAATAAGGTGAATATTCCTGGTATGACAAATGTATACTTTTATCTACACAAATTACAGTACATTTAAAGTTATAGATCTATTACATCGATTTATATGTTGATATTTAATGGTGTATTAAAACGTCAACATGTTAAAGCTCCACATCGGCATCAGACAGTGTGCTCATACTCGATATATAATTACAGTAAAACTTATTATAAAAGTATTTGTTTCTAGAACTAATTTAATACGTCTACCATTAATTCATTAAAATATTAATAAAAGATTTTCTTACCAACAAAATTCGCGATTTTAGAAATGACAGGCGCAGGTCACATAATCCTCCTGTGCATCACTGTTAAATGTCCGAGCGGATGCGCTCTCCAACTGACTGTAGTTCCGCCTCTCATTCTACAGCAAATTAAACAAAATAGCAACTAGCGTGACACAGAACTATTAAAAAGGCTGGATTTCATAAAATATGCGTACTTACTATATATTGTGCAAAAAGCAGGATGTCTGAATATGCAGCAGTCAACGAACAGTAGGTTTGTTCAGATCGTGAAAATCTCGTTCACAAGAAGAGAAAAAGGACGGGATAATTACGAATATGTAAACATAACTGAACACCATAAACGATTAAATGACTAAAACTCATAATTTATTTAGACTATTGTTGTCTTTTTTATATAGCTTGCATATTTTCTATAGCATCCCAAAAATCTGCTTTTTTTAATTTGTGGAGGAATAAAAGAGAACACGTTAGTGTCTGCCTATTTAATTTTATATTTATGTAGTTTTTAGGCTTTATCCCATACCCCATGTTGTTTAGATACATTTGTTGCGTACAAGTAAAACTTAGAGAGGCGTCATGCACGTGCCCCCTGGAGGACGGTTTCACAGAAAACCGTTATTAGCATTTTTATTTTTTTAAATATACAATTAATATTTAAAATAATGTTTTATGTATTGTATAATATTTCAAACATCAGGTTTTTATGGCTCATATGATATAGTGAGAATATGGCGCTCATAATCGAGGATGGAAAAAACACCCTTTTTATTTAGAGGTCCAAACTGAGTAGTGAGTACAAATATGCAATTTGGTGCAGTTACTGTTCATATGGCCAAAACAATAAGAAGAAATTCAGCTTGTAATGTGCCTCAATAAGTATAACAGACTACTTGTGTAAAATGTGTGTGTATGTGTGTATATATATACACTCACCTAAAGGATTATTAGGAACACCTGTTCAATTTCTCATTAATGCAATTATCTAATCAACCAATCACATGGCAGTTGCTTCAATGCATTTAGGGGTGTGGTCCTGGTCAAGACAATCTCCTGAACTCCAAACTGAATGTCAGAATGGGAAAGAAAGGTGATTTAAGCAATTTTGAGCGTGGCATGGTTGTTGGTGCCAGACGGGCCGGTCTGAGTATTTTACAATCTGCTCAGTTACTGGGATTTTCACGCACAACCATTTCTAGAGTTTACAAAGAGTGGTGTGAAAAGGGAAAAACATCCAGTATGCGGCAGTCCTGTGGGCGAAAATGCCTTGTTGATGCTAGAGGTCAGAGGAGAATGGGCCGACTGATTCAAGCTGATAGAAGAGCAACTTTGACTGAAATAACCACTCGTTACAACCGAGGTATGCAGCAAAGCATTTGTGAAGCCACAACACGCACAACCTTGAGGCGGATGGGCTACAACAGCAGAAGACCCCACCGGGTACCACTCATCTCCACTACAAATAGGAAAAAGAGGCTACAATTTGCACAAGCTCACCAAAATTGGACAGTTGAAGACTGGAAAAATGTTGCCTGGTCTGATGAGTCTCGATTTCTGTTGAGACATTCAGATGGTAGAGTCAGAATTTGGCGTAAACAGAATGAGAACATGGATCCATCATGCCTTGTTACCACTGTGCAGGCTGGTGGTGGTGGTGTAATGGTGTGGGGGATGTTTTCTTGGCACACTTTAGGCCCCTTAGTGCCAATTGGGCATCGTTTAAATGCCACGGCCTACCTGAGCATTGTTTCTGACCATGTCCATCCCTTTATGACCACCATGTACCCATCCTCTGATGGCTACTTCCAGCAGGATAATGCACCATGTCACAAAGCTCGAATCATTTCAAATTGGTTTCTTGAACATGACAATGAGTTCACTGTACTAAAATGGCCCCCACAGTCACCAGATCTCAACCCAATAGAGCATCTTTGGGATGTGGTGGAACGGGAGCTTCGTGCCCTGGATGTGCATCCCACAAATCTCCATCAACTGCAAGATGCTATCCTATCAATATGGGCCAACATTTCTAAAGAATGCTTTCAGCACCTTGTTGAATCAATGCCACGTAGAATTAAGGCAGTTCTGAAGGCGAAAGGGGGTCAAACACAGTATTAGTATGGTGTTCCTAATAATCCTTTAGGTGAGTGTATATATCACTTGTATATCTCTGAATAATATGCCTAATTAAGATGATATTTAAAATGTTTTATGATCAAAGCTCTGTAGTTTTTATTGTTGGAGGCAAAGCATATACCATGACGACTGAGAGATGAACAAATAAACGTTCATCAAAAGCATGTTGTATCATATTTGACATTTTAACATTTTCCCCAAAAATTATAAATGGATTATCAAGTAACACTAAGTTGCTTTAGTCCAGTAAGTGTTCATCTTGACATATTACTAACAATATAAAAGTTATTGTTTACTTTGTAAAAAACATTAAAGGCTTCACAGCAAAAAGACATCACATTCTGATGGGGGACATTTTTAGAATTATACTAAAAGGCCTTTTATTACTAAAAAGTATGAATTATCAATCAGATGACAGAGGGCATGTAGAAGATTGTGTGCAACGGGTTTTGAACATGTTGACAAAGTCGAGCCCTTTAGAAATTCATTTATCAATTATGACACAGCAAGCTATTAGCATGATCGTAAATAAGGACACCTTATAAAAGACAAAATGACTGGAACACATTTGTTTTTCCAAACTGTTTAATTAGTTTCTTTTTAAACTGCATTACAGTAGCCTCATGTAACATTTTATCAGTTATTCTTTTTACACCAACACAACGTGATTACACCCAGAATGGCAACAACTACAGCAATGCCTGTGGAGTGACACTGACACAAATACTGTCAAAAGAAACTAACACGCACACACAGACATCTACAGAGACGAACATGTCTCGTAGGTGGGAACAGGAATGCTAAGGCGTGTCACTATGGCTTCAGCTATGAATTGAGTGCGTTGAAAAGAAGGAATGGTAGGGCCTTTTAGCTGTCGCAAAACTTGGTGAGTTACTCTTTGGAGTGCATGTACACTAACAGGTCAGCAACACGGTGGCTGTAGCCATATTCATTGTCATACCTGTGAGAAAGAAAGACAGAAGAATATTAGAGCACTGCTTTTTTTGACTGGAATATAGCTATGCCTAAAATCTCATTATTTTTCTGCCATTTGACAATAAATGTACCTCAGGATTTATATACTGTATTTTCTCTGAAACAACTTAAAAAACATTTCCACCTAGCAGTCATTGTAGCGAAACACATTCAAAATGTTATAGAGTCTAAAATAGTCAAGGCATGTTTTATATATATATATATATATATATATATATATTGCTATAATCAGATTAATTATGCAGTGAGGGACATTGAATCACAGTCATTTTGAATCACTTTGAATCAATTAACTGAACAGGGCTGCGTTTCCCAAAAGCATTATAAGCTTAAGTTGACCGTAGAACAATTGCCACTAATGGTCTCTAAGATCAACTTAGGCTTACGATGCTTTTGGGAAACGCAGCCCAGGACAGTTAGATCTGATTCACAGAATTGAACTTTAATACCACCAAAGTTAAAAGTAAGGACACTATTAAAACAAAGACAAGGAAAAATTGCAAAACTAGTCAAATGATGCCATCTATCTTTGCACAGTGATGCTTAATTTGACCAGCAAAAAACACTGTAAAAGTATTTATTCAATATGTAGCTTATTGCCCAACCCTAGCTACATCTATTTTAAGCTATGTTGTTTTTGAGCTTACCAGGAGATAAGTTTGACAAAGTTGTCATTGAGGGAGATGCCGGCACCAGCATCAAAGATTGAAGAGTGAGTGTCACCAATGAAGTCAGAAGAAACAACCTAAAAGAAAACAAAAATTAAATGAACAAAACACCCATTTCTGTCCATCATATGTGAACATATGCATGTGAGTTGTGGTATTCTAAAAGATTTTTTACTGTTAACACTTACTGAATCCTCTGTGTATCCCAGAATTCCCTTCATTGGTCCATGAGCGGCCTTCTTGACAGACTCCTTGATGTCAGCGTAACTGGCGGGCCTTGAGAGGCGGCAGGTGAGGTCAACAACGGACACATCGGCGACTGGCACACGGAACGCCATACCGGTCAGCTTGCTACAAAACAGAGAGGGAAGGTAAACTTCTCCAATCGACATCAAACTCGATCAATTGATCTCTCTTGCACTGACCCGTTAAGCTCAGGAATGACTTTGCCCACAGCCTTGGCAGCGCCAGTGGAAGCAGGGATGATGTTCTGGTGGGCACCACGTCCATCGCGCCAGGCCTTGGCAGAGGGGCCATCCACAGTCTTCTGTGTGGCGGTGTAGGCATGGACTGTGGTCTGTGAACAGGTAAAGGAAAGAAACAATGAGAAAGACGCATACACTACTGTTCAAAAGTTTGTGGTCAGTAAGATTTTTTTTGAAAGAAGTCTCTTCTGCTCACCAAGGCTAGCATTTATTGGATCAAAAAATAAAACAGCAATATTGTGAAATATTATTACAATTTAAAATAAATGTTTTCTATTATAATATATTTTAAAATGTAAATTATTCCTGTGACGACAAAGCTGAATTTTCAGCATCATTACTCCATTTTTCAGTGTCACATTCTAATATGCTGATTATTATCAATGTTGAAAACAGTTGTGCTGAAAAATCTAAATCTTTGGTAACATTATAAATGTCTTTACTATCCCTTTTGATCAATTTAATGCATCCTTGATTTTTTCATAAAAAAACCCAAAAACATTTACTGATCCCAAACTTCTGAATGGTAGTAATGAGTAAATAAACTAACACTGCACAACTAAGCAATACAAAATCCTGATCTGTCCTAGTGCGATTATTAAACCACAAATGGCTAAGTTTTAAGTACATTAAGTTTAACATTAAAGGCAATGTTTTAAGTCAAAATGTGAATTTTACACATTATGTTGCCCATAAGCACTGTTGTTTCAATAAGATGTCATGCTTTTTTTGTTTCTTTTTAGCCTTCATTTCTAAGCAGTAGCAATATGAGATGTGTCGTAATAGATGCAAAATTAGTTTTTGACCAAATTTTTCATGTAGCCCATTTTTTCAATATATTTAAAAGTCACCATGAAATCAAAATGGACAATTCTTGTTTTTTTATGGAATATTGCAGTACTTATTATTAATGATTTTTCCTTGCACATCATTTTTTTAATTCATGTCCCCTCATAATCTTTATCAAAATAACTTCCCCTCCCTCTTGTTGCATCTTCTCTTCTCTGATGGCGTGTTTACTGGCGCGAGGGCGGGACAACCTGTCACTCACATGAGATCGACCAATAGCAAATCACAACCATCCACTGATCCAATCAATTGGACAAAATCAAGCCCTGCCCTACACTTTTTCTTGTTCAAGAAGCAGTTTCACCCATATATATATATATATATATATCACAAAAGGGAAAACAAATCTATCGCAACTTCCGTTTCGTGTCAACTCTAAGTAGGACTAACGTCAGGCCAGGCATCGACTTACCATGAGGGCCTCCTCAATACCAAAGTTGTCATGAATAACTTTAGCCAGGGGAGCCAAGCAGTTAGTGGTGCAGGATGCATTGCTGTGATGTTTTCAACAAAAAAACACACTTGTTACTATGGTTATTTGCTAATGTTGCACCAAAATGAGGTCAGTAACTTAAAAATGCATGCATTAAATAACTCATTTACATGCATAGTATTTGGTTTGCTCACCTAACAATGGTCATACTGGAGGGGTCATACTTGTCTTGGTTGACTCCCATCACAAACATGGGAGCATCAGGTGATGGAGCGGACACAACCACACGCTTGGCGCCGCCCTGAATGTGAAACTATGGGGAACGAATTTCAGAAAATATCAGTATTATAATAACATTTGATGCTGTATATTTACATTCCAGATCTTGCCGAAATGCAGACTTACTGAGGCCTTCTCAATGCTGAGGAATACTCCGGTAGACTCGACTACATACAGGGCACCAGCATCGCCCCATGGGATCTCAGCAGGCTTCATGCTAAGTGTAAATAAGAGAGAGAATTAGCACACTACAGGCTATGTTTGAAATAGCATTCTACCATGCTCCTTGTACTATCTCTTCAGTATGGATACTATTTTGTTTTGTTTGCATAAAATAACCATGAGTTATGAGTTGCCGAAACAGTACTACATCCCACAATGCACTACTTATAGTGTGTTGAATGAACCAGAAACCATATCAACTGCAAATTTTGCTCAAAATTGGATTAAAAATACAAAATAACCATGTTTTTTCTGAGATGATAACGGAGACTTCGCAATGAATTAAACATCATACATCCAGCACAATGCGGCACCAGACACAACATATGTAACAATGTAACAAAGTGTTTTTTTCTAGTTTCAGAATGATGCAGTTATCATTTTCACGTCCTGCGCCTCGTTGTTTAAATAGCAAATGCATTTGTGCCCATTTGTGCGCCCATGGGCGTGCTGGTCTGAAAACGAGGTGTATTCAGGCACATTGTTGGCGCGTTGCTATTTTGAGGCAACTGAAATAGACTGCGCCAGTGACCAACTGAAACCTGGTCTAAAGTCAATGACGCAGTATTTTTTTTGTTATTTAAAGGACGTGTTAGTAATATGCGCCTATAGGCACCTTTAAATATTAAAAATAAAAGGATTCCTCGGTAGAGAAGCGTTCAGTCTTTCCGCTCGTAAATTCCGCCATGTAAATAGCAATCCGCCATGGCGCAAGTGCAACTGGCTTCTAAAGGGAATGGGAGATGAGACTCTGATTGGTTTATTGCACGTTACGCCCAAAACACACCCATGACTCATTAAGAGAATAGGGACAACCCTTTTAGACCATGCGCCGGGCGCACCGACTGTTTTTTCTTGTCGTTAAACTAGCAAAAGTGGATTCAGACACGCCCTAAGTGCACTTGCACCGTGCGCTTTATACCATGCGCTCAGATCATTAAAATAGGGCCCGCAATGTTTGAAACTATTATTGGCGCATACTTCATACTGTTTACAATTTTTAAACAGTACCAAGTATGCAGTATATACTGTGCAGTATGGTGTACATTGCCTAAACTTCCTAATACGACTACAACATATTTGCCGTCTATGTGTCAAGGATGGAGTTATATCCTTACAGAGCAACGTTCCTGAAGGGAAACTATGATAGACAAGACCAATAAAACGTACCACTGAAACACAGAGATGGATTGACCATCAACAATCAGTTTTCCATCCTCATGGTGCACTTCTCCCTTGTAACGGCCGTGAGTGGAGTCATACTTGAACATGTAGACCTGTCGGGCAAAATAAATAAATTTCCTTGACATATTTCCATGTTTAACTGGATATACAACAGGAAAAACACTACATGCAATGCAGGCCTACAGTATATGTCTATATGTTTGTTTAACTTGACTGATGCTTTACATAATGCCAATCATTTGTGCTTCAGTGAATCTCACCATGTACTGCAGGTCAATAAAGGGGTCGTTAATGGCGGTGACTTTAATTCCTTTCTGCAGACAGGCCCTGAGGACCAGACGGCCAATGCGGCCAAATCTACACAAACAGAGAGCAGAGTAATTTAAGATGTTTCATAATCACACAATCTGTCTTGTTTATGTTATTTTCAAAGATTCTTCTGCATCTGTCTGTCTGCAGGAAACACGATGGCACATTCCACTGAAGGACTGTGCGATTCATTAGAAGAAACAAGGGAATACCTGCATGGCTTTATTTAAATATATCAACATGTAACGTAAAGGAAATAATTCATCTTTATCAGCTGATATCTGACTAGAAAGACACATTGCCTGCATGACTATACAGTGTATATACTTGTGTGGATAGAGACTTAATCTCATCCTGGGTAATCCTGTTCTTGTAATCAGGCCATTTGCTCTCTTTCTCTCTCTCTCACAATTGAAAAATTCTCAATTTTCTTTTATGGAGAAAATTCTCAATTTTCTTTTATGGAGAAAATTATGGAGAAAAGTATATTTTTTATAATGCAAACTTTCTCAACATTTTGCATTTAGTGCTTAATATTTTGTCATGTTGAATGTTTTCATCCTATGTTAAAGCCTTGAAATGTCATGACAGATCAGATCAGTGAACTTACCCATTGATTCCAACGCAAAGCTCAGACATTATTGCAAGAGTGTGGATTGTGGTCCTAAACCTGAAAGGAGAACAAAAACAAAGGAGGCTTTTAGAACAACGGCATCAACTTTGCACTTTTATATATCACTTTTATTTTTTTTAAATGTTGTCTTTAGTTCTAACTCATTTACTAACGTGAGGCTGTTTTGGTACTGAATTGTCAATCGTTTTGAATAGTCTCATCTTGTTATTTGTGCCCATCAACTTCCACAGATAAAAATCAAATCAATTGGAATACATAATCGTAAATACAGTATTTTAATAATATAATAACTTGAACAGTTATTTGTTTACCAAAATAAATGCATGTAGAAATGTAATTAAATGTAGCTAATTTAACTATTTAGTGATTTATAGCATTATTTGAATATAGATGTACTTGGAATTTTCATTTTATTTCCTTAATATAAGATTTTGAGATTTTTATCGTATACTGTACAACTTTGTATTATAACATGCATATTAGTGCATTAAAGTAGTAGGGGTAAAAAGGTACAAATATGTCCTTTTGAGGGTACTGTCCCAGTGACAAGCTGTTTGCACATTGTATCTTCATTTTAAGAGTGTACTGCCCACCCTTACTAGCAGCTTAGTGGTCTGTCTAAACACGATTGTGGGATTAGACTTTGTGAACTTTCTCTGAGCCAGTGTGGTGTTCTGGATGGTGGGTGGAGGCTTGAACTGTTCTCTAGTTTGTATTGTTTTCGGGTCCATTAGCATGCTGTCTGGGAAATTTCCAAACCTCGGGCTCACTGGACCTGCATACTTTATTAGCCTGGTGGAGCAGAAGCTCCATTGTGTTTTGACACGTCTTTTATTCTCCTCTTTCCATGCACAACAGGGGTGGCAAGTCATGCACTCTACAATTTGTCCTGAAACTTCCTCATATGCACACAGGAAGTTCAGAAATCTGCTGAAATATTGGCAGTGTGGAGGAAGGGGGAATGTACATGCATTGCCAAACAATCTTCACTGTGGGTTTGAATATGCAGCAAGTTGTCACATGTCTGACATCGTTTGCAGTTTTCTCTATAATCAGAGTGAGAAGCATGGCACGGTGTGTGAGGACGGGTCTTATGTAATCAGAGCCTGACAATTGGACCAGAGTCAAATATTTTTTACATCATGCCATATATGGATAATGCCTGATATGTAAAAAAGGGAAGAGGAGGATATTTAACTGCAACAGGGCACGGATATATTTGCATAAGATGTGACTCACTTATTTAAAATACAATGAAAGAGAAAAAGCGAATAAATTTAAATGCAGATAAAAAAATGTGCTTTTTCACACAAACTGGAAATCTAAATTTCCAGTTTCCGTCTGTACCTTAGAAATGTTTAGAATAAGTTGATTTCTGCTGTCATTGTTTTTAAAGCTAGACATAAAGTAACATCCTAGTGACTTACTTTATTGCTGTATTTCAAACACTATATGGCTGTTTACAAAATAACTCAAGAGAAACGCATTAGGCATTACACTTTGTTTGACATTTTAGATTTGTCTACTGTATATGAGTACTCGCAACAAAATATAGCTCTCTAAAAGCCCATAGATGTGGTTAGTTGATGTAAAATGTCTGATCTGTTGGGTTTTAGTGAGCTATGGTTTGTTTTGAGTCCACATGTTTATACTTTCATCAGGACAAGTAGTGCACAACCATGCACACTGTCATTAATGAGACAAATGAACAGGTTTTCCATAGACACCATTGACTGGACCTAATCTGCACTGTCTGTGCATTATTGAAATGGCCACAAATGACCTTCATGGTCTGCTTGGAAATGATTGGTCTGGGATATGGTTCATATGAACTCTGTTACGGTTTGCAATTGATATGAAATAAATTCATCCTAAAATTGCATAAGTTGCATAATATGCATTTGGCAGAATAATGCAAAAGCTGTTCTGTGCATGTAAAGTTTCATTGCTAAGTCCAAAGGGACAAATGTCTGTGAGATTATGAGGTTATGAGCTGGAGATGGACACTACAGCAGCAGCTTTGATAGGGGAGGAGAAATGCCTGGGAAAGTAGCGAGCACTGAGTGATCTCCCAACGGCAACGGAACTTTCCATGAATACTGAAAAATCACCCTCAGGCTCAGAATACATCAACCAATCAAAGTGACACCTTGACCAATCAACCTAAAATGAGCATCTGGCCGATATGACGCGATATGTAACCATGGGAAACATCTCACTCAGATGGATCAAACTCAGTTCAGTTAGTGTAAAACACCCTTTGAATTAGCAATCAGCTGCTTTTTGATGTTTCCTTATTTGTTTAATGCTGGCTGTACAAGATGAGCACTGATCCTAAACTCAAATGTGAGTTAATGCATCACAACCAATGCCCCACATCGCCAGACTTGAATTCAGGTCATTTATCTCAAAGAACTCAAGGGCAATGTGAAATGAGACAAGGGCTGATGTCTATCTGGAAGACAGGGCGACTTATTTTGATGCCAATGTCATTGTAAATGTCAGTCTTATTTGATTATTTAAATTATTATTTTATTACTCATTCAATTTTTTCAGTGTATTATAGTCACATCTAGATTTGGTCTCCACTCCATCTACAGCAATAAAAAGGAAAAGTACTAGCTACAATACAATTGCAATGTTACATAATCAGGAAATGTACTTGATGATGTCAGTGATGATGAAAGAAGGAAGCTCAGTGTATCAAAGCATGCATAAAGACAGAGCGTCCTTGCATCTGGCTGTGTGTAACTGAAGACATCCCTGTAATCTCCTAATCTGCCCATGTGTGTGTGAACTAGCCTATGTACTGCACCTGACCTGCTTGAGTAATCCTAATCCAAGTCCCCTATCCTATGCAGTTAAAAACTCCCATGGTGCACTGCACAAAACGACAGACCGACCGACCAGCAGATTCAGCCTCAAGCTAAAATGGTGCATTTAGTATGCAAGTGCTACTGGTGCAGAAATTCTTTATTTTTTTTACTATTTGACAAAGTGGCCTTTGCTTAGTTTAGAAATTAATCTTTCGACCTATGCATGGAGGTGAAGCAAAGAACTAATCAATAAATCAATCAAAGTCAAACGATCTGATGAAATTGCAGAGACTGATCACATGACGCTGACAAGGTCATTCAGTGCAGGAAAACAATGTCCATGTCGGAATCTTTGGTTTCCCTTCCTCTTCTCTGACTTCTTTGGATTTTTGATTTTAGTGATTGATTTTGGTGATTGGTTGTCATTCATTGGATTCACAGCAAATTGTGCCACTATGCATTTTTGTCAATAGATGAGAATATCTCTCTTTGTCTTCTTGGAAAACTTGAATGACAAAAAGAACAGTGGAACAGAGTCAATGATGAAAACTGGTTTCCTGCCAAAAGCCTGCTGTCTCCAATTAGACCTGGATCAAATGACACACACACCTCTGAACTGACCCTAAATTCAATTCCCCACTGTTCTGTTTAGCGTCTCTCAGTCAACGCGTGTCACGTGCATATCATGTGTAACATGACGCTAAACATTAAATGCTCATTTTCAAATTATTATTCATTCTGGCTCCATAATCTCTATACCCTATATGCACACACATGGCTGTGATCACACATCAACAGAGCAAGTCAATATCCCATTCATTTTCAACATAGAAAATTTATAAATCTATTAGACAGACTTAATATAAGCTCGAGATAAACGTTGGCATGAAATGGAAAATCAATTTATCCATGCATGTTTAATTTGACTTTTTTAAAATTTTCTCTGGTGACCTACGCTGGGCTTCTCCAATCATTTAGTCAGCTTAAACCCCGCCCCTTTCTTACAATCGACTGCAAACCAATCAACAACCGATGAATTGAAGTCTCCGCCCTACATTTTTTCTCTTTCGATAATCCGTTTCACTCAGATGTTTGTCACAATATGGAGGAAAAGATCTGTCTCTACTTCTGTAACATTCCGACTTTAAGCAAAGGCATTACCTTTAGTAGAAACCATAAATCAGTGTGACAATTTTTTAATTGCTGAATTCCTGGTGAAGAACTACACTACCCATAACGCTCCTGCCAACCATCAAAGGCCTACAATCAAACTACATTACTTGGCTGAATAATTGTTTATAGTTATTATTATTATATTACTATATTAAATGTATTGTTTATTTATAGGTGTCTTTTATCATGTTGTTTCAGTCTCTTTCTGTATTAATTTTGCTATTCATTCGGGATTGCTCAATCTCCGGATGCAGTAGGAAGCTGGTCTTGACTAACCACACTACCACACCTTCTCTCTTAGAGACGAGAGGACAGCATTTACTCTGACCCACCAAGCAGCCCTGAGTGACAGAACAAGGACACAAGGACGGGTGTAACCAGGACAGTTTTGCTGGGACACGCATATAGTCATTTAAGTGGAAAATTCTAATGCTGTGTGGCATATAATGAAACAGGAACTTTGAAATGTCACTTCGGAAAAAATATCAAGCAACTAATGACAAAAGACAAGGGTTTTGGACCCTCGTTTTTATTACTAAAATAATCAATATTACGACTTTGAGTAGAGCAGTATTGTATTCCTGGTGGTGTGCCTATAAGGCATCCTGAGGAAGTGCTGTGTCATTCCAGCCAGACAATAGCAGCAGAGGAAAACATGTTTTTTAGAGAACAGATAAGCACTTTACCTAGTCTAGCACATAAATATCTAACATTGGGGCCATTATTTGTGTGCCAATGGTCACATTTGACTTTAGTAGCAATAGGTATGATGTAAGAAATTAAATTACCCCACACTGCAACCCACTGTTCCCCTTCTTGGCTCTGTTTTAGGACATGTTTGAGAAGGGAATGGTATTTTTACTGTAAAATGTATTCCTCCAAGGGTGCTAATTAGAGCTTGTTAAACCCTAGAGGAAAAAAAACTATGCAGACTGCATGACTGTACTGTAGCTCATACCTGTAACATTAAACATGCAGTATGCATGCAATTTTTTTTTATTATTTTAGACTATTCACTGTATGACAATGCACAAATCAAGATTTTATTATGAAATCACTGCTCATTGTACATTAGTCTAAGCTGTGTGCCATCTGGACACTTTTGATGAGGCAGACACAAGTGTCAAACCAGTGAACATCACATGCCACATGTGATGTCATGATGCATAAATCAGCGCAATGGGCCATCAAATGCCAGATTAAATTTCTATTGGCTTCTTTTTTCGCCTCATAGTATGAACACACAAATTTGCCTGGTATAAGGTAACATCCACTATGTGACATAATTGGCCAGCTGGAGGCCCTTCTTGTTTCCAATGGCAACTGCAGAGTCAGACTGCAGAAGGTCAATGAGGAGGGATGGAGACGTCGCCTAAATGTCACTTCCTCGCATACACATATATTTCATCCTACAGTCTTCGAATTGCACTTGAGCATTATGGGTGACATAATTTATGGTGAATTATCACAGCATAATAGCAAATAATAATGCATACCCTGCTGAATCACACATCTTAAACCAGCCTAAACATGTTCAGGTGGGTCTATTGGTTAGTTAACAGCTGGGAAACCATCTTAAACCAGCTAAAACTAGCAAACCACCTTAGGCTGGTTTAATGTGTTTTATTCATCAGAGTATGTGCAGGAAATGACTGTAAAAGTCAATAGTTAAGTTCAGTATTGCTCATGATAGGTTTTCAGATCTGAGTCATGTTCTCCAATGCAGCATCGAAACACGACTCCAGTCACGTACATGAGGGAGAAAATCTCCCATGATGCTCACCGTCTAACATGTGTCCTGTCCAAATTTACATTAAAATACAGGTAGAAGCTCTGGCACATTCATATTCTCGTATACAGCATTAAAAACTCCACTGTTAGGAGAAAGACATGTTGATTAATCGCAAGGCATTATATCATATTTGACCTTGACGGCTCATGTTAACCTTCATGATGCGAGTGATGTCCTTTGGGTCAGACATTATTTCTGTTTATCTGCTTTTATATGCATTAGAGCGCAAACGGTTACTTTTATGTTAAAAAGGGGGAGTGCGTTTCTATCTTCATTTATTACTTGTCAATGTCAATGTGTTGAATAAATACAACAACCTCTCGACTCAAATAATAACTCCAAAAATGCGCCCAAACGACACACAGTCGCGTTTCGAGAAGTTATTTAAAAAACCCGAATAAAATTATATTGCCTCCCCCTATTTCGCAGCATATTTATCAGGTGGTACATTCTGGAACGATATGACGCAATGAGACCATCGCGAACGGCCCGCAAGGCACGTCACGCTGCTTAATTCTTCAAACATTTTTTAACTAAAGATGCTAAAATTTCATACGAGTGAAATTTATTTTTTATATTTTGCAATAAAACTCTGTAATATTTGCATAATGTCGGATGAACTGTATGAATGACCCACGCCTCCCTATATTCGTGCATCACGCAGAAACTTAAGGATTATATAACCCCTTTCTTACAAGCCCAAACGCAGCAAACAACATCCTGAGAAGCTAAGCGTCATTTTGAAAAAGTTTAATATGTGTAAGACATTTTGAAATCAAATAATTCGACACAATAATGACGCAGACCTATTAGGAAAAACTCACCTCCTTTAGTGATGCTGCTTGCGGCTTCTGCTCAGTTTCCGCGTAATGCTGCACCATTTTATAGCAGACACGTGCCACCGGGGCTGGTCGCCCTGGCAACCTGACGTCACGCCGTGTTCGTAGGATAATTTTAAAGAAACGTATACGAGCTATCTATCACGAATGCTATGAAATGCTAATGGGATAATGGGTAAGACGATACTATACAAGGACATAGAGGGGATATTTATAACATGCCTGGAACATGCGCAGATGCATAAATCTGATTCAAAAATTCAACTGTTAAAAATGCATATGCACCATGCAGAATTGTCCACCTTTCAGAAGATGACCTGAGCCATTTAACTGACGTTTTCCTCTCTGAAAGCTGGATTTCTGTGTCAAAGCTCCATAAAAGGAAGGGCAACGCGTCATGATACAGATGCAGTATTAAATATCATATATATTATGCTCAAAGGACACCAAAAATGGTCACAGTTGTGACCAGAGGGTAATAACTTGTTGATTCATATCTTTCAAAGCCTTGCTATATTAAATGTACGTTTTTGTTTGGTTAAATCATATTCATATATTCATATCTCGTGTGCTTTTAACCTTCTGCAACTGTATTTATGTATTATTTTATGTAGGCCTACAGCATTTTGGTCAACCAAGGTTGTTTTAAATGTGCTATAGAAATAAATGTGAACTTTTAGATACTAAGGATAGATAGATACTGGTTACAATCTGCTTACAATCGTGACTAGGAATAAATCACATATTTTGACTAAGTTGACTAAAAAAAAGGACATGCAGTTTGATTAATTTAACAATCTAAAAATAAAATATACTCACAAGGCACGCATTTGGGATTAAATTATTTAACATAAACCTCATTGCCTCCTAATGTATATTAGAGTGCACGTCCTAGTCACTATGAAAAAGCAGAAGTGAGCGTGCATGAATGTAACGTCAGGATGAGGAGAGTGTGGAATTCCCATAGACTGTAAAACAAATATTCCGCACGCAGCAGCACGTGACCTTGACAGTGGCGAGCGGATGCAGCTCTATGATGCATATACGTGAGAGACGGCGCGTGCTGCAGAGACTGAGCAGAGAGAGGAACGGTGGGCGGGGTGTCCGCATACAACTGAAAAATATCAAATTAAACATACAGACTAAACATTAATGGTGCTCCGTATTTGCTTATTACCGCGTTTGGGATTTTTATGGTTGAACAGAACACAATTTGGGTTATTTTTCATATTAGAACAAACGTCACGGCGATACACAGCGACCTCGTGTGGTGAACGTGTTAGTTACAAAAGGAGAGAAAATTATAGGACTGTAGGTTTTAATCACTAAGTAGTAATGGGGAGTCGACTCGAAACGAAATCCCTATGTATGGTACTTGAGTGAGTGCACTATATCAGCAAGGAGTGAACCAAATATTACACCATGCATCAGATAGCTAGCTGGAGCTGTCGCAGAAATAACGTTATTTACTTTTATCCTACATGTCCCTGTTGAAAAAAACAGCATGTGCTGGTTAGGTATGTTTTGAAGCATGGCAGCTGGTTTGAGCTGGTTTATGCTGGTCCTTAGCTGGTCATGAGCTGGTTTAAGATTGTCCTAAGCAACTAGCTCCAGCTCAGGACCAGCATAAACCAGCTCAAACCAGTTGCCATGCTTCAAAACATACCTAACCAGCATATGCTGTTTTTTTCAACAGGGGTAGCATACTTTAGAAAAAATAACAGTAATAGTAACTTTACATTGTAATTGTAGCCTACATAACCTACCTACGTGACAGCTTTGTGGTTCCATATATGTTTTATTAATACAATAAATATTAATTTGGTTAAACTAATCATAATTTTTAAAATAATTAATATACACATTAATAATTGCACATTATGTATAACCCCACTTCCAGAAAACTTGGGAAATTTTGTAAAACGCAATAAAATCAAGAATCTGTGATTTGCTATTTCTCTTTAACCTTTATTTAACTGACAAAAGTACAATATTTCCAATGTTTTCACTGACCAGCTTAATTGTATTTTCTAAATATTATTTTTATTTTATTTTGATGGCTGCAACACACTCCAAAAAAGTTGGGACAGAGGCAAGTTTACCACTGTGTCACATTACTTTTTAATCGTTTGGGAATCGAGGATACTAATTGTTGCCATGTTATTTTCATGTGGAACTTTTGCCCAATCTTGCCCGATACAAGACAGCTGTTCAACAGTCTGTGGTTGTCATTGTCTGGTTCTCCTTTTCATGATGGGCCATACATTTTCAATAGGAGACAGATCTGGACTGTTTTATTGTAAAAACTGCCACCTTAGATGACCTTGGGTTAAAAAAAGGTTATAAATGTAATAAGAACAAGAAACAGAAGAAGAATATAAAACTTAACTAAGGACAGTAGAAAATGTAAATGTCTGTACTTTTAGATGCTTTTTAAAAGTTTGATAAAATACAACATCAGACTCATAATGTTAAATACATTTCTGTTATTGATTACTCAAAGTTTTATGATGGTACATTAATAAGAAGAAAAACAAATTATGTAAATAATGATAAGGCAGATGAGTTACATGAAACATACAGAATCATTCCTCACTGGCCCTATAGATGGCGCTCCTTACACATTTAGAGTCTTACAGCTCTCATATCAATTACAACTTAAGCAACACTAACATTTAAAAGCAGACCACCAAATGTCTGTGTATTCAAAACATAATGTGTTCACCCTCACCATCTATAACTTTCTGGTGTCCTACCATAAAATTTCTTACACTTATGGTCTTTTTTTTTTTTTTTTTAGTTTGTAACTGCAATGACAGCAAGAGTGACAAAGACAACAGTGATCAACCAGAGGAGGATGCCAACAGCAACACTGAAATGGTTAAGGATGCGAGCCATTCTGGAGTTTCTGCTTGCTATTGGTTGGTGTCCAAACATGTTAGCATCTCGAGTCTGTGAAAGTAAATTACAATAATATTACAAATCTTGGTATAGAACCTTTCTTAAATGACATGCATAAAATCAAATCAAAGGTCTTCACAGGTCAGATATAAACACAATAGGAAAACACGAAAAGCAACTCTAACAGTGTACAACTAAGAAGAAAATGAGAAATCAAATATATTATTATTTATTTGATTTATAGTTGGTGTAAAAAAAAAATAAAAATAAAAAAATTCACAAAACATCACAGATTTTCTAAACATCGGTGATTGGTGCATTATAGCATTTGCTCTAGTTTTTGATGTACCTTCAAATCTGTTTTTATAAGTTACTACAACTAGATTAACTGGCTTGGCATGATCTATTCTTGTATGTTGCTTTATGGAAACCAAGATAATAAATATACCTGCAAGCAGCGATGAACGCTTTAGGACAACCGTGGGCAATGTGCACTAAAAGGGTAAATGTAAAAAGGATATGTGAAAATCATATGAATATGCCACATTTACTGCAGCAGCTGGTGCGACTATGAACCATAACAGCCACATCCATGAAATCAATTAAATTAGATGAATTTCATGTCATAGGATGTTATAGGTCACTTTCAAATGAGTGTGAAGTTGTCATTTGCAAGTATTTATTTTAAGGTTTTATATATATATTTTATTAAACTTATTATTAAACTAATTGTATGAAAACTATGTTGTCAGTGCACTACAAATAAACTTCCTATGCCTTTATTTTGTCATTAAAACTGACTGTCTAATCTTAATGCAGGCAAAACCACACAGCAATGAAAGAGTTAAACTCTAAACCATCAAGAGTGTAAAATAGACTCTCTCTCTCTCTCTCTCTCTCTCTCTCTCTCTCTCTATCACACACACACACACACACACACACACACACACACACACACACACACACACACACACACACACACAGAGGCAGAGTGAGATTAATGGATCAGTTGGATACTGTTTCTCAGATTCAGCAACATTTTAAACAAAAAAATTAAATCTAAACTGTGACAGAAAGTAGATTTTGATAATGTCTAATATATATCCAAATGCAATACCTAATAAAAGCAAGTCTTTGGGCGCTATTTTAACGTCTGAATCCCCTTTTGCTAGTTTAATGACAGGAAAAATGGTCAGCGCGCCCGACGCATGGTCTAAAAGGGTTGTCCCTATTCTCTTAATGAGTAATGGGTGTGTTTTGGCCGTAACATCATCATCTCCCATTCCCTTTAAAAGCTAGTTGCGCTTGCACCATGGCGGATTGCTATCTACATGGTAGAATTTGTGAGTGGAATTTGTGAGTGGAAAGACTGGACACTTCTCCAGAGAGGAATTCAGTGCACTACAAATGAACTGAATCTATGCCTTTATTTTGTTATTCAAATTGATAGAAATACCAGTTCGTAATTTAGCAATACTTCAATATTTTGGCATTATGTTGAGAAAGTTTGGTGTGAATCGTAGTTACAAATTCTGAGCTTGATTAAAAAAAATCTACATTTAAACAAAAATAGCTGACTTCCTGTTGGTCTGCTGTTAAAAGTCTAAAAGAATATTAAAGTTTGATGCGGTGCCATGACAACAGTATTCAAGATATCAAGAATCCATTCACAGTTGTACATTATTTTGAAGTCTGAAGTGAATCGGGTAAAAATAAGACCCGATTAGATAAGAGGGCCCTTAATACAGGGGAGAGCGGGGCACAACCTAACGGTTTTTGACTTCCTCAGTTTGTGTAAATTCCTGCCAATGGCAGCCGGAAGACAGATGCTGGCAGCCAGACAACCTGCCAAAGTAGGCGGCACCTGCCGCTTCTCGATCTCCAATCACTAGCATCCAAAGAGGGACAGCAACCAATCAGATGATGACCGGGTGACAGCAGCGTGTAAACAGTAAATTGATAGACATTATGACAGGGTTGCCAACTCTCACGCATTTGGCGTGAGACACACGCTTTCAGGCTCTGTCTCACGCTCTCACTCTGCCCAAGTAAATCTCACGCCAAATTGCCAAACCTGATTTTGATATGAAACAAAGTTTAAGCTTTTAAATTTTTTAAAGTTTTAATACGAAATTCAAACAATAAATACCGTTTTGCTTAATGTGGCATAACAGTTAAAGTCAGAGCCGTTGAAAAACAGAGTTGCGACATGCTTTCATCTCCCGGCAACGCGCGCGGTCACGTGGTTCATGGAGCTCTCAAACAAACCAGCGCTGTCAATACAATACATTTGAATGGCTTAAGTTCAAGTTCAGCTTCACTATACAGTTATTTGCAGCAATTTTTGGTAAACAGTACAGCATACTGTGCATTGATTATTATGTCAACCACATTTACAGTATCATTTTATTATGAGAGGGATGGAGATGCAACATTAATGTTAATGTTTTTCTTGTATTTAGCCCTCAGGTATTCCTTACTAATTGGTCACACTCATACTCATTGGTGGTCAAATGTGACCATACACCTTAACTATTTTCAATTAAATAAATGTTCTATATTTTAGTTCAATAATGTTTATTGAATGTTTTGAGGAGATCTTTTAGTACCAAATACTATTTGTGCAATAATTATGGTCCATTAATGACCACTTAAAATATTTTTCTTCTAATATTTTTATTATTTATATTACAATTAGTGTAGTAATTAAGGTTAAAATAGAGAATTCCTTTGCAAAGAGGCAAATTAGTGTCATTTTGTGGCTGGAAAAATAATAATTTTCATTTGTAATGCCATTACCCACTAGGTGCCTGTATGGCTCTTTAATAAATATACATGTTTATTGGTCATTGGTTTATTGGCTATCTAGTCTAGTTGCTCAAAAAAGTATTGCAGATCATAACTGCTTACTTATTTTTAGGTTTTGCATTTGAATAAATATTTAGAAATGATCAAACACTAGATAACTAGATATTTATAGAAGCACACACAAGTGAATATAATTTAACCCAAGAGGGTTCCCCCTGAGAGGGAACGAGACGCTGCGTCAATCGCTGCGGGAATGCCTCTGCGTGATTGCGTTATGAAGCACTCGTGAAATCAGTCCAATGGCGTGACGGGACGTCAAAGGCGGGTGACGCCATTGACCAGGAAACTATAAAGCACCCCTGAACCAGACAATGTCAGCTTCTGATAGGTCGAACAAGTGCACACTATGTTCCAAGCACTCGAGACCCTGGAGTAGAGGCCAAATCCAGGTTATAAAATCTCACGAAGGTGTGCGGTGAGGACCAGCCTGCCGCATCACATACCTCCTGAAGAGAAACTCCTGACAACAGAGCTGTAGAAGCAGCCATACTCCGAGTAGAGTGGGCTCGGACCCTTAGCGGTGAGGGCTGAACGGCCGACTCATAAGCAATTGAAATAGCCTCGACTATCCACTTGCTCAGCGTCTGTTTAGATGCGGGCTTTCCCTTACTTGGGGAGCCAAAACAAACAAACAAACAACTGATCAGTCTTACACCACAGGGGAGCTCTGTGGACATAAGCATCTAGTGCCCTCACTGGGCAGAGCAGATTTAATTTCTCCTGGTCTGGGTTTTGAAACGGAGGCGGAGAAAAGGCCTGCAGCATTATGGGGCCCACCACATTAGTGGGGACCTTAGGCACATACCCCTCTTTGGGAAACAAAAATGCTTTCACCATACCAGGTGCAAACTCAAGACATGAGGGAGAAACCGACAGTGCTTGTAGATCACCGACTCTCTTGAGAGACGAGATGGCCAAAAGAAACAACG
Source organism: Coreius guichenoti (assembly GCA_039654105.1). Lineage (NCBI taxonomy): Eukaryota > Metazoa > Chordata > Actinopteri > Cypriniformes > Gobionidae > Coreius > Coreius guichenoti. The sequence continues at coordinate 7,722,320 of CM077176.1, read as the reverse complement.
TTTTTAAAGTGAGAAACTTCTCTGGCACCTCTTCAATAGGTTCAAAAGAAGCCGACGCTAGGCCTTCTAGCACCACAGCCAGATCCCAGGTCGGCACCCTCGAGCGTGCCGCAGGCCTAAGCCTCAGAGTACCACAGAGGAAGCGAGTAACCCACGGGTGTCTACCCACTGATACACCTTCTAGCGGAATGTGGTAAGCAGAAATGGCCGCCACGTATACCTTCAAGGTAGAAGGGGATAACCCCGAAGAGAATTTATCTTGACCACTCCCTGCCTCGACAGGAAGTCTGCCCTCTTGTTCAGACACCCTGGAATATATATTGCTCGAACTGACAATAACTTCCCTTGAGCCCATATCAGGACTCGATGTACTAATTTCCATAATCGGCGTGAGCGCAAACCCCCCTGGCGATGTATGTAGGAGACCACCGTTGTGTTGTCCGTGCGGACCAACACGTGATGGCCCCTGAGGTCTGGGAGAAATTGCCTGAGTGCCAGGAACACGGCCATCAGCTCCAGCTGGTTTATGTGCCAGGAAAGCTGATGGCCGCTCCACAGACCCCGGACCGAGCGACCACTCATGATCGCCCCCCAGCCGGTGAGGGACGCTTCCGTCGTTAGCGTTAAGCAACGACACGGAGCCCCCAACACCGGTCCCTGGGACAGGAACCAAGGATCCTTCCACATAACCAAGGCACGAAGGCATCGCCGCGTGACCTTGATCATGCGAAACGGATTTCCCCTCGGGGAGAACCCCTTGGTTTTGAGCCACCACTTTAAGGGTCTCATGTACAGCAGGCCAAATGGTATCACGTTGGACGCTGCTGCCATCAAACCCAGAAGTCTTTGAAACTTTTTTACAGTGAGTGACTGGCCTAGCTTCACTTTCTCTGTGGCTTCTAGGATCGAATGTACCCGAGCGGGCGATAGATGAGCCCTCATGGTATTTGAATCCCATACTACGCCTAGAAAGGTGGTGCTCTGAAGTGAAGATAACACACTTTTCTTTGCATTTAGCCTTAGCCCCAACGTTCTCATGTGAGCGAGAACAGCATCTCGATGCTGGACCGCCAGTTGTCTTGACTGTGCCAGAATGAGCCAATCGTCTATATAATTCAGAACGCGGATGCCCTGGAGTCTCAGAGGAGCCAGAGCTACATCCACGCACTTCGTGAACGTGCGGGGAGATAATGCTAGGCCGAATGGAAGAACCTGATACTGGTATGCTTCGCCCCCGAAAGCAAACCTAAGGAACCTCCTGTGTTGAGGAAGGATGGAGACATGGAAGTATGCATCCTTTAAATCTATTGTGACAGACCAGTCATCGGACCTGATCTGGCACACGATCTGTTTCAGTGTGAGCATCTTGAACTTTAGTTTCTTTACAGTGCGATTTAACTGACGCAGATCTAGAATGGGACGCAACCCTCCATCCTTCTTCGGAACTATAAAGTACCGGCTGTAAAACCCTGACTCTCTGCTGTGGGGAGGGACCCTCTCTATAGCGTCTTTTCGCAAAAGAGTCTGTACTTCTTGTTCCATAACCAGAGCCTGCTCGGGGCTGACCACTGTGGATACCACCCTGCTGAACTTGGGCGGACGTGACCCGAACTGAATTCTGTACCTGTTTTCCACTGTCTGCAGGACCCAATCGGAGATATTTGGCAGAAGTTTCCATGCTGCCAGAAAATCTACTAAGGGAACCAGCCTCTCGAGGCTGGCCTCTGGTGTTTGTTGAGCGGTCAGCTTGGTGCCCTGAAACGGCGCACCAGCAAGGAGCAACCGAACTGACCCTTTTTGAGCCCTCCTCGGAGGGCGCGAGCTTCCCTGTGCCGCTACGTTTCCGGGCGGACATGGAGATGTGTGCTCGCTGAGGACCGCTGCGCCCTGAAGCACACGAGGTGGCAGGGTTGGCAGAATGGCCCCCTGATGGCACCGAGAGGAGACGGGCACCGTGTAATGAGGTGGACACCAACTCCCCTCAAAGGGGACTGCCATCAGACTTCTTTGCCGAAGCCTTCCTGGAGATGATCACAGTCCTCAGATCTGCTTTACCCCGGGAAGACTTCGGCTGAGAGCGCTGCCCTGACCCCCAGTCTCTCTGTGGGGGGGCTCGGGCAGCTCTCCTTCTGTTGTGCTCTGTACGAGGAGGATGCACTCAGCTGGGGCTGCTCCCGCCCAGCAGCCCCAGGGACATGAGATTTGCGAGGAAGGAATTTCTGAAACGGTGCTGACTGTTTTTTAGCTTCCTGAAACCTCTCGACAACTGTATTTACTGAGTCGCCGAAGAGGCCAGCAGCGGAGATAGGAGCATCTAGAAGGAACTTTTTATCTCTCTCCTTTATCTCAGACAGATTTAGCCATAAGTGTCTCTCCGTGGCCACCAGGGCTGCCTTAGAGCGGCCGATGGATTTGGCCGTCTCCTTGGTGGCCCGAAGAGACAAATCAGCGGCTCTCCTAATCTCCGCTATTGTTTCACGTCCCACTTCCTCACATTCGTCATCAATATCCTGCACCAGGTCAGCCTGATAAGCTTGCAGTACCGCCATAGTGTGTAAACAAGCGGCTGCCTGACCTGCTGCCGAGTACGCCCTACCCACTAACGCTGATGTTGCTCGTACTGGTTTAGTGGGTAGTTGCTTGCTGTTTTAGTCCTATTATGTTTGAATACACTGATGTAGCTGGACTAAACATTCTGTATGAAGCCGTTTTTTTTCCATGACTTCGACACCTCGGTGTGAAGGTCAGGAAAAAACGGCAAGCCGTTTTTCAAACATAATAATTTGGAGGTTGTGATCTAGATGGGAGAAATCTTTCATCTAGTTTGCTTGATGGACGAGCTTCCTGCTTCTCGGCTGGCCAGTCTATTTTTAACCTGGCAACAGCGCGAGTCACAACCTCCATTAACTTCTCGTGAGCGTGTGTATGTGGTGGCGAAATCATTTCATCATCATCCAGGCTCACAACATCCAGTTCCTCGGAACTGGAGTGCTGCTGCACCTGCGCTTCAGCGCAAACAGAAGAAACCGCAGAGCGTGCTTCTGACTCGCGAACTGAAACGTCAGATCTAGCAGGTAAGGGCAGAGAACGGGGATCACCCGTCTCTAACCCCGCTGCTAGATCCATCTGCGAACCCCAGGACACGAGCCTTCGCTGCGCCTCGGCAACAGCAGGACCCGAGCCCTGGGGAACCGTCCCTCCGAGCCCTGGGAGCCCTGCTCAAAGATCGATCGGCGGGACCGGAGCGTTCTCATCGGTAACTTCTCACAATGCTCACAGTCAGCCCCCTCGAGGGCTGCCTGAGCATGCTCCAGTCCCAAACACATTACACAGAGCACATGTGTGTCCCCACGCGTTATATAACGAGGGCAGGGAGGCACACACTGTCTAAACTGATTCGCCATTATATTTTTCTTTTTTTGACACACACAATTTTTGGACAAACGATTTGACACAGAGCGCATGTGAAGACACAGAAGCTGACATTGTCTGGTTCAGGGGTGCTTTATAGTTTCCTGGTCAATGACGTCACCCGCCTTTGACGTCCCGTCACGCCATTGGACTGATTTCATGAGTGCTTCATGACGCAATCACGCAGAGGCGTTCCCGCAGCACTTGACGCAGCGCGAGTTCCCTTGAAAGGGAACCAGATGTTCAATAAGTCTCGGTAGGTTTGTTAATAACTTTAATATCAGCGAACGACAGTATCGCTACCTACTGTAGTTACAGTGGGGAGAACAAGTATTTGATACACTGCCGATTTTGCAGGTTTTCCTACTTACAAAGCATGTAGAAGTCTGTAATTTTTATCATAGGTACACTTCGACTGTGAGAGACGGAATCTAAAACAAAAATCCAGAAAATCACATTGTATGATTTTTAAATAATTAATTTGCATTTTATTGCATGACATAAGCATTTGATCACCTACCAACCAGTAAGAATTCCGGCTCTCACAGACCTGTTAGTTTTTCTTTAAGAAGCCCTCCTGTTCTCCACTTATTACCTGTATTAACTGCACCTGTTTGAACTCGTTACCTGTATAAAGGACACCTGTCCACACACTCAATCAAACAGACTCCAACCTCTCCACAATGGCCAAGACCAGAGAGCTGTGTAAGGACATCAGGGATAAAATTGTAGACCTGCACAAGGCTGGGATGGGCTACAGGACAATAGGCAAGCAGCTTGATGAGAAGGCAACAACTGTTGGCGCAATTATTAGAAAATGGAAGAAGTTCAAGATGACGGTCAATCTCCCTCGGTCTGGGGCACCATGCAAGATCTCACCTCGTGGGGCATCAATGATCATGAGGAAGGTGAGGGATCAGCCCAGAACTACACGGCAGGACCTGGTCAATGACCTGAAGAGAGCTGGGACCACAGTCTCAAAGAAAACCATTAGTAAAATCCTGCAGCGCACGCAAGGTCCCCCTGCTCAAGCCAGCGCATGTCCAGGCCCGTTTGAAGTTTGCCAATGACCATCTGGATGATCCAGAGGAGGAATGGGAGAAGGTCATGTGGTCTGATGAGACAAAAATAGAACTTTTTGGTCTAAACTCCACTCGTGTTTGGAGGAAGAAGAAGGATGAGTACAACCCCAAGAACACCCTCCCAACCGTGAAGCATGGAGGTGGGAACATCATTCTTTGGGGATGCTTTTCTGCAAAGGGGACAGGACGACTGCACCGTATTGAGGGGAGGATGGATGGGGCCATGTATCGCGAGATCTTGGCCAACAACCTCCTTCCCTCAGTAAGAGCATTGAAGATGGGTCGTGGCTGGGTCTTCCAGCATGACAACGACCCGAAACACACAGCCAGGGCAACTAAGGAGTGGCTCCGTAAGAAGCATCTCAAGGTCCTGGAGTGGCCTAGCCAGTCTCCAGACCTGAACCCAATAGAAAATCTTTGGAGGGAGCTGAAAGTCCGTATTGCCCAGCGACAGCCCCGAAACCTGAAGGATCTGGAGAAGGTCTGTATGGAGGAGTGGGCCAAAATCCCTGCTGCAGTGTGTGCAAACCTGGTCAAGAACTACAGGAAACGTATGATCTCTGTAATTGCAAACAAAGGTTTCTGTACCAAATATTAAGTTCTGCTTTTCTGATGTATCAAATACTTATGTCATGCAATAAAATGCAAATTAATTACTTAAAAATCATACAATGTGATTTCTGGATTTTTGTTTTAGATTCCGTCACTCACAGTTGAAGAGTACCTATGATAAAAATTACAGACTTCTACATGCTTTGTAAGAGGGCAAACCTGCAAAATTGGCAGTGTATCAAATACTTGTTCTCCCCACTGTAATTGTTTAAAGAGCCACGTCTTGTGCACCGTATTTTACATTTATAATTAGCGTAATCGGCCCCAGTATATTGTCTGTCAAACATTTTCAACTTATCAAAGCAGAAGAGTCGAGACTAGAGACTGTGGAATATTTATGTTAATGGTAACTAGTAAATTACTAGCTGGTTCTGTTTGCCCTAACACAACATTAATGATGGGGATAAGTTTAACCAGTTGTGAAACATCAGACTGGTCCTAAGGGATAGGCCTTTTTTTAGGTGTTGTCAAATCTGCAGTTTGATTTATATTCATAATTGTTATAAAAATGTGGAAAAACTACTATACTGTATATTGCGCTGGACTGGGAGGTTGACTTTACTCAGGTAAGCATAATACATTTTTTTTATTTATCAAATGTATTTTGGGACGTTTAAACTGTCATTTTGAATGTATCTACTGTGCTTCAGCATGACTCCTATCAGTGAATCTGCTGGTGTCAGAAATGAAGTAGGGAAGGAATAGACTATGTGAATTAACTTTTGAACTTTTCACTAATTAATATTTTCTAGGAAGACACAGTGCACATTTGTTGCAGAAGGATGCAGGCAAAACAACAAACAAAGTAACAGGTAACAGCACATTCAGTGTGACAGAAGCTAATTTCAAGTGTTACCCTCACATACTGTTGTAGCTTACAGCAAATACAGTATCTTTCTGATTAAAGTACAGAATAAATGTATTTCTCAAGTACTAACTGCACCCATAGGATGTGCATTCTGTATTAAGGGAAGTTACTGTAAGTCGTGATGTTTAGAAAGTAGTGTTTAATGACAATGTCAGTCATTTTTGTTAGTTTTGTATGCCACATTGTTGCCAGAGAAATGCTTCATGTGGTCATTGAGGTGGGTTTTCCTGCTTTTGTAAACTTGGGTCTTGTATGTTTGCATTTAGAAACTCTGGTGGGAACAGACTCATTCTGTGTGAAAGCACACTTCCACTGGTTAGACCAGTGTTTCCCAACCCTGTTCCTGGAGGCACACCACCAACAGTACACATTTTGAATGTCTCTCTTATATGACCCATCCATTTCAGGCCTTGGAGCAGGGATGTGCAGCTTAGGTCATGGAGAGCCACAGTCCTGCAGAGTTCAGCTCCAACCCTGATCAAACACACCTGAACCAGCTGACCAATGTCTTCAGGGTTACTAAGTCTACAGGCAGGTGAGTTTTATCAGGAGCTTTTTGCTAATTTGTTTTTTTTCTCATTTTGGAGGCTACATTTGTCGGCCGCATAAATCATTAAGGCTGCCTCATTTCAGTAAAGTAGCCATCACATTCCAAAGTCATAAAGAAATTACAACAATTTATGCTTCACAAGGATAACGGTCAATTTTATAATGGTAACTTTTCTGAAATGAGACATCCTTGATGATGTATGCGGCTGACAAATGCTACCTTTGGAACGCAACCTCCAAAATGAGACAGTAGTGACCAGTACCAGTAATATCAGTAGTGGCGTTATACACTCACCTAAAGGATTATTAGGAACACCATACTAATACTGTGTTTGACCCCCTTTCGCCTTCAGAACTGCCTTAATTCTACGTGGCATTGATTCAACAAGGTGCTGAAAGCATTCTTTAGAAATGTTGGCCCATATTGATAGGATAGCATCTTGCAGTTGATGGAGATTTGTGGGATGCACATCCAGGGCACGAAGCTCCCGTTCCACCACATCCCAAAGATGCTCTATTGGGTTGAGATCTGGTGACTGTGGGGGCCATTTTAGTACAGTGAACTCATTGTCATGTTCAAGAAACCAATTTGAAATGATTCGAGCTTTGTGACATGGTGCATTATCCTGCTGGAAGTAGCCATCAGAGGATGGGTACATGGTGGTCATAAAGGGATGGACATGGTCAGAAACAATGCTCAGGTAGGCCGTGGCATTTAAACGATGCCCAATTGGCACTAAGGGGCCTAAAGTGTGCCAAGAAAACATCCCCCACACCATTACACCACCACCACCAGCCTGCACAGTGGTAACAAGGCATGATGGATCCATGTTCTCATTCTGTTTACGCCAAATTCTGACTCTACCATCTGAATGTCTCAACAGAAATCGAGACTCATCAGACCAGGCAACATTTTTCCAGTCTTCAACTGTCCAATTTTGGTGAGCTCGTGCAAATTGTAGCCTCTTTTTCCTATTTGTAGTGGAGATGAGTGGTACCCGGTGGGGTCTTCTGCTGTTGTAGCCCATCCGCCTCAAGGTTGTGCGTGTTGTGGCTTCACAAATGCTTTGCTGCATACCTCGGTTGTAACGAGTGGTTATTTCAGTCAAAGTTGCTCTTCTATCAGCTTGAATCAGTCGGCCCATTCTCCTCTGACCTCTAGCATCAACAAGGCATTTTCGCCCACAGGACTGCCGCATACTGGATGTTTTTCCCTTTTCACACCATTCTTTGTAAACTCTAGAAATGGTTGTGCGTGAAAATCCCAGTAACTGAGCAGATTGTGAAATACTCAGACCGGCCCGTCTGGCACCAACAACCATGCCACGCTCAAAATTGCTTAAATCACCTTTCTTTCCCATTCTGACATTCAGTTTGGAGTTCAGGAGATTGTCTTGACCAGGACCACACCCCTAAATGCATTGAAGCAACTGCCATGTGATTGGTTGATTAGATAATTGCATTAATGAGAAATTGAACAGGTGTTCCTAATAATCCTTTTGGTGAGTGTACATCGAGGATGTTGCCATTTTGCTGGAAATAGAGCCATCAGTGTCCCAGTGTGTAGTAAGTCATGGTCCTTACCATTGCTTGAATTTGTGTACATGATATATTGATTCACGAGCTAGGAAGCTGATTAAGACTCACCCTTGGTGTGCCTCCAGGAACAGGGCTGACACTGGGCTAGACAGTGTGTATTTATTTTCTTTTACTTATTTGATAAAAATAGTTAAAATGGTAAATTGATAGGCATGGCATGTCTGAATATTTCTCTCTGTAATCATGTTCCGCTTTTTTATGGTTTTCAAATTTCATTATACAGGTGTAACAAAATGAAGTGTAAAGTCTGTATCATGTCAAAAAGAATTCTACAAAATGGACACACTGGAGACCTGTAGACACTGCCATGAAACCTTTAAACACTGCTTATCAGGTGATCACTGTAGGTATTTGATGGCAAAATGCAACAAGAATAGTATTCACATGGATGTGCATGCATGCATACTGTCAATAAGGTAATGTACATCTTGGGTATGTAACAGTTTTCTTATGAATCCTCTAGGCTACACTGGAAGAGGAAAATGGAGAGAAATGCTCCAACTCAGAAACACACTGGTGTCAGGAGAACCACCTCTCACTCAACATCAACAACACCAAGCAGCTGGTGGTGGATTTCAGGGGAAAGGACAGAGAACACACCCCGTCACCATCGACGGGACACCTGTGGGGAGTGGGTCAACAGCTTTAAGTTCCTTGGTGTTCACATCACTAAAGATCTCACATGGTCTGCTCACACAGGTGCAGATCTGAAGAAGGCACGTCAGCACCTCTTTTACCTCAGATGCCTGAGGAAGTTTGGAATGAGCCCCAACATCCTCAGATCATTCTTTATCTGCACTGTGGCGAACATCCTGACTGGCTGCATCACTGCCTGGTACAGAAACTGCACCGCTGGTGACCGCAAAGCTCTGCCCACCACATTGTAGGAGGTGAGCTTCCCTCCCTCCAGGCAGTGTATAAGGAAAGCCCGGAGGATCATCAGTGACTCCAGCCACCCGAGCCACGGACTGCTCTCTCTGCAATCTCCGTAGCACCCGGACCCACACGAGCCGACTGAGGAACAGCTTTTTCTCTCAGGTTATCAGGCTGCTGAACACCCAGAACTGATGTGCCTTACACAGCACACCCCCACTCTATCCTATGCCATGCACTTCACTTTACACTCCATCACCACAATTTCAACCAAACTGGACTCTAATGTATCATGCACTGCACTTTAACACAATAATCAATTCTGCCATCACCTACTTATCAGCCCACTGTACATCTGCAACTGTATAATGTGTATAATTGTGTGTATAATATGTACATTATTTATTGTGTATATATTTGTATAATGTGTATTGTTATCTGCAAAGTATGTATAATTGTATTCTGCACTGCTCTCAGACTTTCACTCACCACGGCACATGTACTGTTGCTGATGTGACAATAAAAGTGATTTGATTTGAAAACACCCATCCAGGTTTTTGCAGTGATTGGTGCCAGTTGCTGGAGGAGTGATTTTTATTTATTCTTTCTTGATAGCTCACTCTTAAATTTTAATAAAACATTGTTTACATTTTGTGAACAGCTCAGCATTTCTGAATTACATCATTAATCTATTTGTGGGATGTGTTTGATACTTATCTTCACACTGTATGTGTGAACTATACCAAATACAACCTACATCAGCAAAAACACAAGAATGATATTATTGTATTATAGTTTTTTTTTTTTTTTTAATTACTACAGTGTAAAACTGAACTTGAAATGTTTATATGATATGTTTTTACTCCATTAGAATTTCAGGTTTAGCACTTTTGATACATAAATGTTTTATGACTTAATAATACGCAATAATGAACGATATATTTTGTATATAAAAAGTAGGCTACTATAAGATTTAATTTAATCATTTAAAATCTAAATCACAATTATGATTAGGCTATTATTCATACGATCACTCATTATCTGTCTTGCTTCCGCTGGCTACAAGCGACAGGTACCGCCTACACCTGGTTGTAAACGGCAGCCGACGTCCGGTTTTAGTGACAGCAACTTCCTGCTGCCAACTGCCGATTTTTCGCTGAACCTGCAGTTTCAGGACCTCGTCTGGTGTGTGACTGACTTAAAAAATTAAAATAACGTTAATAAATTAAAATAAAATAAATACAAGTTTGCAATGTCAATCACCATAATGAAATATTGTTGCACAGCTAAAATAACTGGAGAAGATGCCTGACACCGAAAGCCTTGAACATTCAAAATTAAAAATGGCTCTTATGTTAAGAATAAGGTGAATAAGTATTGGAGTAAACAAGGGAGAGCAGTAGTGTGATAGCTCGAGGATATTTTTGTATTTAAACTTCTGTATTGCATAATGTAGGCCTATAATTGTGTTGTGTGGGATTTTTTTAACTCAAGAGAGAGAAAGGATAATTGACAGCAATTCAGAATTGTTTTTCCTGCGCCACACACTTTTTTTAAAAACGAAAATTAACCTATGGGAAGCCGCAAAACAGCATTTAATGTAAAACTGATGTAAACAGGTTAACAACATAAATACGATGTTGAAATTTTAAACAGGTTCAAACAACGTCACAATGTTGATTCGAATGGCAAACTCTTTTTGATTTGAATTCAACCTTGATCCATGACGTTAAATGATCATTAAAACGCAGTCTGTAAACAATAAATAATCATTTCTGAAGATTTAAGTCACTTTACATATTTGACCACTGAAATATGAACCTTGGTAAATATCCTCCAAGTTTGATTCCTTTATTTTGACACGAACCGTGATCCTCTGAAGTCTTGTTTAGCCTTTAATATAAAGTGATTTCTATAAACACTTGCAAAACAATATTTATGATCTATATTATTTTAAAATAAACGTTAGATTATTTATTTATTTATTTATTTGCTAAGCAAGGTGAGACAGGTGTATGAACCAATACTTACTGTGATGGAGTAAACAAGAGCAGCCGATCCCAGAGGTAAACAGCAGCACAGCAGGGTAAAGATGGAATAGCACATGTAATCTGGCTCTGGTTTGGCCAGTGGAGTGAAGGACACATTAACTGGAGGCTGCACAGTGACCACAGTCTGCCCTGGATATGGCCCTTGGGTGCACAGGCCAGATGCCTCTGGAGCTCCATACTGCTGCACAGGTTGACCTGAAGTGCTGGGATAGCTCTCAGAGGGAGGGAATCCAACACTGGAGTACTCTGGAGGGTCCTGCAGTGGAAGTAAAGGCTGCCCTAATTCAGGATTCTGAGATGACTTTTTGGGATCCATGTTTCTCTTTGATTTTTTCCCCCTGCACCCTGAAATAATTAGAAAGACCTGTACGTCTGTCTCTGTAGTCAGTTGAAGACTGATCTATTGCACGTATCACATTCCTTTTGTTGTAAGGGGAGTAGTGACAAGAATTTTGGCACAGATTTAGGCCTACTGTTTATTGTTACTTCTCCAGTTTGACTGCAGACGCCACCTGCTGGAATCAACATATAACTTCATGAGTTCAGGAAAATGAAATACCAGGAGACAGATGGAGATGATTTCATGATTGCTGACTGAGCATATATTTTTTTAAAACTTCCTTTTTTTTTTTTTTTTTTTTTTAAATATTTCTTTTCTTCTTTTTTATCCAAATATATAGTTTCCTCAGGTTTCTGTTCATCAAATCGTGATTTGGGTATTTGACAAACATTTTTACTTATGTTGAATTTGGTTGATCACTGGGAACCAACTATCTGTCTTTGTGGTATTTTTAGTTGTTTGCTTGTCTGACAAAATTCACTTATAAATTCTCAGGTACTGTAGGTGTTAACTGTCAGATGCATCACTTCCTGCACAAATAAATAAATAAATGGTAAAAACTTGTGTTGTACATCTTGGTTTACAGGGTTATAGACAAACCTTTCTGCTAAAATGTACATATTTTCATTTATTTTATTCTCACATTATTAAATTCAACCCTTTCTTAAAAGATCTTCCATCTTGAAGACACATTAAACACATACAGTATATGCTTGAGGAAGCACTGCCTTGTGTCCTCAGACAAAAGGTATTAATACATAATATTTACAGGTAGAAAACGTAGATTTTTGTACACTTGGATAGATGGTGAAATATACAATATGGACGTACTGACATTTTAACGTAAATTTATTTACAGCAAAAAAAAAAACTTAAAATAAATAAATTTTAGATTCCTTAACCCTACCCCCAAACCCAAACATAACCATTTTATAGAGTAAAAAGAATATATAATGTAATGGATAGAAATATGTAAGAAAACAATTTTAATGTGAAGGAAAAATTTAATCATAGAAGAAAAAATTCATTTTAATCATTATGCATGTGTGTATTTCTGTGAGTTAGAGTTATAAAGAAAAACAACAGACAAGTAATCACAATAATTTATTTATTGCAAAAATGTCAAAAGTGTTACCAAAATTAGTCCAAATGACAGTGTGTTACAGTTGCAGTCCTCTCGGTGGTATAAAATAGTTTTGTATGAGGTACAGAGCAGAATTTGAGTTATTAATTGCTGAAAATCTTATCCTAATCCACTCTGTGAATTTAAGGCATGCATTTCTAATTCAAACGCAAATCGCAGAGCGCAGCAAAACACAGCGTGTAACTAGGGATGATAAGCTTTACTGCTAGATAAGATAGGTACTGTAAAGCAGAGTGTCTTGTCTGTTGTTGGTTTTGTTCATGTTTTCATGTCTTTTATTTTGAAGTGTATAGTCATAGGGTACTATTTGAGGGGACAGCCATTTGTAGTGTTGTCAGAAACTATAGTGGACATTATTGATTGCACTCATTCTATCCCACAATGCACTGCAATAACGACTTTACAACTGGGGCACGTTCAAGCTCAAACCGGTTTTGCAACCTGGTTTCCGGGTTGAACGACATGTTTCCTGGAAACGGTGTGCAACGGGGTTTGAGATACGTTTTCTCTTGTTTGGAGGGTGTGTCAAAAATGTCAGCCCAATCAGCAGCAACATGTATATAAACCACAATAAACAGCTCGCACAAGTAAAGTCGTTTACAAATGTGTCTGCTGCAGCTCGGTTTATGCAACTAGAAGACATGTTTGTCTTTTCATCCTGAAATGCAAGGGAAATGTTGGATCACAATAATTAGAAACCACAGTTTCCACAAATCCCTTCACTCGATTGGGATGTTCTCTTTTATTCTGGACGGCAAGGGAAGTAACTGTAACATCAAGCATATTTTGCAGTATTAAACAAGTTTTTATACCGATTTCATCAGGATCCGAAAATTCTTCAAAAAGAACAGGCCTTCTCAGCTGCCATAGTTGCAACTCTTGCGTCATCAGAACAAGGTGTTCAACGCACCACTGTTTCGGTTTAAAAACGTTTTGCAACGTTTTGTCGGGGCTGAACGCAGCCCTGATGTATACTCAAAAGCTAGAGAATACCCACAGTGCACTGAGAGTCGCATGTCGAATGAATTCTCGCATCTGACCACAAGATGGCACCCGCAGCTATTCCAAACAAGCGTGCCGCACACGTCCTGAAAAGTGAAGCCACCAGGCGGTTGGTCCCAGTATAGGTCATAAACCCTGCCCTCTCCGTGTAATGTAATGGGACATGGGACAAACTAAACAATCAAATTACACTTCAAATAATTTTTTCCCAAAGATGGTTTCTGTCATTTAAGGCAGATTTTATCACGCTGATGTCATTTTATTTTATGCTATAAAAACAGGGGGTGTGACGTCATGATTGACAGCTGAGATTGACGGCTTCTCAGCCACCAACTGACTTTTTTCGTGATTTTCGGGAGGAGATTATAATTTCTACATTTCCATAACTGTTTATTTCAGACCGACATAATGAGTTGTTCTGCATCTGCGAGAGTGTGGGCGGGCTTTTGATATCGCGGCTCTACTTCCTGCTCTCTACTGCGCAGACTCGACCCCAAATCAGCGCAAAATGTCAGCGCCATATTCGGACGTTGGCGGCTTCACGTTTCTTCAGTGGAAGGTAGTGAAGACGCGTCGGTCATATTTTTTTACGGTCTATGATTCCAAACCGCTGATCCAACGTGGCTACAGTGCAATATACAGGTATGAATTCCTTTTTAATTGATTATTAAATTGTTTAATTGCATTTTATACATGCTAGTTTCCATAAGAGTTCAAGATAAATCTTTTCATTACTACTGAAGCTGCAAGTTTGCTAAGTTTCAAATGATTATTAAACAGCACAGCAAGCACAAACTATGCAAAAGCGGCAACCCTTCCAGCACACTCAGTGTCAGTGTCACAATTCACTCACTTGGACTGCGTTCCACACCACTTTTAGACACGCATTTGCATTTTGTGTATTCACCGAATTTTGCTTTTAATTTACCCCACCACAAACAACTCTACAACTCTATGATATATTAATTATTTTTTTTAAATATTTAAAACAACCCAAAGACACCTATATACATAGGCTAATAGAATGCTGCATTAAACAATTTTGTAAGGGAAAAAGATAAATAATAAATCAACTCCATAGTGGATTCCAAGTGATCAAGGGCTTAGGACATTCCAATTCAGCCTATTTGAAAAGGTTCCGCCAGTAGTGGGCACTCATGCAACGTAAGCAATGACGCACATCCGAGTGAATGAGACGGAGGGAAGTTAATGAGTGAAGGGCATTATAAAAACGAACTGGAACGCAGCCTCGTTTTCATTCACTCCTTCAAGTGGACTATATTATTGGAGTAATGTAGGGAATAGTGAATGAGGGTATGGGGGCGATTTCGAACACAGCAATAGTTATATGTTTCCTGTTTGTCATCTGATTCCCTTATCCCATCATGTAATCATGTCATGTGCTTGATTGTTCACAGGTGTGTCTTAAAGGTGCAGTGTGTGAATTTTAGCGGCATCTAGCGGTGAGGTTGTGAATTGCAATCACACACCGCTCACCCCTCCCTTTCGAAGCACATAGATAAGCTATGGGGGCCGACACAGGACAAAAATGTCGTCGTCTGAGAGAGCAGAGAGTGACTAGCGCTCTGTAGAGAAGTTTGTCTGTTTAGGGCTACTGTAGAAACATGACGGCGCAAAATGGCGATTTCACTGTAAGGGGACCCACGGTGTATGTAGATAGAAATGGCTCATTCTAAGGTAATAAAAACATAATGGTACATTTACACCACTGAAAACATAGTTATGTATATTATATTGCATTTCTGTCAATAGATCCTCAGAAATACTACACACTGCACCTTTAAGTAATTAGTCTTTGTGTATATATAGCCCTCTTGTTACAATTCTCTCTTGTCTAGCTTCGTTCCCTGTTGTGAGTTCTGTTCATGTTTAGTTCAAGTTCAAGTCTAGTCATTGTTTACTTTGATCTAAATAAACTGCACATGGGTTCAGTTCAACTCGCCTTCAGTGGACTACTGTGACACAAAGATTCAAGAATATCATATTCATTCTATGATATAACAAAGACAAGACGAAAAACAAATGTTTTAACTGATGATACATTTACAGTCAAAGCTTTAATTGTTTTAAAAATACAATAATGAACTTTAAAAAAGAAAGTTTTAATTATGTAACTAATAATGATAATGCAGATGAGTTACATGAAACATATTGAATCATTGCTCACTGGCCCTATAGATGGAGCTCCTTACACATTTAGAGTCTTACAGCTCTCATATCAATTATAACTTGAGCAACACTAACATTTAAAAGCAGACCACCAAATGTCTGTGTATTCAAAACATAATGTGTTTATGTTTGTAAAACCCTCACCATCTATAACTTTCTGGTGTCCTAACATGATATTTCTTGCACTTATGGTCTATATGGTCTATAGTTATAGTTTTGGTTATAGTTATAGCTAACGTTTGTAACGGCGATGACAGCAACAATGACATAGATGACAACGATCAACCAGAAGAGGAGGCCAATAGCAACATTGACATGGTTAAGGATGCGAGCCATTCTGGAGTTTCTGCTTGCTATTGGTTGGTGTCCAAACATGTTAGCATCTCGAGTCTGTGAAAGTAAATTACAATAATATTACAAATCTTGGTATAGAACCTTTCTTAAATGACATGCATAAAATCAAATCAAAGGTCTTCACAGGTCAGATATAAACACAATAAGAAAACACAAAAAGCAACTCAAACAGTGTACAACTAAGAAGAAAATGAGAAATCAAATATAGTATTATTATATATTTGATTTATAGTGGCTGTAAAATAATCACAAAACATATCACAGTTTTTAAAACATCAGTGATTGGTGCATTATAGCATTTGCTCTAGTTTTTGCTACCTTCAAATCTGTTTCTTTACCGACCCGGGACTTCAGGACCCTCCTCCTCATTCAGTTTTTAAAGTTAGACATCAACCTTCTTAGTATTCCTCAATCAATTCATTATAAACAATATAACAAGAAAAAAAAATGATAAAAGAAGCCTGTTTTCCCATTAATTTTTTGAAAAATCATATACGGTCGCTAACGACCCAAGATGTGTAACAGTGTAAGTATATTTTTTTCTGCACAACAATAATTGAATCTTTGATGACTGAATAAATGCAATTCACCTTTATTCCTCAAGGTGTCAATGTCTGATACACAATGATGAAGTGACGTTTCACTCATAGTTACCGCAGGCAGAAAACAAAAGAATCGGAAGAATCATCTGCAAAACTTGAAATGTCTCAGTGATTTACAGCAGAGCAAGTTCTGAACGCAGTCAAATATTAGTGTCACTGTCACTTGATGGTGGATCTGGTGAAGAAGCTGTCAGCGATCAAAATATTGATTTTGAATATGTTGAAAATGGTAGTTTTGATAATATGTTTGAGATGGCGAATATGAGCCAGATGCTGAATGTACTGGGAAATGAGCTCTGACGAGGACAGTGATGATGGTATAAAACATCTGCTCAAACTGAACCCTTCCAAGCGCCAAAAGGTAACAAAATATGCTTTATTTTATTCTTCTGAAATTGTTACTCTAATATCAGGAGAGTTTTATATTATCATGATAGGTAGAGATCCATTCGTGTTAGATATAGATCCAGGTCGCTAAAGACCTGAATATGTAAGAATGATTAGCGAAACGGTCATGCATTTAAGGGTTAACTGGCTTGTTATGATCTATTATTGCATGTTGCTTTAAAGGAACACTCCACTTTTTTTGAAAATAGGCTCATTTTCCAACTCCCCTAGAGTTAAACAGTTGAGTTTTACTGTTTCGCAATGATATTACGCAGCACCTGAAAATAGGCTAACTTCCGTCAACATAACCAACTTGACAACCTTCTTGCACAGGGAGCGTGCTGGGGACTATTTTCAGGCACTGCATAATATCATTGCGCCTGCTGCACCCATGGTACGGCAGCAAAGGTCCTTGATTATTACGCAGGAATGAGAGTATAGTTCCTATCCATATCTGTCTAGAAAATCGCAACTTTTCATTTTCCGTCGGTCTTAGTACACGACGTAACTACAGAAGAGTCAAGTTTTAAATAGGAAAAATATCGAAAGTATTTGGTCATTTTTGAGCGAGATGCTAACGGTCTAATCAGATTCAATGATCTATGCTAAGCTATGCTAAAAGTTCTACCGCCAGATCCGGAGATTGGCTGAGTGGATTCATAAAACGGTAAAACTCAACTGTTTATCTCTAGGGGAGTTGGAAAATGAGCCTATTTTCAAAAAAAGTGGAGTGTTCCTTTAAGGAAACCAAGATAATAAATATACATTGAGTTTGAGAAAACAATTGTCTTACTGATTAATCAACTGGGGAAGTATGGTGAACTGTTAGATAACATTTTACCCCTATTCACATGTGGTGCCTTGCCTTAAGTGGGGAATAACAAAAACATTTATTTTGGCTTAGTTGATACAGACAAACAGGGGTGTAGCACAAGATCCCGGCCCCTATGCATAGGCAGTCCTGATGGGCCCCCATGTTCCATGTTAAAATATATTCCAGACTTTTCAAGGGCCCTCTCTCCCCTTGGGGCCCTGGTAATCAGTACTGGTTTTACCCCCAGTCCGACGCCCCTGCAGACAAAACCCCTTGTGACGACAGGATGGGCATCAAATCATTCTCATACTGTCAAACTGTCCCTTACTTTTTTTTAACTTTAACATCCACACAGATAGCGAAGACCTCAGTTTAATGTCTCATGATCTGAAGGACAGTGGTTTTTACAGTGTCATTGCGTCCCCTGGCGGCTTCCAGTAGCAACCTCAATTCTCCCAGAGTATCGGAGGCTGCAGCTTCAGGACCGCAGTCCTAGGACCTCGGTTTATTTATTTATTTATTTATTTATTTATTTATTTATTTATTTATTTATTTTGTACTAGCATTTTATACTATATTAGAGCACTTAGTCTACTATTTAATTCTGTATTTGTATTATTAATTTTTCAACACGGAAGCAATATTTTCTCTGTATTTATAGATACTTCCTTTTCATTAACCGCACCTCGGCGTGGCGCTTCTCGTCTGGTGTGTGACTGACTTAATAAATTAAAATAACGTTAATAAATTAAAATAAAATAAGTACCAATTTACAATGTCAATCACCATAATGCATTCTTTTTGCACAGCTAAAATAACTGGAGAAGATGCCTGACACCGAAAGCCTTGAACATTCAAAGAAAAGGTGAATAAGTATTGGAGTAAACAAGGGAGAGCAGTAGTGTGATAGCTCGAGGATATTTTTGTAACCTATTTAAACTTCTGTAATGCATAATGTAGGCCTATTATTTTATGTTTTTTTTTTTTTAAACTCGAGAGAGAAAGGATAATTGACAGCAATTCAGAGTTGTTTTTCCATATTGCGCCACACCCTTTCTACGGAAACATCAGGAGTTAAGTAAAGTTACGGGAAGCCGCCAAACAGGTTTAATGTAAACTGATGTAAACTGTTAAATGTAAACTGATGTAAAAAGGTTAACAACATACTAAATACAATGTTGGAATTTTAAACAGAGGTTCAAACAACGTCACAATGTTGATTCGAATGGCAAACTCTTTTTGATTTGAATTCAACCTTGATCCATGACGTTAAATGATCATTAAAACGCAGGCTGTAAACAATAAAGACTAATTTCTGAAGATTTAAGTCATTCTTTAAATATTTAAACACAAAAAAATATGAACCTTGGTAGCTATATATCCTCCTAATACGACAACCTCATTATTTTTACTGTCTCTATTGTCTGTTTCAGTTTCACTTTGATTCCTTTATTTTGACACGAACCGTGATCCTCTGAAATCTTGTTTAGCCCTTAATATAAAGTGATTTCTATAAACACTTTCAAAACAATATTTATGTTCTATATTATTTTAAAATAATGGTTAAATTAATTATTTATTTATTTTGAAGAGTAGGCCTACCAGTTGTAAATATGCTAAGTGAGGTGAGACAGGTGTATGAATCAATACTTACTGTGATGGAGTAAACAAGAGCAGCCGATCCCAGAGGTAAACAGCAGCACAGCAGGGTAAAGATGGAATAGCACAGGTAATCTGGCTCTGGTTTGGCCAGTGGAGTGAAGGACACATTAACTGGAGGCTGCACAGTGACCACAGTTTGCACCAGATATGGCCCTTGGGTGCACAGGCCAGATGCCTCTGGAGCTCCATACTGCTGCACAGGTTGACCTGAAGTGCTGGGATAGCTCTCAGAGGGAGGGAATCCAACACTGGAGTACTCTGGAGGGTCCTGCAGTGGAAGTAAAGGCTGCCCTACTTCTGGATTCTGAGATGACTTTTTGGGATCCATGTTCCACTTCGATTTTTTTCCCTGCACCCCTGAAATAATTAGAAAGACCTGTACGTCTGTCTCTGTAGTCAGTTGAAGACTGATCTATTGCACGTATCACATTCCTTTTGTTGTAAGGGGAGGAGTGACAAGAATTTTGGCACAGATTTAGGCCTACTGTTTATTGTTACTTCTCCAGTTTGACTGCAGACGCCACCTGCTGGAATCAACATATAACTTCATGAGTTCAGAGAATGACACACCAGGAGACAGATGGAAATGATTTCATGATACCTGAGCATGTTTTTTTTTTTTAAATATTTCCTTATCTTATTTTTTTTTTTATTCGAATTCCTCCTGTCAGGTTCATGTTCATCAAATCGTGATTTGGGTATTTGACAAACACTTTTACTTATGCTGAAGTTGCTTGATCACTGGGAACCAACTGTCTGTCTTTGTGGTATTTTTGGTTGTTTGCTTGTCTGACAAAATTCACTTATAAATTCTCAGGTACTGTAGGTGTTAACTGTCAGATGCATCACTTCCTGCACAAATAAATAAATAAATGGTAAAAACTTGGCGTTGTACATCTTGGTTTACAGGGTTGTAGACAAACCCTTCTGCTAAAATGTATTAACTGAAGTCATATTTTCATTTATTTTATTCTCACATTATTAAATTCAACCCTTTCTTAAAAGATCTTCCATCTTGAAGACACATTAAACACATACAGTATATGCTTGAGGAAGCACTGCCTTGTGTCCTCAGACAAAAGGTATTAATACATAATATTTACAGGTACAAAACGTAGATTTTTGTACACTTGGATAGATGGTGAAATATACAATATGGACGTATTGACAACATTTTTACGTAAACATTACTTATTTACAGCAAAAAAAAACAATAAAATAAATTAAAATAAACACATTTTAGATTCCTTAACCCTACCCCCAAACCCAAACATAACCATTTTATAGAGTAAATAAAAAGAATATATAATGTAATGGATAGAAATGTGTAAGAAAAATTACAATTTTAGTAAGATTATAGCATTAAAAAGATATTTTGAGCTGCTAATCCCTCTCCTACCTCTAAATCTACCATAACCATTTCTTAAAAGACATGTAGAGTTATAAAGAAAATCAACAGACAAGTAATCACAATAATTTATTGCAAAAATGTCAGAAGTGTTACCAAAATTAGTCCAAATGACAGCGTGTTGCAGTCCTCTTGGTGGTATAAAATAGTTTTGTATGAGGTACAGAGCAGAATTTGAGTTATTAATTGCTGAAGACCTTATCCTAATCCACTCTGTGAATTTAAGGCATGCATTTCTAATTCAAATGGCAACCAAACATGGCATGCCGCAATGGGTGACGAAGCAGGTACTGTAAAGCAGAGTGTCATGTCTGTTGTCAGTTTTGTTCATGTTTTCATGTCTTTTATTTTGAAGTGTAGTCATAGTCATGTTTCCTGTTTGTCATGTGATACCCTTATATCCCATCATGTGATCATGTCATGTGCTTCCCTAGTCTTGTTTAACTAAGTAATTAGTCTTTTGTGTATATAGCCTTCTTGTTGCCATTGTCCCTTGTCTAACTTCTGTTCATGTTTAGTTCAAGGTCAAGTCTAGTCATTGTTTACTTTGAATTTTGTTGATGTTGGATCTAAATAAACTGCACATGGGTTCAGTTCAACTCGCCTTCAGTGGACTATTGTGACACAAAGATTTCGAGAATATCACAATCATTTTATGATATAACAAAGACAAGACGAAAAACCAATGTTGGTAACACTTTACATTAAGGTTCCCTTTGTAAAGGGTTTATAAGGGTGTTTGTTAATGACTAATAACTCATTTACAAATGCATTATAGATCGTTGATAAGCAGTTATAACTGCATGAATAAAAAGCGTGACTTTAACGCAATACCTGCCAAATAGTGAGCCCTTTTTAACTCACATGTTATAAATGCTTAATAAATGTATTTATTCACACTTATTTACCTCAAAACCAGATTCCTGATTTATTTCATGATGCAGCAAAAATAGACTATCTTAGTGAGACTGAAGGGTGTTGTATTTGTGGTTTTCTCATTAATATCTCATGACTGCCACTTTTCTTAAGATGTTCCTTACCAGAAGTTACTGTCTTACCCATGATATTCCACAAAAGGCTCATGCCTATCCACAGCAGTGTATAAAACTGATTTCTTGCTTATCAAGATGAAATTATCAAACTTTATTTAAAAAAAAAACAAAAAAAAAAAAAACACAAGAGCACAACAATAACTTGATGAGATCTTAATAATGAATATTTTAATTCCAATATTAGTTACTTGTGAGTGTAAACCTGTGAACCATTCATTAATGAGTTGCAAACATTAGTAACCTGTGAAAAGTGCACCTTAATGTAAAGTGAACACATGTGAACCATTTATTAATGAGTTACAAACATTAGTAACCTGTGAAAAGTGCACCTTAATGTAAAGTGAACACATGTGAACCATTTATTAATGAGTTACAAACATTAGTAACCTGTGAAAAGTGCACCTTAATGTAAAGTGAACACATGTGAACCATTTATTAATGAGTTAAACATTAATAACCTGTGAAAGTGCACCTTAATGTAAAGTGAACACATGTGAATCATGTATTTATTAATTATTAATGTACACACAGAAGATAGTATTTTTTTCTGATGAAATATTTTATTGTTGATGGATTGTATACATAAACACAACTTTAAACTTGAACATTAACATATTAATACGCAATCAATAATTATTTTTGATATCATGATAAAGACCACTGTAACCTGAGCATCTGGCCATCCACACTTACAGTAACGTTACATGCGCGTGACAGAACCGTCCGAGGGAGCGCCGGAGCGGTTATTTGTGTATGGTAACTACAAACTAACACAGCGATTGCAGAATGAATATAAACACTAGAAAAACATAGTCTGCAGCGATGTCACCTCATTTAGCTTACCCATCAAATCAGTAACACTTAAAATTTCGCTTCAGAGCACGATAAAACAGCGTGACTTCTTCTCCTGAAAAGTGAGTTTATCTTTATCGGATGCTCACTAGCGCCAACTCCTGTCACACGCCAGAACACGCGTGCTTTAGTGATGTGATCCTGTAAGAGTAGAATAAAGTTGTCTAGTTTTCTGTTCGCCTGCTTATTATTTTTATATTATTTCATTCTGTTGTATTTTCAGTTCATTGTTCCTGTTTTCTTTGGTTTCTAAGTCATTGTTTGTTTCTGTAGATTTGAAGCAAACTGTTTAGTTGCTCATTTAGTCTTGTGTATTTATAACGCTGAGTTTTAGTCTTTTGTTAGCTGATTTCGTCTTTATGTGGATAGTTTGTTCTCATACGTTTTTGAGTTCCGTTATCTTCTTAATAAAAATAGTACTGCTGCATCTAAATCCTGCTTCCTCACTGCGCTTCACAACCAACTGTGACAAATATGTATAATATGCAATGTATACTTTTTATAAGTAGAAGTAGTAGTAGTGGGCTACTCTTTATTCTACTCTTACAGGATGTAAGACAGGAGTTGGCGCTAGTGAGCATCCGATAAAGATAAACTCACTTTTCAGGAGAAGAAGTCACGCTGTTCTATCGTGCTCTGAAGCGAAATTTTAAGTGTTACTGATTTGATGGGTAAGCTAAATGAGGTGACATCGCTGCAGACTTTGTTTTTCAAGTGTTTATATTAATTGTGTAATCGCTGTGTTAGTTTGTACAAACCCGATTCCAAATAAGTTGGGACACTGTACAAATTGTGAATAAAAACAGAATGCAATGATGTGGAAGTTTCAAATTTCAATATTTTATTCAGAATACAACATAGATGACATATCAAATGTTTAAACTGAGAAAATGTATCATTTTAAGGGAAAAATAAGTTGATTTTAAATTTCATGGCATCAACACATCTCAAAAAAGTTGGGACAAAGCCATGTTTACCACTGTGTGGCATCCCCTCTTCTTTTTATAACAGTCTGCAAACGTCTGGGGACTGAGGAGACAAGTTGCTCAAGTTTAGGAATAGGAATGTTGTCCCATTCTTGTCTAATACAGGCTTCTAGTTGCTCAACTGTCTTAGGTGTTCTTTGTCGCATCTTCCTCTTTATGATGCGCCAAATGTTTTCTATGGGTGAAAGATCTGGACTGCAGGCTGGCCATGTCAGTACCCGCATCCTTCTTCTACGCAGCCATGATGTTGTAATTGATGCAGTATGTGGTCTGGCATTGTCATGTTGGAAAATGCAAGGTCTTCCCTGAAAGAGACGACGTCTGGATGGGAGCATATGTTGTTCTAGAACTTGGATATACCTTTCATCATTGATGGTGCCTTTCCAGATGTGTAAGCTGCCCATGCCACACGCACTCATGCAACCCCATACCATCAGAGATGCAGGCTTCTGAACTGAGCACTGATAACATCTTGGGTTGTCCTTGTCCTCTTTAGTCCGGATGACATGGTGTTCCAGTTTTCCAAAAAGAACTTCAAATTTTGATTCGTCTGACCACAGAACAGTTTTCCACTTTGCCACAGTCCATTTTAAATGAGCCTTGGCCCAGAGAAAACGCCTACGCTTCTGGATCATGTTTAGATATGGCTTCTTTTTTGACCTATAGAGTTTTAGCCGGCGAATGGCACGGTGGATTGTGTTCACCGACAATGTTTTCTGGAAGTATTCCTGAGTCCATGTTGTGATTTCCATTACAGTAGCATTCCTGTATGTGATGCAGTGCCCTCTAAGGGCCCGAAGATCACGGGCATCCAGTATGGTTTTCCGGCCTTGACCCTTACGCACAGAGATTGTTCAAGATTCTCTGAATCTTTGGATGATATTATGCACTGTAGATGATGATAACTTCAAACTCTTTGCAATTTTTCTTTGAGAAACTCCTTTCTGATATTGCTCCACTATTTTTCGCCGCAGCATTGGGGGAATTGGTGATCCTCTGCCCATCTTGACTTCTGAGAGACACTGCCACTCTGAGGCTCTTTTTATACCCAATCATGTTGCCAATTGACCTAATAAGTTGCAATTTGGTCCTCCAGCTGTTCCTTATATGTACATTTAACTTTTCCAGCCTCTTATTGCTACCTGTCCCAACTTTTTTGGAATGTGTAGCTCTCATGAAATCCAAAATGAGCCAATATTTGGCATGACATTTCAAAATGTCTCACTTTCAACATTTGATATGTTATCTATATTCTATTGTGAATAAAATATAAGTTTATAAGATTTGTAAATTATTGCATTCCTTTTTTATTCACAATTTGTACAGTGTCCCATCTTTTTTGGAATCGGGTTTGTAGTTACCATACACAAATAACCGCTCCGGCGCTCCCTTGGACGGTTCTGTCACGCGCATGTAATGTTACTGTAAGTGTGGATGGCCAGATGCTCAGGTTACAGTGGTCTTTATCATGATATCAAAATAATGATTGATTGCGTATTAATATGTTAATGTTCAAGTTTAAAGTTGTGTTTATGGATACAATGCATCCACAATAAAATATTTAATCAGAAAAAAAATACTATCTTCTGTGTGTGCATTAATAATTAATAAATACATGATTTACAGGTGTTCACTTTACATTAAGGTGCACTTTCACAGGTTACTAATGTTTGTAACTCATTAATAAATGGTTCACTTTACATTTCAAAATAAAGTTTGATAATTTCATCTTGATAAGCAAGAAATCAGTTTTATACACTGCTGTGGATAGGCATGAGCCTTTTGTGGAATATCATGGGTAAGACAGTAACTTCTGGTAAGGAACATCTTAAGAAAAGTGGCAGTCATGAGATATTAATGAGAAAACCACAAATACAACACCCTTCAGTCTAACTAAGATAGTCTATTTTTGCTGCATCATGAAATAAATCAGGAATTTGGTTTTGAGGTAAATAAGTGTGAATAAATACATTTATTAAGCATTTATAACATGTGAGTTAAAAAGGCTCACTATTTGGCAGGTATTGCGTTAAAGTCACGCTTTTTATTCATGCAGTTATAACTGCTTATCAACGATCTATAATGCATTTGTAAATGAGTTATTAGTCATTAACAAACACCTTTATAAACCCTTTACAAAGGGAACCTTAATGTAAAGTGTTACCCAAATGTTTTAACTGATGATACATTTGCAGTCAAAGCTTTATTTGTTTTAAAAATACAATAATGAACTTTAAAAAAGAATGTTTTAATTATGTAACTAGTAATGATAATGCAGATGAGTTACATGAAACATATTGAATCATTGCTCACTGGCCCTATAGATGGAGCTCCTTACACATTTAGAGTCTTACAGCTCTCATATCAATTATAACTTGAGCAACACTAACATTTAAAAGCAGACCACCAAATGTCTGTGTATTCAAAACATAAAGTGTTTATGTGTGTAAAACCTTCACCATCTATAACGTTCTGGTGTCCTAACATGATATTTCTTACACTTATGGTCTATATGGTCTATATTTATAGTTTGAAACTGCGATGACAACAAGAATGACATAGATGACAACGATCAACCAGAAGAGGAGGCCAATAGCAACATTGACATGGTTAAGGATGCGAGCCATTCTGGAGTTTCTGCTTGCTATTGGTTGGTGTCCAAACATGTTAGCATCTCGAGTCTGTGAAAGTAAATTACAATAATATTACAAATCTTGGTATAGAACCTTTCTTAAATGACATGCATAAAATCAAATCAAAGGTCTTCACAGGTCAGATATAAAAACAATAAGAAAACACAAAAAGCAACTCAAACAGTGTACAACTAAGAAGAAAATGAGAAATCAAATATAGTATTATTATTTATTTGATTTAGTGGCTGTAAAATAATCACAAAACATATCACAGTTTTTAAACATCAGTGATTGGTGCATTATAGCATTTGCTCTAGTTTTTGCTACCTTCAAATCTGTTTTTAAAAGTTAATACAACTGGATTAACTGGCATGGCATGATCATGTTGCTTTAAGGAAACCAAGATAATAAATATACATTGAGTGAACAATTGCAGATAAGACATTTAAACTGAATCTCCTTAAGGCATTCTGATTCATGGAAAAAAGATAACCAAAATCCTCACTGTAAAAACTTTTAACTCTAACATGTTAAATAAAATTCTTATGTTCTGATGCAAACTAGTGCGTATTTAATGCCTCATTTGCAGCTTCCTGAAAACAATTGTCTTAATGATTAATCAACTGGGGAAGTATGGTGAACTGTTAGATGACCCCTTAACCCCTATTCACATGTGGTGCCTTGCCTTAAGTGGGGAATAACAAAAACACGTTTATTTTGGCTTAAGTCACACTGTCCCTTACTTATTTTCACTGAATATCCAGCTTGACCAGTTATAAATGTAAATTGCAATTTGCATGTGTGTTTTTTTTACTTTAACATCCACACAGATAGCGAAGACCTCAGATTAAAGGGATAATTCACTCAAAAATGAAAATTTGATGTTTATCTGCTTACCCCCAGGGCATCCAAGATATAGGTGACTTTGTTTCTTCAGTAAAACACAAATGAAGATTTTTAACTCCAACCGTTGCAGTCTGTCAGTCGTATAATGCATGTGAATGGTAACAGATGAGAGTATGAGAACTACAAAAATGAAAGCTTACTCTCATAGCTCTCATACTCTCATCTGTTACCATTCACATGCATTATACAACTGTTAAACATCTAAAAATCTTCATTTGTGTTTTACTGAAGACACAAAGTCACCTATATCTTGGATGCCCTGGGGGTAAGCAGATAAACATCAAATTTTCATTTTTGGGTGAACTATCCCTTTAACGTCTCATGATCTGAAGGACAGTGGTTTTTACAGTGTCATCGCGCCCCCTGGCGGCTTCCAGTAGCAACCTCAATTCTCCCAGAGTATCGGAGGCTGCAGCTTCAGGACTGCAGTCCTAGGACCTCGTTTTTTTTTTTTTTTTTTACTAGTATTTTAGAGCACTTAGTCTACTATTTAATTCTGTATTTGTATTATTAATTTGTCAATCACCATAATGAATTATTTTTGCACAGCTAAAATAACTGGAGAAGATGCCTGACACCGAAAGCCTTGACCATTCAAAATTAAAAATGGCTCTTATGTTAAGAATAAGGTGAATAAGTATTGGAGTAAACAAGGGAGAGCAGTAGTGTGATAGCTCGAGGATATTTTTGTAGCCTATTTAAACTTCTGTAATGCATAATGTAGGCCTATTATTTTGTTGTTTTTTTAACTCAAGAGAGAGAAAATGACCTACTGTAAACTGACAGCAACTCAAGAGTTGTTTTTCTATATCGCGCCACACCCTTTCTTTAAAAACGAAAGTTACGGGAAGCTGCTAAACAGGTTAAATGCATGGGCGTCGGAACCATTGTATGTGGGTGGGTCTTGTCCACTTTTTAAGACCAATGATATTGGACCCACTCACTTTTACCGTCTCTAATTCAGCGCATATGTCCATTCACCTACCCATAACCGATAA
This sequence comes from Coreius guichenoti, assembly GCA_039654105.1. Classification (NCBI taxonomy): domain Eukaryota; kingdom Metazoa; phylum Chordata; class Actinopteri; order Cypriniformes; family Gobionidae; genus Coreius; species Coreius guichenoti. The sequence continues at coordinate 7,693,945 of CM077176.1, read as the reverse complement.
ATACTTTATTATTAAACACACGTTAGGCGCTTTATTTCCACATTTCGAATATTTTCTTCATTTTTATTGAAAATAAATGCCTTTCTGATCTGATATGTGATGGGAAAAGGGAGTACCGCGAGTTCGGCAAAAGGGGGATTCGAACCTCTGGTCGATTTGTCAAAATTTCCTGTCATGTGCTTTACCCCTACACTATATCACCACTGCAAAATATGAAGTGTCTTCCGTAAATTTGTCTGGACCAACAACCAGATGTTTAGTGAACAACTTGGTCTATTTGTACATAATGTAAATGGCACCAACTCCAGTAAACATTTTCTGGGGGACGACCCACCCACATTTTTTTTGCTTCCGACGCCCATGGTTTAATGTAAACTGATGTAAACTGTTAAATGTAAACTGATGTAAAAAGGTTAACAACATACTAAATACAATGTTGGAATTTTAAACAGAGGTTCAAACAACTTCACAATGTTGATTCGAATGGCAAACTCTTTTTGATTTAAAAATTCAACCTTGATCCATGACGTTAAATGATCATTAAAATGCAGGCTGTAAACAATAAAGACTCATTTCTGAAGATTTAAGTCATTCTTTAAATATTTAAACACAAAAAAATATGAACCTTGGTAGCTATATATCCTCCTATTACGACAACCTCATTATTTTTACTGTCTCTATTGTCTGTTTCAGTTTCACTTTGATTCCTTTATTTTGACACGAACCGTGATCCTCTGAAATCTTGTTTAGCCCTTAATATAAAGTGATTTCTATAAACACTTTCAAAACAATAGTTATGTTCTATATTATTTTAAAATAATGGTTAAATTAATTATTTATTTATTTTGAAGAGTAGGCCTATCAATTGTAAATATGCTAAGTGAGGTGAGACAGGTGTATGAACCAATACTTACTGTGATGGAGTAAACAAGAGCAGCCGATCCCAGAGGTAAACAGCAGCACAGCAGGGTAAAGATGGAATAGCACAGGTAATCTGGCTCTGGTTTGGCCAGTGGAGTGAAGGACACATTAACTGGAGGCTGCACAGTGACCACAGTCTGCCCTGGATATGGCCCTTGGGTGCACAGGCCAGATGCCTCTGGAGCTCCATACTGCTGCACAGGTTGACCTGAAGTGCTGGGATAGCTCTCAGAGGGAGGGAATCCAACACTGGAGTACTCTGGAGGGTCCTGCAGTGGAAGTAAAGGCTGCCCTACTTCTGGATTCTGAGATGACTTTTTGGGATCCATGTTTCTCTTTGATTTTTTCCCCCTGCACCCTGAAATAATTAGAAAGACCTGTACGTCTGTCTCTGTAGTCAGGTGAAGACTGATCTGTTGCATGTATCACATTCCTCTTTTGGTGACTTGTAGTTGGGTTGTGTTGTAAGGGGAGGAGTGACAAGAATTTTGGCACAGATTTAGGCCTACTGTTTATTGTTACTTCTCCAGTTTGACTGCAGACGCCACCTGCTGGAATCAACATATAACTTCATGAGTTCAGGAAAATGAAATACCAGGAGACAGATGAAGATGATTTCATGTTTCCTGGGGATGTTTTTTTCTTTTTTTCTCTTTTTAAATCTTTCCTTATCTTCTTTTTTTTTTAAATCCAGATATGTCGTTTCCTCTTTCCTCCTATCAGGTTCCTGTTCATCAAATCGTGATTTGGGTATTTGACAGACACTTTTACTTATGCTGAAGTTGCTTGATCACTGGGAACCAACTGTCTGTCTTTGTGGTATTTTTGGTTTTTTGCTTGTCTGACAAAATTCACTTATAAATTCTCAGGTACTGTAGGTGTTAACTGTCAGATGCATCACTTCCTGCACAAATGTGGTAAAAACTTATGTTGCACATCTTGGTTTATAGGGTTATAGACTAAAATTTAATAACTGAAGTCGTATTTTCATTTATTTTATTCTCACATTGTTAAATTCAATGGGGGTTTCTTAAAAGACACATTAAACACATACAGTATATATTTGATGAAGCACTGCCTACCATGCGTCCTCAGAATAAGTTATCAATTGCTTAAGATCTTATCCTAATCCACTCTGTGAATTTAAGGCATGCATTTCTAATTCAAACGCAAATCAACCGAAACATGTTATGCCGCAATGGGTGACGAAGCAGGCGAGAGCCAATGAACGTTTGATATCACTGCTGTAAAACGTGTCGTAAAGCTTCTTGAGGCAGCAATTTTTTAATTTATAATGCTACACCCTAAAAATACAGCGTATCTGTCTTTTATAAATATGATAAAACTAAAGACTCTTCGGACATATGAAGTATGCAAAACTACTCTATAGGTACTAGATTAACATGAGATTGGCAAAAAATGTGTAGGTTAACGAGACCAGCCGCCTAGGTCAGGAGCTGCAGTTGCTCAAAATCGGCTGCGAAAGCCTTGATGACGACACACTTTATTATCATTGGTCAGATTCTGTGATGACAAGGACGACGTGTTTTTCTTAGACAAGTTCCTGATATTCAAACAAAACACACAAAACATTAACAAAAATTAAGATTACGCTATCTAGTAAATATATATTCTTATTGTATAAGAGTAACAGTTTGGAAGAAAACCTTCTGGTTAACCTATTGTTTATATTTGGAAAAAAGTAGCGTGGTCTGCCATGAATGACGTTGGTTCAGCACACTATGGAAAGCACAAATTGTCCGACCTGACGGCCGTCTCTTTACTCCTGCCCTGCCTGCAACCGGCAGATCTCGCAAGACGGTGGCAGGCTAGTGTAGATCATCTTGAACAAGCCTAATACTCTTTTGTGTATAGCCCTTCTGTTACATTTGTCCCTTGTCTAGCTTTGTTCCCTGTTACCGCTGTCGTGAGTTCTGGTCACGTTTAGTTCAAGTTCAAGTCTAGTCATTGTTTACTTTGTATTTTGTTGATGTTGGATCTAAATAAACTGCACATGGGTTCAGTTCAACTCGCCTTCAGTGGACTATTGTGACACAAAGATTCAAGAATATCATATTCATTTTATGATATAACAAAGACAAGACGAAAAACAAATGTTTTAATTGATGATACATTTATAGTCAAAGCTTTATTTGTTTTAAAAATACAATAATGAGCTTAAAATGAGCTTTTTTTAATCATGTAAATAATAACGATAGGCAGATGAGTTACATGAAACATATTGAATCATTGCTCACTGGCCCTATAGATGGAGCTCCTTACACATTTAGAGTCTTACAGCTCTCATATCAATTAAAACTTGAACAACACTAACATTTAAAAGCAGACCACCAAATGTCTGTGTATTCAAAACATAATGTGTTTATGTTTGTAAAACCCTCACCATCTATAACTTTCTGGTGTCCTAACATGATATTTCTTGCACTTATGGTCTATATGGTCTATAGTTATAGTTTTGGTTATAGTTATAGCTAACGTTTGTAACTGCGATGACAGCAACAATGACGTAGATGACAACGATCAACCAGAAGAGGAGGCCAATAGCAACATTGACATGGTTAAGGATGCGAGCCATTCTGGAGTTTCTGCTTGCTATTGGTTGGTGTCCAAACATGTTAGCATCTCGAGTCTGTGAAAGTAAATTACAATAATATTACAAATCTTGGTATAGAACCTTTCTTAAATGACATGCATAAAATCAAATCAAAGGTCTTCACAGGTCAAATATAAACACAATAAGAAAACTCAAACAGTGTACAACTAAGAAGAAAATGAGAAATCAAATACAGTATTATTATATATTTGATTTATAGTAGCTGTAAAAAAACAAAAAAAAACAAAAAAAAAAAACAGAGTTTTTAAACATCGGTGATTGGTGCATTATAGCATTTGCTCTAGTTTTTGCTAACTTCAAATCTGTTTTTAAAAGTTAATACAACTGGATTAATTGGCATGGCATGATCTATTATTGCATATAACTGTTCATTAATTAGTTCTGTTCATTTTGTTCTGTTACAGTTAATAACTGAAGTGTAGATTAAATTTGTAGAATTATATGAAAAACAGATGATTGAAATAAATGATAAACTCTAAAGACTCTTTTGATTCTATCATAAAGTAACATTATTGAAAAACCGAAAACTTTTTTTCAGTACAAAAAAATGCTAAACTTTGGCAAAAAGTAATTTTTATTGTTATAACTGTGATTTCATAATATTTAGATATGACTCCAACGGATATCTTTCAGTTAGTCAAATAGCAAATAGTGTAGCTCTGCAGCCATCTACTGGTTAAAGTGATAATTTTTTTACCTTTAAAACGGCATTATCCAAAAGATGTCAAATTATCCATGTTATCCCAATGAATGAAAGTTAGAAATGTGGGTCTTTTATAAAGGGAATTTGGTAACGCTTTAGATTACAGCCCGGAAAGTACTGTGTAAGTAAAACGAATTTACAGTGTAACTTTCGGTAATTATAGTGTAACTATAAAGTACATACGTGTAGGTATAAGGGAACAATATGTAATATTTGGGGAATAAAGGGGGAACTACCAGGAAAATTTACAAATTATTTATACTGTAAGTATTTTTTAATTAAGGGGTAATTATCCGTGTTGTTAAAGATAAAGGATGGAGCAAGATTTGTTTTGCAAACTTTAATGTTACATCAGTCATTCACGTTAATGCTCAGCTAACATATGCACTGTTATTGATACAGTTCCTGCATGTGCACCGCAATAGATTAGAAACACACACACACACACACACACACACACACACACACACACACACACACGGGTTTGATGGATGCACACTTGTTAATGCTGATGGTGAGGAATTACAGTTGAAACATCTCATAATGTACCTCAAACTGAGTAGCATCACTGAGAAACGTCCTGCTCAAGGTTCGGGTTGAATAACTAATTCTTCCAATGTTTCGTCATTGATTCGGACTCGCGCTGGGATTGCTGTAAAATCGACGTCATCGTTACTGTCTTTACAGTGTGTACAATCGCTGAGCTTTAGGAAGCCTCCGGACGGAGCTGGAGTTTTGTAATGGTAATGGGTGTTTGTTTCCAAAATACGCGCTGTAATCGGTAGACCAATCACAACAGACTGGTCCATCTGACCAATCAGAGCAGAGTAGGCTCGTGGAAAGGAGGGAGACTGATTCATCTATCGAGTCGTTTGAGAATCATTGAACACTGTGGTGATGTGCAATGTATATTATGAGAAAATGAAACTGTTTTTTGACCTTTGATGCATGTAAACCTGTTGTTGGAGACCTCCAAAACTAAATTAGGAAACTGTAAAATAGCTGTAAGACTGGAGAAACTGGAATTACTGTAAGAGAAGGCGACTCTCTGTGAAAACAAAGGAAATTAACATTTGAACTCTCTCTTGTGAAAGTGGCATCCCCACCTGAGGCTCAGCCACACTGAGTCAATCACCTTAATTTACATTTCATCCCCCTCACCCCTCCACATGTTAAGATGGTCTGGGATTCACCCAGGGTCTATGTGAGTTGGTGTGAACAAGTACTATACAGTATTATACATGTTTGGTATCACTTGAAACGTCTCAGTGTGACTGGTACAAAGGTCTCATTCCCACAAGGTAATAAAGGTTTTGAGAGTTTAGAGATATTTTGCTTACTGTGGTGGGTGTGTCCTCTGCCAATTGGTCTTTCATGAATATTACCTCCTGCCCTCAAGGTCTGGAGACTTGATTAATGCAAATTCCCATTGTGAACTCATGTTTACATTTGAAAGAGGTTTCTGTCTTGGTCTGGTATTTAAGGAGATGTTGCCGGAAGTTCTAGGACGATCCTGTACTCAGGTTCAGCCCATAACGCTGTGTGTCTTCCAGACATTCAGTGTTATGCAATTGTCAGGTATGCGTCTTTTACTCTTTACCTCAGAGCATTTGATGTTATATATTGATTATCTTTTAATTGATTATGTTATTGGCATGATACATTTACCTGACTAATAATAAATTGTTACATTTGATTTCATTCTGACTTACTCTGAAATTATTGACTTTATTACATTACGATGTATCCTTTGTAACCGCAAGTCTGTGACCAGGGTTAAGTACATACTTATGGAGCATGGGGCACATCTGGCGAGATACTAGATTTCTGACTAACTGCTCGACTTTAACTAAGTTGTTATGCAGTCGCATTCACTATAGGGGGCCAGATAAAATACTATTAAAATAATATGGCATGATTTTATGGTACTGGTCATAACCTCTGGTTACTGTTTCAGCTTTAACTAAGTTGTTATATAGGCGACTGTAGGGGGCTACATGGGTACTTTTTAATTGGCATTGTTAAATTGCTTTAGCCATAACCTCTGGTTAATAATCGGACTGGCAAGTTTGTGATCGTGGGCCCGCATAACGGCCGGTGCGAGGACCCTGTGTGACTCTGAGAACCGAATGAATGATTTCAATAAGAGTAAAGAGTTAAATAGAATAATCAAATGAGTAGTTAAAATGTTATACAAATGACCTAATAACCAATCGGCATTCTAACTTAAATTCGAGGTCATGATAAAATGGAGTCAGATAAAGGTAAATTGGAATTAAATTACTTTGCCCCGCTGAAAAGACCGAATGCGCAGAAACCTTCACCCGCTTATCGGAGGCCGTCGTTGGGGCGGCTTACATAGCATAATAGGGGCACTTTAACAACAAATAACATATACACAATTGTAACCAATATTACAACATCAAGACATAATATAGTTATTCCCAGAGTTGCAGTTTCAGAACTTTTTTTTTGTATGTAGGCTACTACTAGCAGTTTATGCTATTTTAGCGCAATTAGCCTACTATTTAATTCTCTATTGGTATTATTAATTTTTCAACACAGAATATTTTCGGTGTATGTACGAGGCTTCCTTTTCATTAACCGCAGCTCGGCGTGGTGCTTCTCATCTGGTGTGTGACTGATTTAAAGTGCGGTAAACAGTAAAGCAGTTTGCACTACCAACTATTGTGTTTATTAGTACGTTAATAAATTAAAATAATATGGAAAGAAATACCAGTTTACAATGTCAATCACCATAATTAGGGGAGAGCGGGGCACAACCTAGCGCTTTTTGACTTTCTCAGTTTGTGTAAATCCACTTGGGGTTCAGAGAATTTATTTTTTCCCACATTAAGTTCACACATGTCTAGTACAATTATGTGGTTTTGTTTCATTAATACAGGGTATACCTTTTTTTTTATATACCCCAAAAGAATGGAAGTGAAATGTGACAACATGCCCCATAGGTGGGGTACATTGTAACATGTGAGGGGCACATTGTAACATGACAATATGACAGCTTAAAATGTTATCTGATCTAATCAAAAAAATATGTACAAGACAAATTAAAATATTTTGTCAATAAAATACAATTATCAACTTTTTCATATAAAATAATGGCATTTTTTAATTATTAAAAATAAACTAATTTTTGAGTTTGACAACAAACACACTGCAAAACACAGCTATACAGCATAATTCAAAATATTATAATAATTAATAATTTCTGAACATTGACTCTCAGTCATTATTTACCTTTTTCTCATGGTTTCTCAATAGAATTCATAAAAGTATAGAAAATAATAGCATAGTTCTAATAGGGACACATTGTAACGCAGTGTGACAACATGCCCCACCTGCGCAACTGGGATTTAAACCCGGCTCGTGTCTTCTGCTGGTTAGATCAGCATTAAAGAACTCTCTCAACTGTTAAATAACAGATATAAGATTAAAATAATATCAGATTTGTCTAATTTTAAATAAACACAAAGAACAGAGATGAAAAATTTACTTAAGTAGGAAATTTAATTTTGCTATGGTTAAATAAGTGTTCAGTGATATCTTCCAAAGATTTATCTCTATATAGTGTTGATATGGCAACTAGTAAATACACTAAGTTTCGTCATGCTGTCATGTGTGGAAAGTTTTAAACCATGTGTGTTAACTAGCCCTGCGTTAGGTTGTGCCCCGCTCATCCCTAACTGTTTTTGCACATCTAAAATAACTGGAGAAGATGTCTGACATCGTTAAGAATAAAGTGAATAGACCTAAAGTTTTAAAGTAAAACATTGAAATTTTAAACAGAGGTTCAACGTCACAATATCAGTGTTGATTCGAATGGCAAACTCGAAACGAGATTTGAATTCAACCTTGATCCATGACAGTAAATGTTCATTAAAAACACAGGATGTAAACAATAAAGAATTTCTGAATATTTAAGTAATTATTTACATATTTAAACACTGAAATATGAACCTTGGTAAATATTCTACCACAACCACGGCCTCATTATTTTTACTGTCTCTATTGTCTGTTTCAGTTCCACTTTGATTACTTTATTTTGACACGAACCGTGATCCTCTGAAGTCTTGTTTAGCCCTTAATTTAAGTGATTTCTATAAACACTTTCAAAACAATATTTATGTCCTATATTATTTTAAAATAAATGTTAAGAGTAGGCCTATCAGTTGTGAATATGCTAAGTGAGGTGAGACAGGTGTATGAACCAATACTTACTGTGATGGAGTAAACAAGAGCAGCCGATCCCAGAGGTAAACAGCAGCACAGCAGGGTAAAGATGGAATAGCACAGGTAATCTGGCTCTGGTTTGGCCAGTGGAGTGAAGGACACATTAACTGGAGGCTGCACAGTGACCACAGTTTGCACCGGATATGGCCCTTGGGTGCACAGGCCAGATGCCTCTGGAGCTCCATACTGCTGCACACGTTGACCTGAAGTGCTGGGATAGCTCTCGGAAGGATCAAATCCAACACTGGAGTACTTTGGAGGGTCCTGCACTGGAAGTAAAGGCTGCCCTACTACCATTGAGGACGTTTTGGGATCCATGTTTCTCTGATAGCGGTTTTTCCAACACCCCTGAAGGAATAAGAAAGATCTGTACCTCTGTCTCTGGTGTGTAGTCAGGTGAAGACTGTTCTGTTGCAAGAATCACATTGCTCTTTTGGTGACTGGTAGTTGGGTTGTGCTGTACTGTAAGGGGAGGAGTGACAAGAATTTTGGCACAGGTTTACTGTAACTTCTTCAGCTTGACTGTAGCAAATTGCAGTCTTATTCTTTGTATTACATTTGGTTTTGAACTTAAGTTTAACAGTTTTAAAAAGTGTAAACAACTGCAAATTGGCCTGTAGGTATACTACAAGTTACATGAATTTCAGTTTTTTTACAATCGCTATGACAATTTTTTCAACACTTAACAAATGTCCTAAACTCTTAACACAGTTAGCACAACATCTGTCTGTGTAGGCTATACAATTAACACATTTATTGTTGCTTTTACACAAAATGCATACAGTTAACACAAATTTAAAATGCTTGAACTTATTTTACACACAAGCTCAACCAAGACCAAAACAATGGATTTTTACTGCCAAATTTACCAGTGCTTTAACACTGTATGTCAGAACAGATAACACCATGTTCTAAACCTAACCTTATAGGCTAGGCTAGGCTAAAGTCAAGGTAAACAGCTGTTTATATTGTGAATTGAAACACAAATATATCCCCTGTATTTTATTCCATGTTACTGAGAAACAGCTGATTGAAGTTATGCAAATATATAAATCACAACTGATTCCCATCTAGGAATCGTTCAGGTGTTGATGTTCTTTCAATCACATGACCATATGGTATACAGTAAAAGAGGGCCTCTTTGGGCTTATCTTGTGTGAAAAAGGAACAATATAGAGCAACACAAAGAAAGTAAGAAAAATGGCTGCATGAGGGAGAGGAAGATGAGAACCAGGACAAGGGAGAGGATTGGGATGAGGACAAGGTAGAGATTGAGGAGTTAGAATGCATGGTGGTGCTCAAAGAAGGGCCAGAATTAGGGTAACTGATGAAATAAGAGCTACTATCATAGACCATGTCATAAACCACAGGCTATCATACAGAGAGGCTGGTGAACGAGTACAGCCAAATCTCAGCGGGACACAGTGGCATCCATTATCCAGAATTTTCAAGAAACCAACAGGTAGGATATTGTATAAGGGCTTCTCCTACTGCAAAGTGTAAATACTTTCACCATGTATTACAGTGACTCTATGCCCATGTTTTGGTAGACATAGTGTATTGTGTTAGTGTATTATTGTATACAATGTGTGATTTTGAGCATGAAATTAACCGTTTTGGCAATTGTGTGTTGTAGGTGTGTTGGTGTGGTAAGAGTTTAGAGTTTAGGAAAATTGTTAAAAGTATTGAAAAAATTGCCATAGCGATTGTAAAAAACTGTATTTTCTCACACATATACATATGTTAATTGGGCTGTCAATCAATTAAAAATTTAATCGCGATTAATCGCACTCTTATCGTAAAATTAAGCATATGCCATTTATCTCATTAAACACATTCATTTTGTCATCATTTGCTATATCCAGCAAAGTAAACAATCAGAAAACTGTATTTTCTGCAAGCTTCAAGGATCACTGGAGACTCCAAAAGGACACCAAATAACCAAATATAAGGAGTCCATATAATTATATTATATAATAAATGTATACACATCTAAGCACCCATGAAAAGAAATATTACCGCGATACTGAACAGGACCACACGGAGACGACAAAAAAACTCCTAAATCAACCGCTTTGACTGCATAAACCTACGATTACTAAACACAATAACGTACACATGACAAATCAAACATTATCCTTCCTAAGTGTGTGTGGAAACAACGCGAATGTACTGTGTGTCTGTACATGAATGCAGCGTGCGATCAGTGATCGAGAGCGCGCACATACACGGTTTGTTCTTTGTGCAACAATATAACAGACTCTCACGCGCTTACTGTACGACTCCTGTACGTCACCAAAATTGTGCTCTTTGGAACCAATTGCAGAATACGACAGATCTCGTGTTTTAAAGCAAAGCACACACTGGAATGAATAATTCACTAAAAACGCAATGTGAGTCTCTATTCTCTCTGATATGTCTGATGTAATCAGTTTGGCCTTCTTTACATGAGCGCTGTTTTGGACTGTTTGAATGAATTCGATTACTGGATCACTGAAAACTTTCCCAGAGTGTAACAGCTTAAAATGGCTTGATCACAAACAGAGAAGCAGAATTGGGTTAAAGAGTTAGAATGGAAATTTCCTCCTACCAGGGTTACAGGTGCTTGTAGATGCTCAGTGTGACTGTGATAAACTTGTAAGGGTGGTTCACCTACAGTGGTTCAGGCTGCAGGGTTGCCGAATGACTAAAGAAACATTATCAGCAAGATGATAGAAAACTGTACATTTCTCATCTTTACCACCCACTGCTACTTATACCAACGGCGGAAATAAGCGCAGTTACAATAGCAAAATATGTGGGAGAGCGTTGCTATAATGTGACTATATTGTATTGCAATAGGTAGAACTTCAAAGTCAATACCAAATCAAAACTAGTTAGCACGGTATTTGTAATAGAAAGGATTTAATGACAATTTCTGGTTATGGTTACACTTAAAATAGTTTCAAAATAGATGTATGAGATGATGAAAACTTATACCATTAATTGTACCCAGCATGAATAGAATGTTACCTGAGGGATAGAAAAAGAGAGAGAGGGAGTCTTTAGAAAAGAGAAGAGAGAAAGAGCCAGAGCAAAGAAGCCCCAAGAAGAGAGAGAGCCAGAGAACCAAGAGAGGAGCCAAGGAGCAGGCCCCAAGAAAAGAGAGAGTCAGAGCATCAAGAGCCAGAGCAACAGTTACAATCTCCTTTTATCTCTTCCTTGACCATGTGACTGAAACCAAACGTGAGACATTTAAACTCAAACTGGGCATGGTAGTGCTAACAGAACAATTCTGGTATTTACCAGATAATAGTGAAGGCACTGTGCTGGGAATGGACATTATGAGAAAGCATGGCTTTGTAATTCATTGTTTTGAAAAACAAATTGAACTACAAACGAATAAAACTACAAAGAGATGTTTGCCTAAAGGCAATGCAAGTGTTATGTCCATATCCAGTACAGATCCAATTCAACTTCTCATCAGCAAACACAGCAATGTTTGGGCTAATCATGAACACGACTGCGGCCTTGTTGACTTTGAGGTGTGCATCGAGGGAGAGCCCCCTCCCTCGCAAAAACAATACCGCATCAAGCCAGAGGCAGAAGTTGCTGTTCATGAGATAGTACAACAGCTTGAGGCAAGAGGAATAGTTCGGCGATGCAGTTCAACTATGAACTCCCCGTGTTTGCCAGTGCCAAAACCTAACGGTAAATGGCGTCTGTGCATTGATTATCAGCGTCTCAACAAAGTTTTACCCAAAGCGACACCAATAGTGGCAAATCCAGCTACAATCTTATCACAAGTTTCAACCAATGCTTCGTGGTTCACAGTGCTTGACATCAAAAATGGTTTCTGGTCTCTTAAAGTTAAATGAGAAGACCAATGGAAGTTAGCATTTACTGTAAATCAAATGCAGTATACATGGGAACGAATGCCACAGGGCCTTCACAACAACCTAGCCATTTTTCACAGAGCTGTGGCAGATGTGCTCAGTCCCTTACTAGGGACTGGCAAGGTCGTTCACTATGTAGACGACATTCTGATAGCCACAGAAGAACCACTTGAGAACCACTTGCAGCTGGTTGACGAAGTGTTACAGGTGTTAGGTGACGCAGGCTTTAAAATGAACAAAGAAAAAGCCCAAATTGCAGTAAAAGGAGGTACACTATTTAGGATACACTCTGACGCGAAGTCACAGAGCCTTAACAGATGATAGAAAGAAATGCATTGCCGAACTGCCTCGACCTCATATTTTAAACTCGCTGCAAAAAGTATTAGGAACAGCAAACTATTTACGAGAATCCATCCCTGTTTTTGCAAACACCGCTGCACTGTTGTATTCGCTTCTAAAAGGAAAAACAAAACCAAATGATGTCCTTGAATGGACTGACGAACACGAACAAGCTTTTAGTGATTTGAAACAGCGTTTGTGCTCTGCGCCTGCCCTGGGATTGCCCAACGTATCAAAAGTTTTCCACATTCAAGTAGACGCGCATGAAATCACACTAAGCTAAGTCTTAGCTCAGGAATATGGGGGAAAACTGCGTCCAATTACAGCCGGAAAAAATCTCTGGTCGAGCAAGGATTCGACCCATGTACACAGCATGTGCTAGCGGTGCATTGGATACTAAAAACAACAGAACCCATTGTCGGTTTTCAACCTGTTGTTGTACACACAATGCAAACGCCTGTACGAATGCTGTTACAGGGCCGAATAAAGGGAGTTTCCTCCCAAAGATTAGCAAGATGGCTAGCAGACATTCAAGCGCGTGAAATTACAATAAAGAACACAAATTTTGCCACATCTGCTCGGGGATGTTGAGGGAAATCCACACACATGCCAGCCCGTAAAAGAGGCACAAAGCCTTGTACATGACCAGCCATTACCAGGCCAAGCACCTGTGTACATAGATGGTTCTCGATTCTGTCAAAATGGTCATTTTTATGTTGGATGTGCAGTGTGGGCCCCCCATCTTCCGGAGGCAGATGCTAGACAGCAATTGTTGGTTAAATTACCATCTAACATATCCGCACAAGAAGCCGAGCTCATTGCGTTGCTAGAAGCGATTAAGGCACACCCTGAACCGCTTTGCGTGTATACAGACAGTCGGTATGCGTTCGGTGTTGTAACTGATTTTATGGCTCAATGGCAATTGCGAAAATTCCTCACTTCTGCCGGAACGCCTATAAAACATTTCAACACTATAACGTCAATATGGCAAGTAATACAAGCGCGAGAAACCCCCATTTCCATTGTGAAAGTGCGTGCACACATCAACAAAAACCCAGATGTGCATGAAGAAAACAATAATATTGTTGACTAATTGGCAAAGCTGGCCGCAGTGAAAGGCGACCAGTGACAAAGTGAGACACCCTCTGCTTCTGTAGCTGTCCAAGTCACACCAATTGACCTCAAACAGTATCAACAAGATCTGTGGGTCTCTAATGAACTTGTACCACACTTGAAACATGATCAGATGGTGAACATAATCGAAGGCATAGTAATCCGAGATGGAAAATTTGTCGTTCCGGAAGCCCTCCAAAAACCAATAATCAAATTATATCATGATTATGCGCATGTATCAGCAACAAAAACAGCACAGTTGATACAAAATCAGTTTTGGTGGCAGGGAATGGCAGCCGACATTGAAAGATGGTGCAACACCTGCATGATGTGTGCTACAATCAACCAGGGAAAACAAGGCCGAACAAACCTACGTAGGCCAGAACCACTGAAAGGGCCCTGGGAGTCCTTACAATTGGATTTCACTGGTCCGCTATCCAGTACCAAAGGGGGGTATCGTTATTGCCTCGTGATAACTGATAAATTCTCAAAATGGGTTGAAGCAATTCCCACTCGTAATAACACGGCAAATACTGTGGCACGTGTGATGGCGAACCAAATCATCCCTCTTTGGGGAGTACCAATTCAAATTGAATCCGATCAGGGGACTCATTTTACTGGACAAGTCATATGACAAGATATGTGCAAAATGCTTAACATCAAGCAAAAATTTCACATTCCATATAGACCACAAAGTTCTGGAATTGTTGAACGTGCCAACCGCACCATAAAGGAAAATATTGCAAAACAGATAGCACAACACCAAAACAGGTGGATTGATGTCTTACCCACAGTTCTGACTCTGCTGCGAGCAACCCCATCAAAAGCTACAGGCATTAGCCCATATGAGCTTATGACTGGAAGGATGATGAAGTTGCCCATTGATCCAGAAATTTCCCCAGCAGACCTGTGTGTTGGCTCAACAACAACAGTCAGACCTGACAAATGATGCACAATTTAACCCAATCTCTGAAACAAAATTTTCAGAAGGAGATGTGGTGATGGTACGCGTCTTTGTAAAACCCCTAGATGGCATGGGCCTTATGAAATTAAAGCTGTTTGTAACAGCTGCTTGGCCGTGACAATCAGAGGAAAATTAAGATGGTACCACATGTCTCAGTGTAAACCGTTCAAAGGTTCAGTGAATTAATTATGATCTTCCTTCTCAGGACGATCACTGCAATTCCATGGAGGCCGGACGCCAGGAGGGTATCCGGACCAACCTGCATCGAATTAGGACAACGCATCACACTCACACACACCCTAGGATGCGAGAGATGGGTATGGAAATATACCAAGGGGCCATTCACATATTACACTCCAATTACATACAAAGAAATAGTCACATGGCCCCCGGATTAGCACCGGAACCAAATTGTATCACAAAAATCTGCTGTAAGACAGGTTCTACCCATCTCCCATACCAAACACTCACCGGCTACACACATGCACCACAATTTCATCATAACATTACAGCCTGGGATCAACTTAAAGTGTTCCCAGATTCAAAAATTGGTAGTATGCACACATTTTATGAGAACAATTATGGCACAGATCCTAGAAAATGTTATTCCATTATGGATCTAGAACCAACAACATATAGGTGCACACACACAACGCATAACACTACACATTTGAAGCTTACTGAACTTCTTTTTGATCTAACAAAGAAGGCACCTAATAACAATGAAAAAACATTTGTTTGGACTGGTCGGAAAGAAGGAACATACTGTGTGGGAAAATGTGAAGCAAATATGGACAATTTTACTAGCCCTCACAATTGTTCATGGAGTCTACACCATTGCTTTAATTTGACTACCTGTGGATACAGGAAACCCACACAGTGTCCAAAATTACATCCCACCCCTCCAGGTGGTCTGCTCAAAGGAAATGTAAATAATACTTTGCTTCATGATGTCAATCTTGTGATAACACGTGACGTATAACATTTCTAATATTTTTTCTGCTTATGTTGTCACAAAGGCTGAGATGAAATAATGCAAAAGATCCAACAGGGAGTTCGAATGTATCTTTATTCCCAGAACACAGAAGAGCAGAGCGCACAGAAAGTCCACAGACACAGGGGAACGAGGCAGAGTCCAAAGGCAGGCAGAATCGGGCAGAAAGTCAGTAACCACAGAGGAAGTGGCGATTGGTAACGCAAGGATGCAATGGGCAAAGTCCACAGCAGAGAAGAAACTCCAGGAACAGGAACCGGGCAACAAACTCCCAGGAGCGAACTGAATCCACACACGGGGAAACCACAGGACAACCTGAAACGATCTGACAAACACAGGTTGGGTGGTGAGACATATATAGGCAAGTAAATCAAGTGCAGCTGGCGGTGATGATCAGATCCACTGCAATCAGTGACCACGCCTCCAACACAACCACACACACAGAGAGAGAGAATGAATCAGTGAATTCATGAACCGTGACATATGTAAAACACTGTAATGTTAATGACAAAAGCTACACATGGCTACAGTCACGCATCGATGATTTAGTTTCTGATTACAAAAATAGACTTGCAGTCCAAATTCCACCTGCTCGCACTAAACGAGACCTTTTTGGAAATATAGCAGGCCTTTTTGGTTCAGTCAATTCTATATCCAACACCTACAAAATAACAGGTCAATATCAATTTTCAACATGGTTGGCAAATCAGGTGGCCACTGGTTTTCAACACATCACCAATAGTAATGAGAATATTATCAAAGTGGTCAGATCTGAAGCGCAGGCGCTTCTGACGACCAGCCAGACAATTTTCAATCAGACCCGTACCATCGAGCATGACTTAGCCTGTAGGTTGTATGCACAAGATTTGTTTACTGCAGCAAGACAAGTGATTTTAGATCTTCGTCTCCATAAGACACCTAGGCATGTTTTAAATGATCTTATTGAAATCTTAGATCTGCATAGATGGCTTGCATCAGAGAAAATGAAGAATATTAATTACTCTGAATTATTATCAACGTTAATGATGTATACTGGAAATGAATGTACCGGCTGTATTGGGTTCTTTGCCACTTCCCCTTTAATTTACCCAGATCAGGTTTACCTAGATTCCACTACCATACGCTCTATTGGCGTTGTAGTGAAGGGTCAGATCATTAAATGGGACCATCTTACAGGGTATATGACTTTGAAGGGCACTGAAACCTTGTTTACCACTCGCACCTGTTGTCATGAAACATCAAGTTACATTATTTGTACCTGCAACACTTTACAACCCTTTTCTCCTAATGACTCGAAGCTTGTTAACGTCCAGTCATTGCATGGTCATTCTGATGCTGTTCAAGTGTCTCACACACAGTGGTGCGTCGTCAGTGAGATGAATTCCTTCACCTACGGAGGTCTGACCTGCCCTGCGAACCACACTTTCTGTTTAGAAGTGAAAGAGGACTTTTCAATGGGTCAGATAAACATCCTGGGAAGAGTGCCAATGGACGCCGACGTTTCCCCCTGGTGGGAGGACACTTTTTATGAACAAAGAACACAAGATTTGGTCAACACAATGGACTTAGTACAAGAAATTATCTTGCAGACTGAATACCATCTCAACCAAGCACAAGTAGAATAGTAAAAAAAGAAGTGTAGTTTCCTCATTCCTCCTGTCAGCATCCTGTACCCACAACATTGCGTTTAGAAGACAACTGAAAAATAAATCACTGATTTAAAAATATTTTTTTTTGTATTGGTTTGTTAGGGTATTTGACAAACACTTTAACTTTTGTTGTTGAAGTTGTTAGATGGGAACCAGCTGTCTTTGTGGTATTTTTGGTTGTTGTGCTTGTCTGACCAAATTCACTTCTCAGGTACTGGTGTTAACTGTCAGACGCATTGCTTCCTGTACAAGTGTGGTTAAAACTTGGGTTGCACATCTTGGCTAAGGCTTATAGCCTATCCCTTTTTTTAAAATGTAATAACATTCATTCAGTTAAATTGTGTGAGGGTTTCTTCAAAGATTTAGATTAACAGCATAGCAGGCCAATCAGGCGAGGCAAGAGGGAGAATGGAGTGGAGTTTGCCCCCTCATTTTGAGAACCATTACGACATCTCACTGTAATGACACCAAGGTGACTACTGAAGGAGACAAAGCTGATGGAGTTGGAGACCCAGGTGGAGCCAATGAGCCCAAGAGACACTGATGTCTCTTGAGACCTAGGCGGAGCCGTAGAGACGAGTGTCCAATGTGGACCGGAAGACTGAGGCGAAGCCAATGTGGGTGGGATCTCTGGAGACCCAGGAGACTTTGAGCTGGGCGGAACCAGCGGAGACACAGGTTACGTTGGCTCAGTCTTGTTTACTGGCGCTGGCATTGTGGCAGACTCGGGCTCTTCGTCTGTGGTGGGCTCTGGATTTAGCTCCATGCAGTGTGTGGGCGGTGGCTGGCTGGGCTCTGGTTTTGGAGCAGGGCTGGTGACGTCCTCCTCAGAGGGGCAGATGGTGGTTGGGGTCCTGCAGGTCACCGAAATCGGCCCGAGGACCAACACCAGGTAGGCGTGCTTTGTGCGTTCATTCGAGCTGGTTCTAAAAAAATATGCACAACGAGCACTCTGTAAAGTTTGTTAGGCACACCAGTTGTAGAAATATCCTGATGTGGTCCTCAAGAGATTGCTGCTTCTGCTCCATGCAGAGCAGCTGGATGGCTGGTAAGTTGTTTCTGTTTTCAGTTTTGGTCTAACACACAACCACATGAAATAAAGACGATATCGGACAATGAACTAAGGGCTTAAATACACAGAGAGACATAATGATTGACAGGTGAAGGTAATCAGTAACCAAGGAAACAAACTTGGAACTAATCAGGGCTAAACTCAATCACCAGAAACAAACACATAGGAACAATAAAAATGTAATGCATGCATGTGAATGTAACAATTATGGACATGCATGTAAAAAAATAGCACAGTTGCACATATTTAAGATAAACAAATGTCTAAATAAAAGTCTTACAGTTTGCTATAAAATAAAATGGCAGACTCATTTGCACTAAGAATATATCCCTGTTATTAATTACTGAAAATGTAATTCAATATTTAAAAAAATACAAGACAAAGTACTGTTCTTTCATGGTAAATTTAGCTGGCCAGTCAAAGCTTTCAATGTTTCAAACATAATCATAAACAACAACAATCAGCATATGTTTAAAGTATAATGTTACATTGACCAAATAACATTTAAAAAAAAGGTTAACCAAATCTGTTTGTAATCTGCAATCAAACAGAGTTCTTCTCTGCTAATGCTTGCTGTCCTGAGTGGTTGGCATTTCGAGTCTGTGAAAACAATTGTGAAACATAATGTTAACCACTTCTGTTCTCATTCTGAATTTGTTTGAGCCAATGGCACATGGAGGAGCTCTCAAATGAGGGGGCAGACTCTACTCTGTGGATGGGTTTTCTTATAGTTCAACATAATATTTAATTTCCAGGTTAAAGGTGTAAGAAGCACTTTTTACTTTAACAAGCTCACGGATATTCAATATGAGTTGTTTACTTTGTAATTAGTCTGGTCATTTCTATCAGTTTGAGTGATTCAGGCTGCTTTGCTAGGCATTTGCCATGTGTTCACACACACTAACCAACTATTCAAGCTCTTCAGTTAAAACTTGAAAATTCAGTTTGAGTGTTGAAAACGATTGGCTGTAAGTATATTTTTTTCACATATTACCGTATAGGCAATCTTTAATTGTAAACTAATTAATTTTCCAGTACTGTATGAGTGATTGCAGTGTTTCCTTATCTAATTCTGTTCTTTTGCTTTTGCAGAGTAGAAGAGAATTGTGGACAGAAGATTCTTTATTGTATTTTTAGCTTTTTTGTTTTATTAGGGGTTCAAGCACATAGCGCTGAAATCCTATTGTAATTGTTAGAATTTCCAAGGATCAGCATTCAACCCTAAAAGTGATCGGGCAGACCAAACCGTAATTCGTAGAGACTTGAAACTTTGACGGATGGTAGTACCCACCCTGTCTGCAATGTCACCAAGGCTCATCCCACTTGGCCTGATGGTGGCACTACAGCGATCAAAAGTATGTAATGGCTCATAACTCCTAAACCGTTCGTCACAGGCTCAGTTGTCTTATATCGTTGGAATCCTTGGCTCAAGATTTTTGGGTGTTTTCGATGAGTGGGTAATAATTTTTGAAAAACATCTTCAAACAGTCCTGCATTGATATCAACGATAAAGCATATTTTTACAATTTGTTTTCATTTTTTTTGGTTTAAAAAGAGATTTTGTTTCCATCTATAAACAGATGTCAGAGCAGAATCTTCCACCCATACATTCTCCAAACCACAATGCAGAATGATTAATTTTTTAATTAAATAAATAGATTTTTAAATACATTTTTTCCATGAACATCATAACTATTAATAGAGGCTCATAATAAAAAAATACATAATAATCATCACCACAAAAATTCTTTCCCCAAAGAACCACAAATTGATTAATAGAAATAATTCTTCATCTTTGTGTGCCCGTTAAAGGGTTATGATAAATAATTCATGCCTGTAATTATGAACTTACTTGATTATAAAACTGTAATTATGAACCATGATTACCAGACTCCTTGTTCTTTATATATTTGATATTTTACATCACCAACATTAAAATGTAAACCATGGTAAAGACATTATTTTGAATATTTTGACTTCTCTATCGCATTTATGCAATTTTATGTTTAATTATGCTTATATAAAGACTAAAGTAATTATATAAATAGTAGTGGATTGGCCAGTGGAGTGGCGGTCACAAAAACTGCAGGCTGCATCGAGAAAAAGGATGGTCGCGTGAAAAAGGACGTGGCGACTGCCCACTTGGTGGCGCTCAAAAAAAAACAAAAAAAACACGAAAACAGCTATAGTCCGATCAGTCCGATTCACTTGAAAACTGGCATGCAGTTGTCCAAGGTGCTGTTATTGTCTACGAGGACATTTGAAAAGAAATTTGAAAAGAAATTTTAATGATTTTAATTATACATTTTTAATTTTAATTAATTATCAATTAATGCTTCACAAATGAATTGTATTGATGTTTAAAGTAAACATTACATTTAAAATCGATAAATATTACTTAAGGATTACTTAAGAAAATGTTATAAATTGTGAGTAAAATTTACTTGAAATAGAGAAAGTATAAACTTCAGAATTTCCAATAATTTTTTGTAGCCTTTACTTAAAAAAAGATGCTGTTACATTTATTTTCAGTTTCTGAGTTAAAATGTTTTATTTTATTTTTTTTCAGTGAAATTATTTTAACTGGACTACAACCACACCTCTTTCTCTAGAACTGAAAGTCATTTACAGGAACACAAAAAACTGGACCAACAACCACACACACTCAACCAGTATGTGTGATCATGGGGGATTTTTTTTAAATGCAAGTAAACAGAAGTAAAGTAAAAGCCAACAGATCAACCACATAGGAAACATTTTCGATGAGTGGGTAATCATTTTTGAAAAACATCCTGAAACAGTCCTGCATTGATATCAATGATTTACACAGAAGTATTAATATACATATTATTAATATTCATTATTAATATTTGAATATTAACAATATTCATAGTTTGTATTCATATGTTTTCATCAGCTTTCCCTGCATTGATATCAATGATTTACACAGAGGTATTAATATACAAAGTAATAATATATATTTATTGTATACAATATTCATTTTATATATATATATATATATAGGCCTAAATAATATTGATAATATTGTGCATGTCATACAAGCAGATGTTTATTTGTTTTAATTTTTTTGATTTAAAAAGAGATTTTGTTTCCATCTATAAACAGACGTCAGAGCAGAATCTTCCACCCATACATTCTCCAAACCACAATGCAGAATGACGTTTTTTTTTCCACGAACATCATAACCATTGATAGAGGCTCATAATAAAAAATACATAATAATCATCACCACAAAAATTCTTTCCCCAAAGAACCACAAATTGATTAATAGAAATAATTCTTCATATAATATAAATAAATTAATAATCATTTTTTTCATAGTTTCTTTTTCTTTGTGTGCCCGTTTAAAGGGTTATGATGCCTGTAATTATGAACTTGATTATAAAACTGTAATTATGAACTTACCAAACCCCTTGTTCTTTATATACAGTGGGGAGAACAAGTATTTGATACACTGCCGATTTTGCAGGTTTGCCCACTTACAAAGCATGTAGAAGTCTGTAATTTTTATCATAGGTACTCTTCAACTGTGAGAGACGGAATCTAAAACAAAAATCCAGAAAATCACATTGTATGATTTTTAAATAATTAATTTGCATTTTATTGCATGACATAAGTATTTGATCACCTAACAACCAGTAAGAATTCCGGCTCTCACAGACCTGTTCGTTTTTCTTTAAGAAGCCCTCCTGTTCTCCACTCATTACCTGTATTAACTGCACCTGTTTGAACTCGTTACCTGTATGAAAGACACCTGTCCACACACTCAATCAAACAGACTCCAACCTCTCCACAATGGCCAAGACCAGAGAGCTGTGTAAGGACATCAGGGATAAAATTGTAGACCTGCACAAGGCTGGGATGGGCTGCAGGACAATAGGCAAGCAGCTTGGTGAGAAGGCAACAACTGTTGGTGCAATTATTAGAAAATGGAAGAAGTTCAAGATGACGGTCAATCTCCCTCGGTCTGGGGCACCATGCAAGATCTCACCTCGTGGGGCATCAATGATCATGAGGAAGGTGAGGGATCAGCCCAGAACTACACGGCAGGACCTGGTCAATGACCTGAAGAGAGCTGGGACCACAGTCTCAAAGAAAACCATTAGTAACACACTACGCCGTCATGGATTAAAATCCTGCAGCGCACGCAAGGTCCCCCTGCTCAAGCCAGCGCATGTCCAGGCCCGTCTGAAGTTTGCCAATGACCATCTGGATGGTCCAGAGGAGGAATGGGAGAAGGTCATGTGGTCTGATGAGACAAAAATAGAGCTTTTTGGTCTAAACTCCACTCGCCGTGTTTGGAGGAAGAAGAAGGATGAGTACAACCCCAAGAACACCATCCCAACCGTGAAGCATGGAGGTGGAAACATCATTCTTTGGGGATGCTTTTCTGCAAAGGGGACAGGACGACTGCACCGTATTGAGGGGAGGATGGATGGGGCCATGTATCGCGAGATCTTGGCCAAAAACCTCCTTCCCTCAGTAAGAGCATTGAAGATGGGTCGTGGCTGGGTCTTCCAGCATGACAACGACCTGAAACACACAGCCAGGGCAACTAAGGAGTGGCTCCGTAAGAAGCATCTCAAGGTCCTGGAGTGGCCTAGCCAGTCTCCAGACCTGAACTTAATAGAAAATCTTTGGAGGGAGCTGAAAATCCGTATTGCCCAGCGACAGCCCCGAAACCTGAAGGATCTGGAGAAGGTCTGTATGGAGGAGTGGGCCAAAATCCCTGCTGCAGTGTGTGCAAACCTGGTCAAGAGCTACAGGAAACGTATGATCTCTATAATTGCAAACAAATGTTTCTGTACCAAATATTAAGTTCTGCTTTTCTGATGTATCAAATACTTATGTCATGCAATAAAATGCAAATTAATTACTTAAAAATCATACAATGTGATTTTCTGGATTTTTGTTTTAGATTCCGTCACTCACAGTTGAAGTGTACCTATGATAAAAATTACAGACTTCTACATGCTTTGTAAGTGGGCAAACCTGCAAAATCAGCAGTGTATCAAATACTTGTTCTCCCCACTATATATATATATATAGAAGGTGTACCAAACAAATCAAAACGCCGTAGAGGGAAAAGGATATACAGTCTGCAATGCAAGTCTTTTATCCGAGTGTTGTAGAAGTCCCAGTCCCAGTCCCAGCAGGCAATGAAGATATACAATCCTAAATCCTAGATAAGGCACTGGCACAATCCAACTCAGGTAAGAAGTAGGTATCAGCGCACTCAAGCCCCATAACAGAGTCCTCCGCGAGCTTCTCTGCAAACTTCCAAACACTATGAATTAACATTTTTATGGGTACATAAAAATGTGCATTTGAATAAGATTGTAAAGCATTAGAATGTACAATTCACTTAACTCCTCAAACACAATGTGATTCCAGGCATTTTTAGCCATACTCCATCGCCATGCCTCTCCTCTATGCTACTCGCAATCGCACCCTTAAAACCACTCCCTCTAGAGGACAGGATGAAAAATTTCACCCCTGTAGCAGGGTAACCGTTACATGCTACAAAACAAAACATGAAAGAGCACGAGCCGCGAGCATTAATGTCCGAAGCCTGAACCAAAACCAAACTAGAATGAAATGCCAGGATCCAAACACCACACAAAGCAATTCACACAGACAGAAGAGCGCATTATCTGAGCGAACTCAAACCCGCAAGACAATAGGAGTGTCAGAGCTGTCACCAAACCAAGAATAAAACCTTATCCAAGTGACAGAACCATGACAAAATGTATATGTAAAATACATGTTCATAATGTCTGTCTCATATTATTTTGTATTATGTATATGATTTGCATAATTATACAAATATACTTTATTAAACATGGCTTCATATATTTGTTAGCCTACATTTATTTTAAACATTTATGAACATTTGCTGTCAACCATATTTTGCAGTTACTCATGTGATCCAATTTCAAACAAATTTAAAAACAATTTGACAGTGTAGACCAAAATTAATAAGAGAATTCTATGAGCATACAACCTGTTTACAAATATAAATTATTACAAATATATATTGTTTACATATATGATCTTAACATACTGCACAGTACCATATAGAAATTCATTATATAAATAACTGTAATATATGCATATATACTAATTTTACTATAGGTATTTTATATGTGATATACAAATCCATATACAATCCTATATAAGCATACTGAATGTTTGCATATATGTTGTTTAAATAAACTTGCATATAAAAATTAGACATATATTTTTTTACATATATGGCATTAACATACAGTACCATATAAAAAAGTCATCATATAAATCATTTTAATATATGAATATATAATAATTATTCTATGGGTATTTCATACATGGTAACCTAGATCTTCATATATCGTGAGGATGTATATATGTGCTAATAATGTATTGCCTTATATGAAACATATATGACATCACTACTCGGATATAGGGACATATATGTACATATATTACATCCGTATGGGAAGTTTGGGCAGGGCGATGTCCTACATTCTTTCTGTGAGATCTTCTCTCCAGATTAGTGAGTTGTATTGTTTTATTGCAGGGTGTTGGATCTCAGCTTTTTGTCTTAGCAGTAAAACCAATTCTTACACACCGCCCTTGGTCCCTTGGGACAAATTCCGATTAGTTCCTAAGGGGCCATATTTGGACATTCCCTGTTTCCATATTTTGGATGTTGTTAGCAGCACTAGCCAATGGGTGCAGGAGTCAAGTAGTCACCTGAAATAACAACATTAAGACAGGCTGAACATGAAGATGAAAACACTGCAAAAATACACCTCCGTGACACAGTCCCTTTAGGTGTAGGTGTACTGTGCTGACTGGATGCTGTAGCAATTGGGCAGGATATCTATGATCCTGTTGGTCAGGTTTGCTTCCACCTGCGCTTGGTTGTGGTGGTTTTCAGTCAAGTCTGTTGTGTTAGCAGCATGAGCAGAAAGTGTCAGTGGAAAGTGTCTTTACACTTTGAGGAAACATTTGTGTCCTCCCCAGGATGCTTAGCTGACCCTTTGAGAAGTCCTCGGTCACTTTTAAGCAGAAGGTTTGGTTTGCCGGGCAGGTCTCCATGGGTGAAGGAATCATTTCACTGATGATGCTCCATTGTGTGTGAGACACCTAAACAACTTCTGAATAACCATGCAATAATTGAACACTGATGAATTTGTGGTTATTGTGAGATGAGAAAAGCGTTGTTGGATAAACACAAGAACACAAATTACAACACCTGATGAACAAGTCAAAAGTGTGAGTGGTAAATAAGGTCTCATTTCTCAGTGTCATATATTTAGTGGGCAGGTATCACTTGATCACCAGATTCTTCACTACCACTGTGATATGGAAGTGGAATTTAAACGTGGTCTGGATGAATTAAAGGAAAGGTAACAAAACGTCATTATAACTAGTATATTTACCAGCAGTATGCATGATCAAAATATATCACATAATTAAACATGGAAATACACAATTTAATAACTGCCATTATAAAATTGTCTATATCAGTTGTTTTAATTGCAAATCATTGATGAAAGCTAAGGTTTAATTAATTAAAGCTAAATTAATTGATAGAAATGCCTGCATTCCAGATCTAACTCTTTAGATACATTTTCATTGTCATTAGTCATATGTTGGAAACTAGGGGGCCCTCCCAGTTTGCAACAATGCTAAGGACTGGTCATAATAAACATTTTGTCCATTAATTCACTGATCAATTAATTGTCAATCAATTGATGTGTGACTATAGCCATGCACATGTTTTATGCACCTTACAGTGTTTACATACAGGAAGTTGACATGACTGTAAGCCGTATATATATATAATTATAAAAAATAATTTCCCTTGTCCTATATGCATGAAGGTGAATAATGTATGATAGATTTGCATTATGTGAATGATTTTTGGCCTGGATAGTCCTACGATCTATGCCAGGTAGAGATGTTGTGCAGTTGTAGTATTAAGGGTGTGTGTTGTGTATGTTGTGTATAGGAGATGGGTAGTGTCTATCCTACCACGATCTGTGTTGTATAATTTAGTTCCAGTTTCTACACTTGGAGGCCATGTAGCTATGTGTGTTGTGAGGTGTGAATGGCCCCTTGAAGTCTCTTCACCCCCATCTTCTACATGTTAAGTTGTGTGTGTGTGTCCTGGCTGATGCAGGCGGGCCCAGACCCTTGTGGAATCTGGGTCTGAAGAGTGGCAGCCGTCAGCCTGAAAGGAAAACAAACACAGAGAGAAAAAACACAGTCTAATCTTGATCCTTTACACAAATTTCATTAAGATAGATGGTGCTATCTTATTTTTCCTTTAATGGTCTTAGCCAGACAGTTGTTTAGATGGCTTTAACCTGTTAAGGTTTTATGCCATTAGGAGAAAATTTGTTTCAGTTTACAAAGACATGGAGCATCATCATGATCATGTTTCTGTAAAGAAAAAGGTCAAATAAACTGATTTATAATGGTCAGATCTGACTGCTGGTGTGTAAGCGCAGTCAGACAGGTTGCACCGTAAGATGCTGTTGCAGTTGAGTTTACACAATCTGCTGTGATGTGAGCATTATCACACCCAGATCCCCTGGGGGAATCTCTTTAAATGATGCTGTTTACACTAGCCAGATCTGTGTTCAGAGCATCAGATCACCAGGTGTGGTGCTGTGCCGTTTGTTTAGCGTTTGGTATTTATGGTGCCATTCAAACTCTTGACCATTTGGATCTCTGCGGTCTGTAAAGACTGTACAGTTTCTGCCTGATGTTAACATAACACACAACTTTCATTACATTTCCAGTAAAATAACTTCCCTGATCAGATCCCATGTAATCTGACGCTCCCAGAGAGGAGTTTGCTAACACTTGCGCCCCTTTTTTGTGGTTTTATTGCAAGGGAAAAATTAAAATTTTGTACCTCCCCTTTTTCACTTGGTTGCAGATCACTGAAATGTAAATTATTATAAGGCCTTAAATGAATTCAGCCTACTCAAGATATGGCAATCAGGTTAATCATTTTAACTGGGCATTGTAATTTTTCTCATTAAAGATTCTTGCACAAATAGAAGGTAAAGAAGTCCTTTCTCTTAAAATTTTTTTCTTTCAGTTTTCTTTCTTAACATTTCTTTCTCTAATCATCTATATTCTCCTTCCTATCATTTCAACACTAGTAGTGCTCTTGCCTTCTTTCTCCCTACCTGCACATCCCACACATCCATCTTTCTACCTTCTAATCCTTATACTTCTTCAACATTCTTTCCTCTTCTAAACTAATGCTGAATCATCATGAGATTAAAAGCCATTCCTGGCCATTATAATATAATCTACATTATAATGTGATCATAATATAAATCATATTATATTAAAATAGTATAAATTAAAAGTCTCAAGAGGGTCTCTGCTGAGTAATTTGTCCAGAATGACTATCATCTCACTGATCTTTTAGAAGGCACACCTTTGATTGGCCCTGCAGCTACTGCTGTGCTGGCATGTGCATTGTGCGCACAGCAACAAGACCAAACTGGAAACCAGTTATAAACTTAGTTGCTGTGGACATTCAGCTTTTTGTCTTAGCAGTAAAACCAATTCTTACAGAGAGTCTTACAGTCATGCCTAGATTCAAGGACAGATGCACAAGGCTGCCTGTCTTGCCTGTCTGTGTCTACCTTCCCACTGTCCCAGGCTTGTATGGCAAGCTGCCTCAGTTCTCCTGCAGACATATTTTTAACATCTACCAGGAGTGGTACCAGTATAAGTGGTTTCCTAACAGTAGGGTAAAGGTTACTACTTACAAACAGACTCTCAAACATGACATCCTCCTCTGCCTTGGGGTCATTTTTGCAAGCAAAATACATTTCCCTTAAGCGCTCATAGTACTCTCTGGGAGACTCATGGCGGCCTTGCTTAATTCGGAAAGCTGAGAGACGAGAGGCAGATGGGTTCTGATATATAGTATATTCTACCAGAAGAGCTTTACACAGTTTGTCATAATTGTTAGCAATAGCTGGGCTTTGTCTATCCATGAAGCCATGGACAATCTGTGATGTGGTCTTCAGAAGAAAGACTTTGTCAGCCATGCTGGCCTCAGGAAAGTATGTCAAGGCTGCATTTACATCCTTTAAATACAACTGTTGTTTTTAGTTGTCTCAGGGTTAAAAACCTCTTTGTCACGTGCTAACTCTCTGAGAATATGCAGTCTGTTGCTGGATGGTAGCATGCCATGAAGCTTAGGTAAGGAGCGGAAAGTTTTAGGAGAGTCACTCACAGTTAGGCTGCTTGAGGCTGTGACATCACTGTCCTGATGATGCTTTCTCTGTTCAAAACAAATGGAGCGGGGGTGCGCACTATGTGGTTCAGGTTGCTGCTGGGGGAGGCACTTGACTCTATCCAGTTGACTTACACCGTGGCTTAACTACACGTGACGCAATAAGATTCCAGCGACAACCAACTTGTCTGTCCACACCAGACGCGACACGACTACGAAATGCAACAAATCAATCAAAGACCACAGCCAATCAGAACAGCGTGTGGGTGGGCTCTAGCAGCAAGTGTATCAATCTTTGTCATAGAATATACTTGTTGTTCACAGTTTGAACGTTCTTGTTTCCATTTCTTTAATTTCAAGATCTGAGGTGAATTATCCATTGTTGCTTTTAATACGACTACGTTACAAAGCTGGGAGAACTAAATGATATTCAAAGTCACATTACACGCTTTTAACATTAAACAAAGCGCATAAACATTACCTGAGATTATCATTGCCATGTTTTGTGTTGTTGTTCCAGCCGCGACGTCAAATAAATAGAAACCGTTTCTAAAATAGAATCATCGCGTGTCGCCGTCGCGGCTGGTTAGGACAAAAACTTTAATTAACATGGAAAAGATACCTTTTATCACGTGTCACAGCGTCACATCACATCAAGTGTAGTTAGGACACGGTGTTATCCTGTCTGTATGCTCAATTTGTTGGAGCTTCTTCATCTCAGAAATTTTGAGCAATGCTGAACGTAACTCAGTTTTAGTCCTTGTCTCACTAGAGCTCAGAGAATTTAACTTCTCTGTCTGTTCTAGCAGGTCATTTTGGGTATTGTCCAACTCTGTCTGCAGAGTGGCCATGTCAGTTTTGACTCTTTTAAGTTCTGCACCCTCAGTAATGGACTGTAATCTTTTTGTCTCTCATGACAATCTACATATTTTAGCTCTTAATCTCAAATTATCAGACAGCTCATTTTTGAGTTCCTGGAACAAATCTTCATTCTGTTCTTGGGCAAGGGATATTTTGTCTGTTGTACAGGCCAATTTAGTTCTAGGCTGGAAAGAAGCTTTATTAGTGAAGCGCCCTTTAAGGCCTGGCTCACTGCTTCGGCGGTCATATCAGCCATCTTTATTTAATATATATACTTGTTTTGAATATATAATAAATAAATACGCCACCCAAATTAGCTAAACTCTGAAAGTTTAAGCCGCTCTAAGCCACTACGACAATAAATGTCACACACACTAAGGGGTGAGAATTCTAGCACTTGTCTGTAATTTGTCGCAGGGCCCTACCCTTACCTGACAAGTTCATAAAAATTCTAGAACAGTATGAGTGGTAACTTGGTATACAAAAACCACATGGAGAGAGGAATGCTGGCGAGTCGGTTTTACTGATAACTGCTCTTATGTTTACAGGATTGCACAAGCATGAACTGAACTATCAAACAGGATGGAACATTCTACTGCAACAGGTAATTCTCAATCAACACAAGCATATACATCCCCTAGTGGTAACAACTGTAACTGCTAGAATTGTATTCAGTCTACTACATCTCTCCCCCCCTTAAAGCTAAAACATCCCCAAACATGTCAACTGTCAATTTGTCTCTTTTTTAAAAAAAGAAAAAGAAAAACAGGAACCTAAACTAAAATAAAATAAAATCTTGCTGAATTATCTAACATAATCTTTCAGATATCTTGGTTCACGTTTTTCTCTGGATGACCTCCTTATGGTCAACGACTCTGGTGGAAGAGCGTCCGCTCCCCACACCTTTTGAAATTGTTCTGTAGCAGCCTCAGGCTCTTCTTGTGACACTGGCAACAGTTCTTTCTATTCCCCTGGCTCTACAGGTACACTGCTCACAGGCTGTCCGCTTTCCTCTTCAATACCTGCGGTATCCTGAATACTTGCAGATTCCGGGGCAGTGAGTGTGTGTCTCCTACAAACCTGATCTATGTGCCTTTTCCAGGTCTGTCCCGTTATTGTCAAGACAGCATAAGACAGCGGACTGGTACATCTTTCAACCACAGCGGGAATCCATTGTATACCGTAACTATAATTTTTCACATACACAGGATCACACACTGAAAAAGTCAGCAGGTCAGCACTGTTGTCATGTCCTTCTTTCTGTTTGATCTGTTTCTTTTGCACTTTGGCTGCCAGGTCCGGTAGAAGCAAATCAAAAGTTGATCGCAAACGTCTGGACATCATCATTTCAGCAGGGGACAAACCAGTTATAGTTTGTGGCGTAATCCTATAACTGAACAGGAATCTACTCACTCTTGTCTCCAAAGTATCTGCCTTTATTTTCTTGAGACCAGCTTTGAAGGTCTGCACGGCTCTTTCCGCTAACCCATTTGAGAAGGGGTGGAAGGGTGCTGTCCTAATGTGGTGAATTCCATTCTTTTTCAGGAATGCAGCAAAATCTGCACTTGCAAAACAAGGACCATTGTCTGATACCAACATCCATGGCAGGCCGAATACGCTGAAACTTTGCCTGAGCTTTTCTATAGTAATGTGGGAGGTGGCAGTAGTTGTGGGGTAGGCATCCATCCACTTCGAATGTGAGTCCATGACAATCAGAAACCTTTCCTTGAAACGGACCAGCATAGTCACCATGTATTCTGGACCAGGGAGTCGATGGCCACTCCCACAGGTGTAAAGGATATGTATTGTTGACACTCTTCAAATACTTGAGCCTCTTTTTCCACATCTCTGTCCATATTAGGCCACCAGAAATAAGATCTGGCTAATCCTTACATTTTTTAAACACCTGTGTTCACCATCTGGTGAAGTAGTTTTAACAACATCTCTTGCCCCTGTATAGGAATGACAACTCTAGCTCCCCACAATACACAGCCATCTCTGACACTTAGCTCCATTCTCCTCTGATGAAACGGTTGAAACTTCCAGCACTTGAGGCCATCCACTCTGGATGTATTCATGAACCCTGGACATCATTACATCACGAGAGGTCCAACATCTAATTTGAGGAGTATCCACAGGTGCATCACCTAATACATCTAGCATTAGCACCTGTTCAGCTCTCCTCTCCTCTGTTGCCTCTTCCTTGATGAGTAGCCTGCTTAAAGCATCAGCACAGACATTAGGATCACGGCCCACCTCTGAACTCACGGGGAGCCCATCTGGGGAATGGGTTTCTTCTCATTAAAGAGTGAAATATCAATGGTTTGTGGTCTATGCAAATAGTAAAGGGCCTTCCATACAGGTATTTGTGGAACTTCTGTATTCCAAAAACTACTGCAAGCCCCTCTTTATCCAGTTGCGAGTATTTTTTCCCCGCTGCTGACAGTGTGCGTGACATGAAACTTAGTGGTCGTTCACTGCCATCTTCCATCCTGTGTGATAACACAGCCCCTACTCTGTAGGATGATGCATCGGATGCTAATACCAGGTCTCTATCTGCCGAATAATGTATCAGAACATTCACAGATTGCAGCAGCATCTTTGAATGCTGGAAGACCTCTTCCTGTTCTGCCATTCACTCCCAGTGTGTTCCTTTTTTTAAAAGCTCATACAGCGGTGCCAGGCAGGTCACTAAATTTGGGAGAAATTTTCCATAGTAGTTTAATAACCCCAGGTAGGCCTTTAGTTCTGACACATTGGATGGAGATGGGGCCTCTACTATCACCCTCACTTTCCTCTCCACGGGTTGGAGACCTTGAGCGTTCACTTTATGACCGAGATACTCAACGTCATCCTGCAAGAACACACACTTCTCTCTTTTGAGTCTCACCGCAGCCAAAATATCGCTGTATGACAGATGTATCACTTTTATTTTGTTTTTCCTTTTTTATTCAAAATATTCACAAACTTGATTACCATGTCATCAACTAGCTGATATATATATATATATATATATATATATATATTTAAAAACCTTTATAAATGATCTTTATCTTGATCTATAAAGTGAGATGGGCGCCAGCATGTTTGTTCGCGCTGCACAATGAACTGAGAAAAATAAGGGCTAAAATACACAGAGAGACATAATGATCGACAGGTGAAGGTAATCAGTAACCAAGGGAACAAGCTTGGAACTAATCAGGACTAAACTCAATCACCAGAAACAAACACATGGGAACAAAAGGACAACTAAACTAAACATAATCCTTTGTATATATAAAAAAAATGTAAAAAATGCACATGCATTCATGTGAATGTAAAAATTATGCACATGCATGTAAAAAAAAAATAGCACAGTTGCACGCAAGATATTTAAGATAAGCAAATGTCTAAATAAAACAAACAAAACATTATAGACGTAAAGAAAAATATTGTATAATTATAAAATATTGTAATTTGATCATTAATGGGTTAGTCTTACAGGTTGCTTAAAAATAAGATGGCAGACTTATTTGCACTAAGAATATATCCCTGTTATTAATTACTGAAAATGTAATCAAATAATTAAGAAAATACGACATAGTACTGTTCTTTCATGGTAAATTTAGCTGGCCAGTCAAAGCTTTCAATGTTTTAAACATAAAATCATAAACATAACAACAATCAGCATATGTTTTAAGTATAATGTTACATTGACCAAATAACATTTAAAAAGCAGCGAACCAAATCTGTTTGTAATCTGCATCCATACATGACAGCTCTAACAGCTGTTATCTCTAATTCAACACAAACTAATAATCATTAAAAAATCAAGATACAGATGCAAATCAATACAATGCCAATAGCAACGCTGACATGATTCAGGCTGTGTGCCGTTTTGGAGTTCTTCTTTGCTAATGCTTGCTGTCCTGAGTGGTTGGCATTTCGAGTCTGTGAAAACAATTGTGAAACATAATGTTAACCACTTCTGTTCTCATTCTGAATTTGTTTGAGCCAATGGCACATGGAGGAGCTCTTAAATGAGGGGACAAACTCCACTTTGTGGATAGGTTTTCTTATAGTTCAACATACACTCACCTAAAGGATTATTAGGAACACCATACTAATACTGTGTTTGACCCCCTTTCGCCTTCAGAACTGCCTTAATTCTATGTGGCATTGATTCAACAAGGTGCTGAAAGCATTCTTTAGAAATGTTGGCCCATATTGATAGGATAGCATCTTGCAGTTGATGGAGATTTGTGGGATGCACATCCAGGGCACGAAGCTCCCGTTCCACCACATCCCAAAGATGCTCTATTGGGTTGAGATCTGGTGACTGTGGGGGCCATTTTAGTACAGTGAACTCATTGTCATGTTCAAGAAACCAATTTGAAATGATTCGAGCTTTGTGACATGGTGCATTATCCTGCTGGAAGTAGCCATCAGAGGATGGGTACATGGTGGTCATAAAGGGATCGACATGGTCAGAAACAATGCTCAGGTAGGCCGTGGCATTTAAACGATGCCCAATTGGCACTAAGGGGCCTAAAGTGTGCCAAGAAAACATCCCCCACACCATTACACCACCACCACCAGCCTGCACAGTGGTAACAAGGCATGATGGATCCATGTTCTCATTCTGTTTACGCCAAATTCTGACTCTACCATCTGAATGTCTCAACAGAAATCGAGACTCATCAGACCAGGCAACATTTTTCCAGTCTTCAACTGTCCAATTTTGGTGAGCTCGTGCAAATTGTAGCCTCTTTTTCCTATTTGTAGTGGAGATGAGTGGTACCCGGTGGGGTCTTCTGCTGTTGTAGCCCATCCGCCTCAAGGTTGTGCGTGTTGTGGCTTCACAAATGCTTTGCTGCATACCTCGGTTGTAACGAGTGGTTATTTCAGTCAAAGTTGCTCTTCTATCAGCTTGAATCAGTCGGCCCATTCTCCTCTGACCTCTAGCATCAACAAGGCATTTTCGCCCACAGGACTGCCGCATACTGGATGTTTTTCCCTTTTCACACCATTCTTTGTAAACTCTAGAAATGGTTGTGCGTGAAAATCCCAGTAACTGAGCAGATTGTGAAATACTCAGACCGGCCCGTCTGGCACCAACAACCATGCCACGCTCAAAATTGCTTAAATCACCTTTCTTTCCCATTCTGACATTCATTTTGGAGTTCAGGAGATTGTCTTGACCAGGACCACACCCCTAAATGCATTGAAGCAACTGCCATGTGATTGGTTGATTAGATAATTGCATTAATGAGAAATTGAACAGGTGTTCCTAATAATCTTTTAGGTGAGTGTATATTTAATATTCATATATTTTAATTTTAAGGTTTCCAGGTTAAATGTGTATAAAAAGCTATTTGCTTCAAAAGCAACCAAATTTGGTTTGCCTATGGATCTTCAATCTGAGTTGTTAACTTTGTAATTAGTCCGGTCATTTCTATCAGTTTGAGCTGTTCAGGCTGCTTTGCCAGGCATTATCACACTGACAGATGTCAGTATAGAGACATACAGTACTGTATAACATCTGCTGTTTGCCATGAGTGTTCGGAACACATGAACCAACTATTCAAGCTCTTCAGATAAACCTTTTTCACATTTTAACATATAAGCAAACATTTAATGTAAAGTAAACTAATTAACTTTCCAGTACTGTATAAGTGATTGTAATGTTTCCTTATCTAACTCTGTTTATTTGCTTTTGCAGAGTAGAAGAGAATTGTGGACAGAAGATTCTTTATTTTATTCTTACGTTTTTTTGTATATGTTCTTACGTATCTTTTAATAAATTGTTAATAAATGTATAATTAAAACATTGAATAAAAATATTTTTATGTAAAATTTCAATGTTATTGACTTTTATTCAGATATTTTTACATACATGATCAGCATTAATGCTTCACAAATTAATTGCACTAATGTTTAAAAAAACCTTAAAATAAACATTACTCAGGAATTTAAGGCCTTGTATAGTAAAACAATAGGTGTATAAAAGCTGTGTATATAGACAATAGCTGTGTAATGCAATTATGTTGGCATGCTCATGTGAGAAGTAGAAAATGATGCTTTGATTGCAATAGAAGAATGAACGTCACATGAAAGTTCAGACATTTCAAACACTATCAGAGCCTTGGTCCGAAGCACTAGTTTAAAGTTGAGAATGTTCTACGTATTTATTTGTTTCTTACATTAATCACAACGGTGGAACCCATTTTCTTGCATTGTATGTATCCTACAGAGCTTAAATTTCCTCCAGATTAAAAATGTGCATTTGTGTTCTGATGAATAAAGTCATATACACCTTGGATGGCATCATGGTAAGTAAATAATGAGAATCTTTATTTTTGAAACTATACTGCACTATATTTTTAAACAGTATGATAACATTTCAAAAGAGAACAATGTCAAAAGAGAAAAGTGTAAATTGCAACGTCCAATGAGAAGAACTAGTGTGTGAATAAACCTTAAGAAGAGACCAAAAAAAAAAAAAAGACAACGCGTTACAATAACTTTGGATAGGTCTGGCATGAGGTCTGATGAAACTGGTCAACACGCCCAGGTCTGAAAAGAAAACATTAAGAAAATGTTAGTGACTACATAGCACATGGCAAAACACACTTTTAAATGAAACAGAAAATGAACTGTTTAGTAGATGAACGTAATTAGAAACTTATAAAGTAAATAAATGAGGGTGTATGTTTGTTACAGTAGAGAAAACAATACAAAATATCATCTTAAAAGAAGCAGGGGCCAAGACATGACCAGACAGTTTAGCAGTGTGTAAAAGGAAGTGTTTGTCTGATTTCCAGTTAGCCAGAGAGGAGTGAATAATTAAGTGATTGAGTCTGTGTCTGTAAACTATGGGTGTATTCTGTATGCTACTAGAAACATGCATTTGAATGCGGACAAATGCATGTGTGTGCACAAAGTTTGCAAGAATACATGACTCTGATCTTACTAAATCGGAAATTAATGTAAATCAATTTAAGGGTTCATATAAAAGAAAACCAAACCACTTTCGCACTATTACCTGTTCTACAGCTGTTCCGGGCAGGTCCAAGTGTTGAGGATTTGACCGCATTACAGTTCCATATCACTTCGCCAAATGATTTCAGTTATCTCAAAGGTAATTAGAGCCTAGAAAAGCAAAAGAACCAAAAACCGACAAAGAAATTGATCAAGCAAATAAATATAACAAACCGGATAAAAATGACAAACAATTTTATGTTTTATTACCCATGGAACGCATACTCTCTTTCTCCCGCTCTTTATCCCATACAAACGCACACAGTTACAGTTCTGACACGCATTCGCACATAGACGTGAAAATACATGGACACAATATCAATAAAATCAATAGTTTCATAATTACACACAACATAGTTTTAAGCCTGCCAAATGTCTTAAACCTGAATCCTTAAATCTGAACAATGTATTGAGTGTGGTGACCGAGGAGGAATAACTGACGACGGGCCGTTGAATTGCGTTTTGAGTCTGGCTGCATTACAACCTCGGACGTGCATTATTTTTCTTAATAATTCAACGGCCCATGGTCAATTATTCCTAAACCTAGCAAACCTAGCGTTAAAATCGGAGTGTGGAGAACACTGACTAACGTTAGTGAAATGCCTCAGCCGGTTACAGACGATTCGCGCCAAGTAGTACAGTCAAAAATCTATCATGAAAAGGGTGATTTTACTAGTTGGGTGCAACATAATAAACTAACAACAAAGAAATAAACTTACCTTGGTCAGTTTCCTTCTGTGGCAAAGTAAACGCAGGCGGTAAGAGTTTTGAAGAGATTCCGTTGGCGTTGACCGCTTTCTGCAGAAAACTAGGGCTGGTGTTGAAGATGCCCCGCCCCGTGTGCTGCTTTTTACAGCATGAGGCCGTTTTTCTCAGGAACAAACAGGTTTACTGTTAAATGCTGTAAATTTACTGCAAGTGCTTAATTTACGGACCATTAGCTGTAAATGTACATAATTTAACTGTTTATTGAAAAAACAGTATTTTACTGTTGGAAATTGGCTGTAATTTTACAGCCATTTTTTTTTTTTTTAGTCATTCAGTTTAGTAATACATTTGTCTATAATTTAATTCAACTGATCTTACAGTTTTTTTTCGATCGATATGACAATTTTTTCAATACTTCTAACAATTTTCCTTAACACACCAACACACTTACAACACACAACTGGCAAAACAGTTAATTTCATGCTCAAAATCACACATTGTAAACTAAACTCCAACACTAAAATAAATACAATAATACACTAACAATAATGTACTTTAAAACACTGCAAACTCTGTGGAAGCCCGTTTCCACCACAACTGAGTAAAAAAAAAATATGATTCTTTAAGTCATAATAATGAGAAACTTTCTCATAATAATGACTTAACATCTCGTAATAATGAGAAACTTTCTCGTAATAATGACTTAACATCTCATAATAATGAGAAACTTTCTCGTAATAATGACTTAACATCTCGTAATAATGAGAAACTTTCTCGTAATAATGATTTAACATCTCATAATAATGAGAAACTTTCTCGTAATAATGACTTAACATCTCATAATAATGAGAAACTTTCTCATAATAATGACTTAACATCTCGTAATAATGAGAAACTTTCTCGTAATAATGACTTAACATCTCGTAATAATGAGAAACTTTCTCGTAATAATGACTTAACATCTCGTAATAATGAGAAACTTTGTCGTAATAATGACTTAACATCTCATAATAATGAGAAACTTTCTCGTAATAATGATTTAACATCTCATAATAATGAGAAACTTTCTCGTAATAATGACTTAACATCTCATAATAATGAGAAACTTTGTCGTAATAATGACTTAACATCTCATAATAATGAGAAACTTTCTCATAATAATGACTTAACATCTCATAATAATGAGAAACTTTCTCGTAATAATGACTTGCCGTATGGAAGCCCATTTACTATGGAAGCCCATTTCCGGCACATAAGAAAAACATACTTAAGTCATAATTTCAAAATCGAAATTATGACATACTAAATTGAAATTATGACATAACTAAATCGAAATTATGACTTGCTGCTCATTGATCTGCCGCGACCCGACACATGATGAATTGTGAACACATTAAGGAGTATTTTAACTGTGGTTTTAGCTACTAATGATTAATTTATTGCCTTATTATCTTATTATCTGAATGGTATTGAATAGCCAGAACAGTTGCAACAGAAATATGAGGTTGTGATCGGGCAGCAGTTTTCATTCAACAGTAAATATAGCTTATACTCCTGTAAAAATGATATTGTATGTTTCAATAAATGGCGCACGTGACAAATTCAACCAGAGTAGCCTATTTAATCAATATCAGAATCAAAAGGAGCTTTATTGCCAAGTAGGCTATGTTTGCACACACAAGGAATTTGTTTTGGTGACAGAGGAAGCTACACAGAGACAACAGTACACAGATAGTAAAATAAAAAATAAAGAATAAAAATAAATGAATAAGATAGCACATATAATGCTTGCTGCCCGCCTCGCTTGATGTGCTGGAAGTTGCTGCCCGCATGTGCAAATTGCGCGTGCGTGGATTAAGTCATAATTACGAGAAAATTTCTCATTATTACGAGAAAGTTTCTCATTATTATGAGATGTTAAGTCATTATTACGAGAAAGTTTCTCATTATTACGAGATATTAAGTCATTATTACGAGAAAGTTTCTCTTTATTACGAGATATTAAGTCATTATTATGAGAAAGTTTCTCATTATTATGACTTAAAGAATTATATTTTTTTACTCAATTGTGGCGGAAATGGGCTTCCATAAAACTCAAAATCTCAAAATCAAATAATTATTCCAAAACCCTAACACATGTTCTCTTCCAACAGGAACATTTAGTCAATCATAGCACAATACCATAAAAACACCAACACCAGATGGAACTACAGAAACTGCATTATTTTATGTGCCAGGTCTGGCCTTATACAATAGATAGTATATTTTATTGATCATAGATTGTGTCTTTTGAAGCCTCTCCACATTTTTGTTTTGTTGGGTTTAGTAAATGCATACATTTTGTTTCTTTTGCTGCAGAAATTCAAAACAAAAAATAAATGACCCATCTCAGAGTAGCTTTATGGGATGCCCTTCAGTCCTTCAATTTCATTATCAGCAATCACCATGTTGACAATAGCAAGTTCCTGTTCTTCATTCAGGACCTTACCTCTGCACCCTGAGGGAGGTGTTGAATCCTTAGACAAACAAAATACAGTTACATATTAGAGACCAGGGGCATAGAGTCATTGTAATACATGGTAAAAGTATTTTTCACTTTGCAGTAGGAGAAGCCCTTATACAATATCCTACCTGTTGGTTTCTCGAAAAATTCTGGATAATGGATGCCGCTGTGTCCCGCTGAGATTTGGCTGTACTCGTTCACCAGCCTCTCTGTATGATAGCCTGTGGTTTATGACATGGTCTATGATAGTAGCTCTTATATTAATCAGTTACCCTAATTCTGGCCCTTCTTTGAGCACCACCATGCATTCTAACTCCTCAATCCCTACCTTGCCCTTGTCCCAATCTTCTCCCTTGTCCTGGTACTCATCTTCCTCTCCCTCGTTGTAACAATTCACCAGTGTGAGTGCCCCTTATCACCATCAGAGGGCACTCCAACCTGGACTGTCATTCTATCATAGACTACATCACCCATAATCCTTTGCCCGGACTCA
This sequence comes from Coreius guichenoti, assembly GCA_039654105.1. Taxonomy (NCBI): domain Eukaryota; kingdom Metazoa; phylum Chordata; class Actinopteri; order Cypriniformes; family Gobionidae; genus Coreius; species Coreius guichenoti. Next base: position 7,653,565 of record CM077176.1, on the reverse strand, counting down.
TCAGCACTCACTGTTTACACCTGTGTCTCATTTACCTCATTACCTCTGCCTATATCTAGCCTGTTCACCCTGTCATTCTTTGCTAAGTCTTGTTTTGTTGTTACACTGCACTTCTGAGCGTTCTCACCGGTTTCATGTCTCTTGGTTTGTTGGATTTCTTGCCTGTGTCCCGGATTACCCTTTTGCCTCTGTCTCCTGCCTTGTTTGCCTGTTTGGACTGCCTACCTGTGTTTTGACCTTGCCTGTACTTTTGACGACGATTGTGGATTACCCTTCTAATAAATACTGCATTTGGATCCTCAACCTTCGTGTCTCGGAGCAGTTCGTAACAGAAGACTTAGCCAAGCATGGATCCAGCAGTATGTCTCGTCCGTCTATGCCAAGGAGCTCACTCACTCGAGGACCATATCAGAGACTTTCTGAACATCGCAAACATCACCAACCTCCCGGACTTTATGTTGATTGACTTTTTTTGCCATGGACTCAACAAACAGTTACAAACCAAACTCGTCCGTGATGGTTCTCGAGGGTCCCTGAGTGAATTTATGGAATATTGCAGTATTTATTATAAATGATTTTTCCATGCACATTATTATTATTATTACTATTATGATGATGATGATTATTATTATTATTATTATTATTATTATTATTATTATTTAAATTCATGTGCCCTTGTAACCTTTTATCAAAAAAACTCCCCCTCCCTCTTACAATCATATCTCCTCTGCTCTCTGATGTTGTGGCGCAAGGGTGGAACAACCTGTCACTCACATGAGATCACAGCAATAGCAATCCACAATCATCCAATCAATTTCCACTGAACACTCATTTCCCTATTTTTTTCTTGTTCGAGAAGCCGTTTCACTCAGATATACATCACGGGAAGAAAAGATTATTGCAACTTCCATTTCATGCGGACTTTAAAAGTTGCCAGAATGTCGGTGTCCTGAAAATCTGATCTACTTCAGGATGATGTAGATACAGTCAGATACAGATAGTCAGAAACACCATAACACATTACGTGAGGCAGAGAAGAACCGTTTGAGATGTAACACCACCATGAGAATAGAAATGTGTTAAAAGTGTAGGTAGCACATCTCTTCAGGAAGGAAATACCAGGTTGTGCTGCTATGGGTAGCATATTTTGTGAGGCAGGACTAACCTGCGACCTTACCCTGAAACAACGCACATATAGCGTAAGTAGATCATTCTGAGTAGTAGGTCGAATTTTCCGGCCACAGGCCTAATTTAATCCCTGGTGAAGAGTGAGATGATATAGTTCAAAAGGTTGCATTACTGCATCTCAAAATGATAGCCAATAGTTCCTCTATTTGTACTTAAATATTCACTGCTTGTATATGACTTCCTGACGAAAAAATATACTATTCAGTTTCTGTTCACATAAAAAAGATGAGGACCTTTTGTTAGTGAGAAAAAGTTTGGCACTACAGAATGTCACCAGCTTTGTCCAAGGCAATGAGTTTATAGCTCTGATGTGCAGCTGTGTGAATGAGCAAATATTATAAAGGATGGTATTTTTTGGTGTAGTGTAGTATAAATAATATAGTTAATTGATAGGTTAGGAATTTTAATGAGATAAATTAAACAACTTATTTTTAGTTTTAAGTTTTTTTTTAGTTTAGTTTTTAGTTTCAATCTAGTAAAAAGGAAAAATCTAAAAATTCTTCTTCTTTATAGAATGTACAGATGGGCATTTTATTAGCAAGTCATATTGTCACTACAATGCATACTGAAGAGTAGCCTAATACTCAACATTTTACATCTCTTGCTGACTGCAAATTGTGGTTTGTGATTAGAGGTCAGATGTTACAGACATGTGCTTTTGCCTGAGGCATATAAAGACTAATTTAACATCAGAACTTTCAGTGCCAACATCTCCAAAGACCAACGCATACCATAGACAAACTGCAGAATAACACTCTTAAAGGGATAGTTCGCCCAAAAATGAAAATTCTAGTTACGTTCCAAACCTGTAAGACTTTCGTTCATCTTCATAACATAGAGCTTTCTGTCCCTCCATTGACAGTTACGCAACTACCACTTTGACGCTTCAAAAATTTCATAAAGAGATCGTAAAACGAATCCATATGAATTGAGCGGTTTAGATTGAATTTGACTTTTATTCATATGGATTAGTTTTCCAAATTTTATTTTTGGGTGAACTATCTCTTTAACCATGCCAGTCTTAGCGTAGGCTTCATAATAGTCAGATATATTATACCAGAAGGTGTCCTTAAATATATCCATAAATATAATTGAACAAACACATTTAATTTTATTTATTTATTTATTTATTTGGTATACCTTTTGTTTTGAATCTAGGGAATGACTGAGTCGGTATGTTTAATCTATCTGGATAATGTATTCATGTAAATAAAACATGCATGCAGAAAAATGATATCATGACAACAACGACTGATGGCATGCACTGTGTTGTGAGAACATACAAAATAAATATTTCTAATGTAGTTTTGGTCATAGCCTGTTAACTGTCAGCCTAACTGTCACCACTAAACCTACCCTTGATGCTATTAACTCCACCCCAACCCTGGTCTGAGACTGCTGGTGCTGCTGTCCTCACATTGCTGTGACGTATGGCTCTGCAGTTGGTTATTATTGTGTCACTCCCCTACAACTCGCCTCCCCATTTGCTGCTGCCGTTCATCGGCAAAGTATATGAGTGTCTGAACCAGAGTACAGCAGTACAAATGTCTCTGCAGAGCACAAGGCAAAGGAAATTACAATCAAAATCAAAAGCCAAAAATCTGAAAAATGGATCCCAGCAATCAGCCCACAGGTGCCTGTAGTTCATCTGAGAAATCAGGAATGCTGCAGCCTGCACCACCAGCAGCATGCCAGGACTATCCTGTTGGATACCTTCCCTCCTTTACAAAACAGCCAGTCCCCCAGGGCCCCTATGCCCAAGGGCCATATCCAGGGCAATCCGTGGTCACCATGCAGCCTGCAGTTTTTGTGACCGCCGCTCCACTGGAAAATCCAGAGCCAGAATACCTGTGCTATTCCATCTTTACCATGCTGTGCTGCTGCATTCCTCTGGGCATCGCTGCACTGGTTTTCTCCTCCTCTGTAAGTATTAGTCCATGTACTTACTTTTATTTATTAACTATTTCTTTAATTTCTTTAAGCACAATTAACCCTCAAGCGTCCTTTGTATAGCAGCCCTTAATTGGTCCTTCGTGGACAAATTTGGGCACGAAGGTCTCAGGTGTGATCCCAAATTTTTTTAAATAAATGTTATATCACCATCTTCGATAAAATATTATTTATCAATTTATGACTTTTTTTGTGATTTTTGGGGTATTGATGAATTTATTCACCTCTAAAAGTACCATATATTGTTTATGTAAAATATGCTTATTTTTCTGTTATATTTAATATTTCTTTAACTTCAGTAAAAAAAAAAAATCATTCCAGTAAGTCCAGACAGCCAAAACCTAAAAATGTAGTGACTTTGGTGACATCTGGCGACATATAAATAATAAAAGCAAAAATATCAATAGCCAGTAGATGGCAATAGTACTCAGTGGCTGCATATAAACCAAATAAACTCTAAACTCTATAAACCAATGTTTTAACGACCTTAACCTCTTAAGTTTTAGATTTTATCACAAGTTACAATTGTAGAATGTTTTAAAAACCATTTGTGTTGGGTGAGACTATACAAAGATGCCAAAATATGCTTACAGACAAATATGGCCCTGTCCCAAATGGCAGGGGGTAGTATTACATCATTCATACATCGAAAAAAGTATTTAGTTTTATTAGATTTATAAAAGACAGATAAGCTGTAACGACTCTTTCCGAGAACAGCCGAACTCGTGGAGGAGTGCAGTGGGCGGAGCTTAAGAGACACACACACACACAATACATTCATGGCACTATCCCTGTATAACTTTCGATTCACTATATGTTCGTGCTGTTTACATTTATATGCACTTACGCGCCGATTGCCAACAAAACACAGACATCTGATGCAGTTTCACCCACCGCCTGCGGTTTCGACTCATGACCGGGAACAAACAAACACACTTGCAGAACTCCGTTGCTGCTCCGGAAAAACAAACTGCATCCACTGTTTAAGGCTGGGTTATTTGGGAAGCTGAACAAGGTTATCTTTCCCTCACAACCAGAAACACACTTCTTTAGTGACATTGTTGATGTTGTGGTCTAAAAACAAAGCGCTGCCGACGGCTTCCGTAACCTGAATGAAGCTCGCTGATGGGCGCTCTTGCATGCGCTCATCCGAGAGAAGTTCCCATGCAAGGAATTCCACCCATTTTGATGTAATACATGGCCATACTCGGAAAAAAAAACTTTCCGAAACTTCTTTGGCACAGAAATACTGTCATATGCCCAATTTTGGCCATGTTTAGCATGAGAATCCAACTCCTTAACAGTGTAAATAAGTCAGAATGCATGAAATCGCATTAGACCCCCCTTTAATCAATTTGTGGTTCTTTGGGGAATTAATTTGTGGTGATGATTATGTACGTTTTATTATGAGGCTCTATCAATGGTTATGAAAAAAAAAAAAATTCTGCATTGTGGTTTGGAGAATGTATGGATGGAAGATTCTGCTCTGACATCTGTTTATAGATGGAAACAAAATCTATTTACAGTTTTCTCGATTGCTTAAACACATTTCTTGAAACTATGCCTCATATTCTCAAAACAGTAAACACAAATCCATAACATCTCACCCAATTCCCCAAACATCCTATTTTCAGGTCAAAATGAAGCTCTACACTCAAAACCATTCACTCTTGCTGAAAAACCAAACTTTGCCCTCAGACAACACACACAAGCCCTCAGAAAAACACACACTACAACAGTCTTACACACTGGTGCAATAAATTCAAAACAACATTTCCAAAACTGGTAAGTTATGTTGCTTGTAACAAAAAAAAACACCCCTTTTCACATGATGAACAATGAACACAAAAGACACAACCAATGTATACATTTGCACATTTTTATTAATTCATGTACTACACAAAATTCCGCCTCAGCATCCCGTCTTTGGTCTGGGTCAGGCCAGAGAATCTCGTCCACATCACAGGCTATATTGGCCCTAGCCAGGCAGCGAGGGTAAAATCCTCGTGCATGCCTGATCCATCCCTGGCATGCATCTACTGTTATGTCATGGCAGGCTTCTTCCATGGCCTGGAGGAGGTGAACTCTGACATAAGGTTCTCGGTCATAGACTTTCCACCGCGATGCCGAAAAAAACCTTCTCTATCGGGTTTAGAAAGGGAGAGTATGCAGGCAGAAAGATGCTTGAAAACCTTGGGTTATTGGTAAACCAGTCACGAACAAGAGCAGCACGATGGAAGCTGATGTTATCCCAAACAACAACGTAGTGAGGCTGCTCTGGCTGTGCTGGTTCCCTGAGGTCCAGCTGGAACATATGCTCTCTTAGACCGTCAAGAAAAGCAAGGAGAAGCATAGTGTTATAGGGTCCTAGAATGGCATGGCGGTAGAGTACCCCTCGTTGGCTTATGGCTGCGCACATAGTGACATTCCCTCCGCGCTGACCAGGGACATTTACTATAGCCTGATGGCCAAGTATGTTCCTCCTTCTCCTTTTGGTCAGGTTGAAACCAGCCTCATCCACAAAGATGATTTCATGGGGAACAGGCCGGCCTTCAATTTCAAAGATTCTCTGCAAAACACGAAACACACTAGAGAATAAATCATTTCCCTGAAGCACAGTTCAAGAGGGCACAAATGGCTGCAGAAACTGCTATACTGTGATGGTACACAATACTCCATACAATATCAAAACTCATACCTGAACATATTCCACTCGTTGGTCTTTCACTCTGTCACAGTTTTGTTCGAAAGGGACGCAGTACGCCTGTTTCATCCGAAACCGGTGCTTTCGGAGGATGCGATCAATTGTGGAGAGGCTGATGGAATTTATCCCTCGAAAATGATGATTATCCTCAATCACTCCCCTTTGAATTTCTCGCAGGCGAAGTACATTATTGGTAATGACCATGTTTACAAGCTCCCTCTCTTGCTCCTCCGACAAAAGCCTTAGCCTGCCTCCACCAGGTGGTCGTCTCTGTGTCCTACAAAAATAGAAGCAATCATTACTGTAACTGTCACATCCTTTTTTATGGGAAAAATGGAAACATACTAAAACTCTCTATGCAAGGCAATTTTATGCATTTCTTTATTACAGTAGCATATGTGCAACAGTGTATGTGTTGTCACAGCACAGAGTACAGCACTCAAAAATTACTGTACAGAGTAGTCTTACTGTATGTACACCTACCTGTTTTCCTCCCTGAAAGTTCTGATGATGGAGGCGATGGTGAAGCGACTCAAATTTGGCTGTACGCGTTGCCCAGCCTCCCTCATGGTCATACCATGGACAAGGACATGGTCAACTAAAGTGGCTCGAATTTCATCAGAGACCACTTGTCTCCTTGCCCTTGTCCTCCTCCACCTCCTCCACCTCCTCCACCTCCTCCACCACCTCCTCCTCCTCCTCCTCCTCCTCCTCCTCCTCCTCCTCCTCCTCCTCCACCTCCTCCTCCTCCTCCTCCTCCTCCTCCTCCTCCACCTATTCCTTCATTTCTCCGTGAATCCATTGTTCCAAAACTCAATGACTGAACACATTTTAAACAATACAAGGTTATGGTGCACATTCTTGCAACATAACTGCCATGCTCCACTGATAAAGTAGGCCAGTGTATATATACCTGTGGTCTTTGGTCAAGGTTTTTGTCTTCCTGTAAATGACTTTCAGCTCTAGAGAAAGAGGTGTGGCACTGGAGACCCCATCAAGAGCAACACATTTTTAAGAAAAAAACTTTTATTATGTTAGTTAATTTTATTGTCGTAGTCCAGTAAAAATAGGCTACACACAATTCTTAGAAATTTGAAAAAAAAAAAAAAAGTATAAATAAAAAAATAAAGATTACTCTATGTACTCTACTTTCTCTGTTTCGAGTAAATTGTACTCACACTATAACATCAGTCATAGCAACAGCCATATCACCCTGTAGCCCAAGACTGGTTTCCCATTGAAGCTAAGCAGGGCTGGGCCTGGTCAGTACCTGGATTGAAGACCAACTGGGAAAACTAGGTTGCTGCTGGTAGAGGTGTTAGTGAGGCCAGCAGGGGGTGCTCACCCTGTGGTCTGTGTGGGTCCTAACACCCCAGTATAGTGATGGGGTCACTATACTGTCAAAGAGCACCCTCCTTCAGATGAGATGTTAAACCGAGGTCCTGACTCTCTGTGGTCATAAAAAATGGATGTCTTTTCGATAAAGAGTAGGGGTGTAACCCCAGCATCCTGGCCAAATTTGCCCATTGGCCCGTCCATCATGGCCTCCTAATCATCCCCATATATATATATATATATATATATATATATATGTGTGTATATATATATTATTATTGGCTTCATCACTCCTCTCCACCAATCAGCTGGTGTGTGGTGGGCGTTCTGGCGCAATATGGCTGCCATTGCATCATCCAGGTGGATGCTGCACATTGGTGGCGGTTGAGGAGATTCCCCCCTTCTATATGTAAAGCGCTGTGAGTGCCTAGAAAAGTGCTATATAAATGTAACAAATTATTATAATTACAAATTATAACATTTTCTTAAGTAATACTTATAAAAGTATTATAATTGTAATGCTAATATTTATCACTTTTAAATTTAGTAGTTTACATCAGTTCATTTAATTTGTGAAGCATTGATGCTGATAATCTGTGTAAAAATATCTGAACAAAAGCCAATGACATTGAAAGACATTGTAAGGCCCGCCCAATCATCCCAACGACGGCTTCCGATAAGCGGGTGAAGGTTTCTGCACGTTCGGTCTTTTCAGCGGGGCAAAGTAATTTAATTCCAATTTACTTTTATCTGACTCCATTTTATCATGACCTCGAATTTAGGTTAGAATGCCGATTGGTTATCTAGTCATTTGTATAATAGTTTAACTACACATTTGATTAATCTTTTTAACTCTCTTTATTGAAATTATACCCGTTCAGCCGGATCCCAATAACACTTCGAGTCTCGCACCGGCCGGATTACGATCTCTTTATCACAAACTTGTCAGTCTTGGTCATTAGACAGAGGCGAATGACTAATACTCTAGAGGCCGTACTCCACTTTGCTCATTCTAGAATATATTATTTAGTCCCCATAGATCTGAACATACAGTCTAAGTATACGTAACTAATGCCAATGTGTTAGTAGGAGCTCTAGAACATCAGTCTGGTGCGCCCCTCTGCTTCACCTAACTGTGCTCTAGTCCGTTACTAACCTGAGCGTAGATTTGCGGTGTTATTGATTTAACGTAATCTACTAGAGTTAATAATTCCAGAAAACGTCTAGAAGACACTCAGCATTACGGGCTGACCTGAGTAAAGGATCGTGCCCTGACCTTCCTGCAACATCTCCGTAAATACCAGACCAAGACAGAAACTTCCTTCTAATGTAAACATGAGTTCACAATGGGAATTTGCACTAATCAAGTCCTGTAGTTTACACCTTATTGAGGACAGGAGGTTATATGCATGAAGGACCAATTGGCAGAGGACACACCCCACCACAGTAAGCAAAATATCTCTAAACTCTTAAAACCTTTGTTACCTACTTCTGTGGGAATGAGACCTTTGTACCAGTCGCACTGAGACATTTCAAATGATACCAAACATGTATAGTGTTGTATAATAATTGTTCACATTAAACCATATAGATTTTGGGTGAATTTCAAGTCATCTCAACATGTGGAGAGGAGAGATGAGGGTGAAGGGAATGAAATGTAAATTAGGTGATTGAGTGGTTGCATCTCGTGTGGGGATGCTAATTTCACAAGAGAGAGTTCAGATGTTAATTTCCTTTGTTTTCTCAGAGAGTCACCCTCTCTTCCCTCTCTTCCATCTTTCCGGTTTTCCCAACATTTTACTTAAAAAATATTTTCATTCAGTGTTTGAATTATGAATTTATTAACAAAAAAACAAAAAAGATGACACAAAAATGCTAAGAATAAAATAAAGAATCTTTTGTCCATAATTCTCTTCTACTCTGCAAAAGCAAAAGAACAGAGTTAGATAAGGAAACATTGCAATCACACATACAGTACTAGAAAGTTAATACAAGTAAAGATTGCCTATATGTTAATATGTGAATAAAATAGACTTACAGCCAATCATTTTCAACACAGATGTAGTTTACTAACTGAATTTAAGTTTATCTGAAGAGCTTGAATAGTTGGTTCATGTGTTCTGAACACTCATGGCAAACAGCAGATGTTATACAGTACTGTATGTCTCTATACTGACATCTGTCAGTGTGATAATGCCTGGCAAAGCAGCCTGAACAGCTCAAACTGATAGAAATGACCGGACTAATTACAAAATTAAAACCTTTAACATGGAAACCTTTCATCAAATGGAAATTAAATATTATATGTTAACTACACTCACCTAAAGGATTATTAGGAACACCATACTAATACTGTGTTTGACCCCCTTTCGCCTTCAGAACTGCCTTAATTCTACGTGGCATTGATTCAACAAGGTGCTGAAAGCATTCTTTAGAAATGTTGGCCCATATTGATAGGATAGCATCTTGCAGTTGATGGAGATTTGTGGGATGCACATCCAGGGCACAAAGCTCCCGTTCCACCACATCCCAAAGATGCTCTATTGGGTTGAGATCTGGTGACTGTGGGGGCCATTTTAGTACAGTGAACTCATTGTCATGTTCAAGAAACCAATTTGAAATGATTCGAGCTTTGTGACATGGTGCATTATCCTGCTGGAAGTAGCCATCAGAGGATGGGTACATGGTGGTCATAAAGGGATGGACATGGTTAGAAACAATGCTCAGGTAGGCCGTGGCATTTAAACGATGCCCAATTGGCACTAAGGGGCCTAAAGTGTGCCAAGAAAACATCCCCCACACCATTACACCACCACCACCACCAGCCTGCACAGTGGTAACAAGGCATGATGGATCCATGTTCTCATTCTGTTTACGCCAAATTCTGACTCTACCATCTGAATGTCTCAACAGAAATCGAGACTCATCAGACCAGGCAACATTTTTCCAGTCTTCAACTGTCCAATTTTGGTGAGCTCGTGCAAATTGTAGCCTCTTTTTCCTATTTGTAGTGGAGATGAGTGGTACCCGGTGGGGTCTTCTGCTGTTGTAGCCCATCCGCCTCAAGGTTGTGCGTGTTGTGGCTTCACAAATGCTTTGCTGCATACCTTGGTTGTAACGAGTGGTTATTTCAGTCAAAGTTGCTCTTCTATCAGCTTGAATCAGTCGGCCCATTCTCCTCTGACCTCTAGCATCAACAAGGCATTTTCGCCCACAGGACTGCCGCATACTGGATGTTTTTCCCTTTTCACACCATTCTTTGTAAACTCTAGAAATGGTTGTGCGTGAAAATCCCAGTAACTGAGCAGATTGTGAAATACTCAGACCGGCCCGTCTGGCACCAACAACCATGCCACGCTCAAAATTGCTTAAATCACCTTTCTTTCCCATTCTGACATTCATTTTGGAGATTGTCTTGACCAGGACCACACCCCTAAATGCATTGAAGCAACTGCCATGTGATTGGTTGATTAGATAATTGCATTAATGAGAAATTGAACAGGTGTTCCTAATAATCCTTTAGGTGAGTGTATAAGAAAACCCATCCATGGAGTGGAGTTTGCCCCCTCATTTAAGAGCTCCTCCATGTGCCATTGGCTCAAACTAATTCAGAATGAGAACAGAAGTGGTTAACATTATGTTTCACAATTGTTTTCACAGACTCGAAATGCCAACCACTCAGGACAGCAAGTATTAGCAGCGAAAAATTCCAAAACGGCACTCACCCTGAATCATGTCGGCGTTGCTATTGGCATTGTTGCCGCTGCAGTGATTATTACCTTAGAGTTTGTGCTGAATTAGAGATAACAGCTGTTAGCTGCAGATTACAGATTTGGTTGTCTGCTTTTTAAATGTTATTTGGTCAATGTAACATTATAGTTTAAACATATGCTGATTGTTGTTATGTTTATGATTATTATGTTTAAAACATTGAAACCTTTGACTGACCAGCTAAATTTATCATGAAAGAACAGTACTATGTCTCGTATTTTATTAATTATTGAATTAATGATTAATTATTGAATAACATGACTATATTACAGTGCAAATGTCTGTCATTTTATAGCAAACTGTAAGACTAACCCATTGATAATCCATTTTTCTTTACTTCTATAATGTTTTGTTTGTTTTATTTAGACATTTGTTTATCTTAAATATCTTGTGTGCAACTGTGCTAATTTTTTACCTGTATGTGCATACTTTTTACATTTACATGCATGCATGCATGCGCATGTGCATTATTTACATATTTATTATATACAAACATGTTTTCAGGATTATGTTTAGTTTAGTTGTCTTTTTGTATCCATGTTTTTGCTTCTGGTGGTTCAGTTTTGATTAGTTTGTAGTTTGTTCCCTTGGTTACTGATTACATTTTTGTCTCTTTGTGTATTTAAACCCTTAGTTTCCTCAGTTCATTGTCCGGTATCTTTATTTCATGTTGGTGTTAGATCTCCTGTGACCTCCTGTGTGTATCTTTATGGATTAATAAAGCAGTGTTTGTTTGGTTTCTCCTGCGTTGTGCGATTACTACAACCACCAGTATGTGACATGTTTATAGGGGCATAAATATTCCCATCAAAGTCCACATTGTTAAAAGGCACTATATAAATAGAAAAATATATAATTCTAAACGGAATTTATTTAATTAACAAATTTAGTTTGGAAACATTACAGTTTTTTAATGTTTTTGAAAAAAAAAAAAAGTCTCTTATGCTAAGCAGCACAGCTGTTTTCAACATTGATAATAATAAGAAGAAATGTTACCTGAGCACCATATCAGAAGGATTCCTGAAGGATCATGTGACTGGAGACTGGAGTAATGATCCTGAAAATTCAGCTTTGATCACAGGAATAAATTACATTTTAAAATATATTCAAATAGAAAAGAGTTATTTTACTTTGTAATATTATTTCACAGTATAACTGTTTTTACTATACTTAAATATATATATAATTATAGTATAGTATATTTTACTATACTATAAATAAATGCAGCCTTGGTATATTACAATATTAAAAAATTGTAATGTTTCCAAACTTCCAAATATATACAGTACACCGATCAGGCATAACATTATACTATAACATCAACATCAATATCGTGTTGGGCCCCCTTTTGCTGCCAAAACAGCCCTGACCCGTCGAGGCATGGACTCCACTAGTCCCCTGAAGGTGTGCTGTGGTATCTGGCACCAAGATGTTAGCAGCAGATCCTTTAAATCCTGTAAGTTGCGAGGTGGGGCCTCCATGGATCGGACTTGTTTGTTCAGCACATCCCACAAATGCTCGATTGGATTGAGAGAATTTGGAGGCCAAGTCAGCACAAACTCGTTGTTGTGCTCCTCAAATCATTCCTAAACCAGTTTTGCTTTGTGGCAGGGCGCATTATCCTGCTGAAAGAGGCCATAGCCACCAGGGAATATCGTTTCCATGAAAGGGTGTACATAGTCTGCAACAATGCTTGGGTAGGTGGTACGTGTCAAAGTAACATCCACATGGATGGCAGGACCCAAGGTTTCCCAGCAGAACATTGCCTAAACCTAACCGGGGGAACACCCCACAAGAGCTAAGGAGATGCTCTGACATCTAGCCATCACAATTTGGCCCTTGTCAAACTCGCTCAAATCCTTACGCTTGCCCATTTTTCCTGCTTCTAACACATCACTTGCTGCCTAATATATCCCACCCACTAACAGGTGCCATGATAAAGAGATAATCAGTGTTATTCACTTCACCTGTCAATGGTCATAATGTTATGCCAGATCAGTGTATATATCTAAGTGAGAAAATAATTAATGTAATTTGTAGTCATTGAATGTATTTGTCATTGAAAGATGTAGTGATTAAATATATTTTGTTCCAAAGCAATGAAAAATTATCCAACATAAACTGCTGTTGTGCTTACTGTGTGAAGAATTTTGAAAAAGTGACCTATGTATTCAGAAATGGGTAGCAATAGTAAAAAAACAAGTGTAGTTTCCTCATTCCTCCTGTCAGCATCCTGTACCCACAACATTGCTTTTAGAAGACAATTGAAAAATAAATCACTGATTTAAAAATATTTTTTTTTGTATTGGTTTGTTAGGGTATTTGACAAACACTTTAACTTTTGTTGTTGAAGTTGTTAGATGGGAACCAGCTGTCTTTGTGGTATTTTTGGTTGTTGTGCTTGTCTGACCAAATTCACTTCTCATAAATTCTCAGGTACTGGTGTTAACTGTCAGACGCATCGCTTCCTGTACAAGTGTGGTTAAAACTTGGGTTGCACATCTTGGCTAAGGCATATAGCCTAACCGTTTTGCTAAGATGTAATAACATTCATTCATTCAGTTAAATTGTATGGGGGATTCTTCAAAGATTTAGATTAACAGCATAGCAGGCCAATCAGGGGAGGCAAGAGAGAGAATGGAGTGGAGTTTGCCCCCTCATTTTGAGCATTCCCTCATGTGCCATCACAGCATCTCACTGTAACGACACCAAGGTGACGACTGAAGGAGACAAAGCCGATGGAGGTAGAGACTCAGGTGGAGCCGATGAGTGTGTGAGTGAGAACCAAGGCGGAGGCAGAGGGAAGGCGGAGCACAACAGAGCTGAAGGGGTGAAGGGACGAAGCGCAGCTGAACAGAAGTCCGTGGTGCAGGCAGAGTGACATCTGACCAAGGTGGAGCTGGAGGGATGAGGGACCCCACTGTAGCCATAAGGACGATGGTCCCAGGTAGAGCTGAGGAGGGAGGAGCCAAATTGTACCCGACAGGTCGACAAGCTGAAATGGAGTGATGGGCTTGGTGGCTGGAGGTGGAGCCAGAGGATCCTCTTTTCAAGACGGAACTGGTGATCGGAAGATCCGAGGCCCAAGCATTTAAAAAGCAGACAACCAAATCTGTAATCTGCAGCTAACAGCTGTTATCTCTAATTCAACACAAACTCTAAGGTAATAATCACTGCAGCGGCAACAATGCCAATAGCAACGCTGACATGATTCAGGCTGTGTGCCGTTTTGGAGTTCCTCTTTGCTAATGCTTGCTGTCCTGAGTGGTTGGCATTTCGAGTCTGTGAAAACAATTGTGAAACATAATGTTAACCACTTCTGTTCTCATTCTGAATTTGTTTGAGCCAATGGCACATGGAGAAGCTCCTTAAATGAGGGGGCAGACTCTACTCTGTGGATGGGTTTTCTTATAGTTCAAAATATAATATTTAATTAAGGTTTGCAGGTAAAGGTGTATGAAGCACTATTTACTTTATCAAGCAACAAAAATTGGTTTGGGCGAGGCCATAAACAGAGGGGCGGTTTTCACTACGTTACCTGATTTGCCCACGTCACAGTGTGGATAGGGTTTAGGGGTGGGGTCGGGTGAAGGGGATCATTTTCATTGCATGGTTTATAAACACCCATCAGTTTGAAAACACCCACAAATTTAGAAACGCCCACTTTTGTTCCGCAGAGACCCCATACTCTCAATCTGAGTTGTTAACTTTGTAATTAATCCGGTAATTTCTATCAGTTTGAGCTGTTCAGGCTGCTTTGCCAGGCATTATCACACTGACAGATGTCAGTATAGAGACATACAGTACTGTATAACATCTGCTGTTTGCCATGAGTGTTCAGAACACATGAACCAACTATTCAAGCTCTTCAGATAAACTTGAAAATTCAGTTAGTAAACTACATCTGTGTTGAAAACTGGCTTTTAAGTACATTTATTCACATATTAACATATAGGCAATCTTTAATTGTAATTTAAACTAATTAACTTTCCAGTACTGTATGAGTGATTGCGATGTTTCCTTATCTAATTCTGTTCTTTTGCTTTTGAAGAGAAGAAGAGAATTGTGGACAGAAGATTCTTTATTGTATTCTTAGTCTTTTTGTTTTATTAGGGTTCAAACACGTAACATTGAAACCCTATTGAAAGACCCTGTATTGTTAGAATTTCCAAGAATTGTTTGTTTGCCTTTACTTAAAAAAATATGCTGTTACATTTGTTGTCAATTTATGAGTAAAAATTGTTTAACTTTGTTTCCCCAATTAAATTATTTTTAAATCAAATCAAATCAAATCACCATTATTTATATAGCGCTTTTTACAATGCCAATTGTTTCAAAGCAGCTTCACAGTGGTAACAGAAAAATAATGCAACAGAATTTGATTCGGCTGTACAGCCGCTCTGGTGAAAACGGTGATGTCATCCAGCTCATTTCAATTATCATATAGTGTCAGTGCGGGCAGATCAGTAATATAGTTGAAATTTAAGTGTCCCCAACTGAGCAAGCCAAAAGCCAAAGGCGACGGTGGCAAGGAACCAAAACTCCTTCAGGGCCAGAATGGAGAAAAAAACCTTGGGAGAAACCAGGCTCAGTCGGGGTGCCAGTTCTCCTCTGGCCGACGAACAAATAGTGTATGATTATGATTCTGGCACATTACAGGTCAGAAGTCATATTAGATCAATAGATATTCGTAGGATTATTCGAAAGATTGGAGTCGTCACGCCGGGGACGGGTTTAATGAGGATGTCGTGTCGATGCGGCATTTACAGGGGGGAGTTTAATTGACACGGTCTCTACAGACACTTCAGGGATGCGTTCGTCATGTCCAGGCTAAGGTCCACCATCTGGTCTGGATACGGCCCGGATCCGGCCGACTGCAGTAAACCTCGGGATAATGTTAGAGAGACTAACATTAGCGTAGATGCCATTCTTCTTATGATGTAACGAGTACATCAGGTGTTATGGGAAGTGTTCCCGGTTCCGGCTGACCTAGTTAATGCAGCCTGAAACAATCATTTAACTGATTTGAATAATAGAAATTAAAAATGTTTTATGTGTATGCCATAGTATAGAGATGTGTTTTTAGTCTAGATTTAAACTGACAGAGTGTGTCTGCTTCCCAAACAATGCTAGGAAGACTGTTCCAGAGTTTAGGTGCTAAATAGGAAATGTATCGACCACCTGCAGTTGATTTTGATATTCTAGGTATTATCAACTGGCCAGAATTTTGAGACCGCAATAAACGTGATAGAGAATAATGTGTTAAGAGCTCGCTCAAGTACTGGAGAGCTAAACCATTTAGTGCTTTGTAAGTAATCAGCAAGATTTTAAAATGTATACAATGTTTAATAGGGAGCCAGTGCAGTTGGAATACAACAACACCTCTTTCTCTAGAACTGAAAGTCATTTATAGGAAGCCAAAAAACTGGACCAACAACCACACATTGGCCTACTTTTTTAGTGATGCATGGAAGTTATGTTGCAAGAAGTTATGTTGCAAGCTGGTTTAGTGGTGGGGTAGGTTGTCAACTGTTAGTGAACCCATGAATCATGATTTATGAATCATTTATGAATCAATGTGATTTGTGAACTCAATTTACTATTTTAGTACTGTATGTCAAGCACACAAAATTAATTAGTCATCACTGACTGCAGTATTAAAAAAAATACACCATTTTCAATAGAATCGTTTGAGTAGTGAAAGTGTGATCCTGGAGGATTTTTTTTTTTTTTTTTTTTTTTTTTTTGATGCAAGTTTAAGCTAACAGATCAACCACATAGGAAATAATTGGTAACCACATAATAACATGGGTAATAACATCCTCAAACAGTCCTGCATTGATATCAATTATTTACACAGATGTAGTAATATACAAATAATATATATATATTAGTAATAATATATATTCATTGTATACAATATTCATTGTATATATACTGTATATAAAATATTGATAATATTGCACATGCATACAAGCGTATTTTTATTATTTGTTTTCAGTTTTTTTGGTTTAAAAAGAAATTGTTTCCATCTATAAACAGACGTCAGAGCAGAATCTTCCATCCATTCATTATCCAAACCACAATGCAGAATGATGATTGTTTTTTCCATGAACATCATAACCATTGATAGAGGCTCATAATAAAAAATACATAATCATCACCACAAAAATTCTTTCCCCAAAGAACCACAAATTGATTCATAGAAATAATTATTCATATAGTATAAATAAGTAATAATCATTTTTTTCAAGGTTTTTCTTTGTGTGCCCGTTAAAGGGTTATGATAAATAATTGATGTCTGTAATTATGAACTTGATTATAAAACTAATTTGGAACTTGATGATTAATTCTTTTGACTTCTCTACGTCACGACAGATGGAGGCAGAGAATGAGGTGAACTCAAGTGACATTTATTGACAGAGACACGAACACAGGTTGCAATAGGTATTCAGGTGAGTATTAGAAACAAGCACTTCTGGACAGTCACTTAGCTGTAGATAATGGAGTTTGTCGTTTGCAGGGAATGGAGAACACGAGGACTGAGGAAATGGAGACGAGGAAGACTTGGAAGAAGACTGTGTATACTCAGGTGAGTAGCGGGTAAGGAGTCCAGGTACGTATGACAAGACCAGACACTGTAGTGAAGGGAGTGTGAGTCTATATAGTGTCTGTGATGATGAGGTGCAGGTGCCGGTGATCAGTATTCAGGGGATTGTGAACGAGTGGGCAGAGCGTGGAGATCTGGTGACGAAGCATGGACGTTGGTGGGTGTTGGCTGTGACTCTGTGACACTCTGTCGCATGAACCTAATTTTTGTGGATTTTAATGTAATGTTATGTTTAATTATGCTTATATAAAGACTAAAGTAATTAAATAAATAAAAGGAAGCACATGGACTAATACTTACAGAGGAGAAAACCAGTGCAGCGATGCCCAGAGGAATGCAGCAGCACAGCATGGTAAAGATGGAATAGCACAGGTATTCTGGCTCTGGATCTGGCCAGTGGAGCGGCGGTCACAAAAACTGCAGGCTCATGGCGACCACGGATTGCCCTGGATATGGCCCTTGGGCATAGGGGCCCTGGGGGACTGGCTGGTTTGGAAAGGAGGGAAGGTATCCAACAGGATAGTCCTGGCATTCTGCTGGTGGTGCAGGCTGCAGCATTCCTGATTTCTCAGATGAACTACAAGCACCTGTGGGCTGATTGCTAGGATCCATTTTTTTATTATTGGGTTTTGATTTTGATTATAATTTCCTTTGCCTTGTGCTCTGCAGAGACATTTGTACTGCTGTACTCTGGTTCAGACTCTCATATACATTGGTGGTGGAGGCAGCAGCAAATGGGAGGCGAGCTGTAGTTGCAGGGGTGTGACACATGAATAACCAACTGCAGAGCCATATACGTCACAGCAATGTGAGGACTTATAGCACAGGCTTATAGCATCTGGAGCTTATAGCATCATAAAGAGTAGTTTTAGTGGTGGGGTGGGGTAGGGTTGGGCTTTCGTTAAGGTAGAGCTTATAGTTATAGTGAAGGGTAGGATTAGTGATTAGGACGGGATATGCGATCGTCAGTGCCACCCTAACTTCTGCTGTCCTCAGACTGCTGTGGTGTGTGGTTCTGATATATGTGGTAGTCAGATATATCTGAAATGACAAGAATTTTGCCACTGTTCACCACTGTAGCATGGCAATTGTCCCGCTACCGGAACACTGACAGTTAACAGGCTATGACCAAAACTATATTTGAAATATTTAATTTTGTGTTCTCACAACACAGTGAATGCCATCAGTTTTGTTATTATGTAATTTTTCTGCATGCATGTTTTATTTAAATGAATACATTAGCCAGATAGAATAAACATACTGACTCAGTCATTGCCTAGATTCTAGGGGTGTAACAATATATCGCAATAAAAAAAATGCAACAATATGTATCATGGATAGTGACAATATATATATTGTGTATAGTTCACCAAAAATGAAAATAACTGCGTGAGAAAATTTTTTAAGTTTACAGAGTTTTAGTGTAAGTACTACATAACTATATATAATGTTGAATATAATGTATAATAATGCAATGGGGGAATACTTGTAGGTCCTGATAATGCCAAATGTCTAATGTTTCCAGTAAAAAGTGGCCTACATTATTTTAAATATATCTAGGCCACATCCACACGAAGCCAGAGCTTTCCCTATCCAATCTTTTTTTTTCCTCGTCTCAAGAAATATCTGCATACACACAAAACCACTGAAACTGACTCAAAACGATGTAGTATACATGCCAGACCAGTATGTGGCGCTGTAATTCTGCCACAGAGATACACTAAAAACGGAGAAGAAGACTTGGAGCATGGGCAAGACGTGGGGGGATGACATCATCGTTTCACAAAATATACAGATTGGCTGCACACACAAAGACGCAAGGGTGTCGTTTTCAGATTTATCCACTCTGGGACCCGGTTTAAAAAAAATTGCGTTTTCAGGCTCCCAAAACGCCAGATCCGTCTGGATGAAACGCCGATACGATACAAAAATTTTACGTATACAGCTAAATGTATGTACGTGTGTACGGGGCCCTAGTCAGTGACAGAGTGCAAGCATATTCATCTCAAATAATTCTGTATTTTCAGCTTCAGAAACATAAATATTTTTATTCTGGTGACACCATTGTCCTGTGCATTGGGTCCAAGCAAATTTCCACACCCAGTGTAATACCAATTTTAGCATTTTAATCAACAGTACATTTTTTAACCTTTTACCATATGTCTTTGACTATCGCAATAATATCGAATCGTGACGAGGGTATCGTTACACCACAACTAGATTCTAAACAAAAAGTATACCAAATAAATAACTAATATTAAATGTTTGTCCAATTATATTTATGGTTATATTTAAAGGACACCTTCTGGTATAATATATCTGACTATTATGAAGCCTACGCTAAGACTGGCATGGTTAAAGGGAATCGATTGCTTTATATGATGAACAGATTTAATATAGTCTTTTATTCACATAGTATTCATATAGTCTGTTATTCATGCGCGAGAACAAACCTCATTGGTTCTTGCGGAAAGCTCAAACATGCTGCGTAACAAAGGAATACAAATTCAAGCCTAAATTCAATCTGTTCATAATATAAAGCTATCGAGTCTCTTCAGAAAATTTGGACTAAACTGCTCAATTCATATGGATTAGTTTTACGATCTCTCTACAAACTTTTTTAAGAGTCAAAGTGGTAGTTGCGTAGCTGTCAAAGGAGCTCTCAGATTTCATCAGAAAGATCATCATTTGTGTTCTGAAGATGAAAACGTCTTACAAATTTGGAACGACATGAGAATGAGTAATTAATGACAGAATTTTCATTTTTGGGTGAACTATCCCTTTAAGAGTGTTATTCTGCAGTTTGTCTATGATATGTGTTTGGAGATGTTGGCACTGAAAGTTCTGATGTTAAATTAGTCTTTATATGCCTCAGGCAAAAGCACATGTCTGTAACATCTGACCTCTAATCACAAACCACAATTTGCAGTCAGCAAGAGATGTAAAATGTTGAGTATTAGGCTACTCTTCAGTATGCATTGTAGTGACAATATGACTTGCTAATAAAATGCCCATCTGTACATTCTATAAAGAAGAAGAATTTTTAGATTTTTCCTTTTTACTAGATTGAAACTAAAAACTAAACTAAAAAAAACTTAAAACTAAAAATAAGTTGTTTAATTTATCTCATTAAAATTCCTAACCTATCAATTAACTATATTATTTATACTACACTACACCAAAAAATACCATCCTTTATAATATTTGCTCATTCACACAGCTGCACATCAGAGCTATAAACTCATTGCCTTGGACAAAGCTGGTGACATTCTGTAGTGCCAAACTTTTTCTCACTAACAAAAGGTCCTCATCTTTTTTATGGGAACTGAAACGGTAGTATATTGTTCCTCAGGAAGTCATACAAGCAGTGAATACTGAAGTACAGTTACAGATACTTTTCCTTATTTATTAATTTGATATGCAGTAATGCAACCTTTTGAACGCTATATTTGCATTGTTTTAGGGTAAGGGTCGCGTGTTAGTCCTTGTGGCGGGGGCGGGCGTGGTTCAGCGAGGTCTGCACCGACAGAGAGAGTGAGGAGATGAGCGGTGAGTAAGTAGGTCAAGTGCATAATGACAAACACCTGTGTCTTGTTGCAGTAATTGGCGCGGAGAGACCGGATAATACGGTGGCCGAGAGAGCTCAATGCGCTGCAACTGAAGAAAACACATGCAAATAAAAAAAACACCAGCAAATAAAGAAAACATCTTCATCAGTTTGACAACACATGCGCTGCAAAAGTTCACAACACATGCAAATAGAGAAACGCGCTGCAAATACTCACAACACGTGCAAATACAAAAACGAGCTGCAAATACTCACGGGCCAACCTGTTGGCCTCATGCCAGTAAACACATCATCAGAGAGTAGAATGTCTGTGTTGGTTTTCTCCAGGTGCTCCGGTTTCCTAAATAGACGTTATATTGTCTGTGCCTGAGGCCTAAGATGCTGGGATAGGCTCCCACTGCCCTAATAAGGATAAAGCGGTTTGGATAATGAATGGAGCAAATTTCGATTAGGGGATCTGACTCCATCGACTCCTAGGTGGGAGTCAGGAATTGGAGTTGACTCTGAAAAACCCGAAACTAAGTTTGATTTCTTATTTTCATATAGTTTAACTTGAAGTAGCCTACTAAAATTACTAAAACTAAATAATAAAACTATATAGGCCAAGACATATTTAAAAGCAAACTAATAGAATGACAAAAACAAAAAAATACTTTAAAAAAATTAAAAACTAATTCAAAATAATAATAAAAACTACAATTGTATCTCAATGATACTAAAATAACACCGCGATGAATGCCTTAGCGGCAACCTCCCCCAGTTTCTCTTGAAGCCAATACGGAAGTGACTTAAACTGCAGTTCATCGACTGGCCGCTAGGGACTCTCAAATCTCATTGAGTCCCATGTTAAAATGCCCAACTTTACAGCAGAAAAAAACATGTTTTTGGTCTAAAACAACATTTTGGTCTATACGGCTAATTTTGCCCTTCATGACACCTGTGAGGGGGGTTAATTTTTTTATAACTCATTCGTTTACATTATATAAAGCCTTAAAGTTCTGCATAATTAAGGGCGTGGCCATTTTGAGTGACAGGTGGATTTCCATTTGTCTGCTGTCTGTTAGTCATCATGTCACCTCAGCTCCAGCCACGTCCCGCCTCTTTGCCCATTTTCCAAGATGGCAAAGGCCGACTTTGAGGCTTCGAAAAACTCTCTTCAGAAACCTACGGGTGATGTCACGGACACTATGTCAGTATTTTTTTACAGTCTATGCTTGTCACCCATATGCATTAATGTAAATAATGCTGTGTGAGTATTTGCAGCATGTTTCTGTATATGTTTGCGCTGTGAGTATTTGCAGCACATGTGTTGTCAAACTGATTAAAATGTTTTCTTAATTTGCTAGTGTTTTTTCTATTTGCATGTGTTTTCTTCAGCTGCAGTGCATTGCAGCTCTCGGCCACCGTATTTTGGGGATTTCTAGCCGTTGTATTTCATGATGCATTTTTATTAATCTTGATTTCTCACAACTTGTGCTTTTTCTGGGCGAGTCAGGCCATGTACACACAAACACAGGTATTTTCAAAACCGCAGCTTTTTTTATGCGGTTTGGCCGTTCGTCCACACGCAAGTGCAGTATCAGGTCACTGAAACCAAACTTTTTTGAAAACTCATGCCAGGGTGAAGATTTTCAAAAACCAACAAAATATTAGGAAGGTGGTCATAATATTAAGCCTGATCTGTGTACATGCACAGTTCTCCCATTATATTGTGGAACAAAGGCGTCAGAATGCAATACTACACAGGTCACTGCGTATGACAATAAAAAAAATTTTCAGGCTTCTGATTGGCCAACATGGCTTTACAGTTTGGGTTATATCGCCACCTGTTGGTATGGCATGCTTTTGACAGCGCTTCATAGCGTGTTTTTGCGTTTTCATGTGGACGGAGATTTTTTTATAACCGTGCTTGTATGGATTTTTTTTTTAAAACAAAGGAGTAAAAACTCGGTTTATAAAAATACGTGTACGTGTGGACTACAATAATGTTACAAATCTTGGTATAGAACCTTTCTTAAATGACATGCATAAAATCAAATCAAAGGTCTTCACAGGTCAGAATATAAACACAATAAGAAAACACAAAAAACAACAGTGTACAACTAAGAAGAAAATGAGAAATCAAATATATTATTATTATATATTTAATTTATAGTGGCTCTAAAAAGTCACAAAACATATCACAGAGTTTTTAAACATCAGTGATTGGTGCATTATAGCATTTGCTCTAGTTTTTGCTACCATTATTTTTTCAACACGGAAGCAATATTTTCTTTATAGATACTTCCTTTTTTAATAACCGCAGCTCGGCGTGGTGCTTCTCGTCTGGTGTGTGACTGACTTAAGGTGCGGTATACAGTAAAACTGGTTGCACTACAAACAAGTGCATTATTATGTTAATAAATTAAAATAATATGGAAAGAAATACTAGTTTACAACGTTAATCACTATAATGAACTGTTTTTGCACAGCAAAAATAACAATATCAATGTTGATTCGAATGGCAAACTCAAAACTAGATTCGAGTTCAACCTTGATCCATGACAGTAAATGATAATTAAAAACACAGGATGTAAACAATAAAGACTTTCTAAAGATTTAAATAATTCTTTACATATTTAAACACTGAAATATGAACCTTGGTAAATACATCCACGGCCTCATTATTAGGGGCCAAGCACCGAAAATAGACATAAGACAGATCTCCGCAATGCTTTATCGTATTCTGACCAAACTTGGTACAGATCATCACATGACCTGAGGCTACATGCTGCGTTTAGGCGCACTGCCACCTACTGGTCTGGAGATACGTAAATGGCTATTTTTGCTTATATCTTCTGAACGGTTAGTCCTAAAATTCATAAAAGTGGTCTCGTTAGATTCGGGGCGGCATGCTGAGTTGAATGATATCCAATTTTTCCATATTGGCCATTTTGGACCATTTTGAATTTTGGAGTAAAATGCTGTATTTCATGAACACATTAGCATATTGTTACAAAACTCGGTATGGGTCATCGGCACAATGCCCTGAAGGAGCCTGAGAAGTTTTGAGCCAGCACCACATAGTGGTAAAATCAAATGTTCACATTCTTATAACTTTGGATTTGGTTGACTTATTTTCACAGGAGTCATATCCATAGATTCCTGAATCCTTGCCGACGTCAGTCGGTTTTTTGAGCCCAAATGCAGTTTATATTTCATAATAGTGTATAAACCGAGCAATAACCTAAAGATAAAAGCAGTGGACTACAACATCAAAAGATGACAAAGCTAGACAAACACACATGGCAAAATCAGGGCTATACACAGACTACTAATGAGCAACACCTGAATGTAATGAAACCAATGAACCAATGAACCAATGAAAAAGTAACACAAATGAAAACAAAAGCACATGCCATGAACACAAGGGAAACATGATCACATTACACATGAAAACAAAGAGCCCAACCAAACACCAGCCTTACAGCCGAGTCCAACGATACCAAACATGCTAACATGTTATGTTTCGCCTTATTTGTTCAAAGTTGTGATTTAACGTTCAAACAACTTTCGCGAATTTCTTCAAAACTGTTAGTCCGATCGAGACGAAACCACCGTAGGAAAATCGGAATCATAGCGGGTTGATTATAAGTTAATGGTCAAATGTCAAAATTTTGATAGTAAGTAGAAAAAAAATGCAATCAAAGTCAGGTGTGGGTTATTTTTTATATGCTCATAAATACAAATGTCTATAACTCCTAAATGAAATGAGAAATTTTTACCAAATTTGAGACGCTTATGTATGGGGGCACTCCGAGGACACACAAAAAAGTGGTGGGACAGCGGCACTTGTTGGCGCTCTAATTAAACAAAACATGAAATTGGCTCTATACAACTCAATGTATTTATGTGGGTTTTCAACCGTTTTGCTTAAAATTGTCTCCAAATGTCTTTATTCATTTTTGCAGTTGGTCTGCTGCTAGCTTCCTTGTTTGCTTCTGTTGTGCTTGGCCCCTGATAATTGCTGCTTGCAGCTATATTTTTTACTGTCTCTATTGTCTGTTTCAGTTCCACTTTGATTCCTTTATTTTGACACGAACCGTGATCCTCTGAAGTCTTGTTTAGCCTTTAATATAAAGTGATTTCTATAAACACTTTCAAAACAATATTTATGTCCTATATTATTATAAAATAAATGTTAAATTATTTATTTATTTATTTTGAAGAGTAGACCTTTCAGTTGTAAATATGCTAAGTGAGGTGAGACAGGTGTATGAACCAATACTTACTGTGATGGAGTAAACAAGAGCAGCCGATCCCAGAGGTAAACAGCAGCACAGCAGGGTAAAGATGGAAAAGCACAGGTAATCTGGCTCTGGTTTGGCTAGTGGAGTGAAGGACACATTAATTGGAGGCTGCACACGTACACAGTGACCAGTTTGCACCGGATATGGCACTTGGGTGCTCAGGCCAGATGCTGCCTGAGCTCCATACTGCTGCACAGGTTGACCTGAAGTGCTGGGATAACTCTCAGAGGAAGGGAATCCAACACTGGAGTACTCTGGAGGGTCCCACTGTGGTGGAACTAAAAGCTGTCCTGCTTCCGTTGGTACTTTTTGGGATCCACGTTTCTCTGTGATTGTGTTTTGTCCTGCACCCTTAAAGCAATAAGAAAGTTCCGTGTATCACATTCCTCTTTTAGTGACTGGGTGGGTTGTGTTGTACTGTAAGGGGAGAAGTGACAAGAACTTTCACTTAAATTGAAGTAGATTATCACTGGGAACCAACTGTCTGTCTTTGTGATATTTTTGGTTTTTTGCTTGTCTGACGTGATTCACTCAAATTCTCAGGTGCACTCAGGTGCACTTCCTGCACAGATGTGATAAAACCTTCTTGCACATCTTGTCTGAGTGATAGGCACACTCAGACATTAAGTGTGAGAAACCAACCTCTGAGAGAGCGTTAAAGGCTGAAAGAGGCTGGTGGTCTAGGAAAGTCGTTATATGCCAGTGCCGTATAGGGCCCGTGCCGGTGACGCGTAATGCACGCTCTCGTGTAAGAGAGGTGATGAGGCAAACGATGCTTAATATTACCTACCCCGGTAAAGTTAAAACATAATATCCTTTTGACATATTATAACTGTTATTTAAATCCAAATTACTGTGGTTAAATCAGCTGTTTATTTATTTATTAAATGGGGTGAGGTGCACGTTGCAGCTGGGGTTGCCATCTTTGAGAGCGAAAAGACACTAGACACCGCCAAAAAGTTCTAGTGTAAAATCACAAACCTGACTCTCAATCTCTCCCATACCAGACAGGTGTAACAGTTCAGGGTGGCTTAGCAAGATAACAGTCTTTATTCCAAAAGCAAACACAGAAGAGTAAGACACTGTTAACACAAACAATAACCGACGAAGAACTGAACAGAACAGGGAGTATAAATACACAAGGTTAATGAGGACACTAAAAGGATATTATAACCATGGTGACTAACGAGAACTCATGCAAACAAGACAGAACTGAACTAAAGTGAACATACATAAATTGAACCCCCTCGAAAAGGCACGTCCTCGCGTCGTGACAGAATGTCTAATAAGAGGAAAGAGGGCGGAGGCTTCGGTGGAGGGCATGGAGCTGGTGACGGACAGAAGCCTGGGGTAGGTAGGCACAGGTCCCATGGTGGCGCTGATGGTGGGAGGATCCAGGGCGGAGTCCTGACTGCAGGGGCGGACGAAACCCTGGAACCGATTAGCGGAGGTGGAACCATGGCAAGTAGAGGAACCGACATCGCAGGCCTGGAAGCCTGGGGCTGAGCTGCTGGCTCACGGGACTGAGGCGGCGACGGGGACTCGGATGACAGGGACGACGATGTGGCGAGCAAGGCCGACGGGGAGGTTGGAGGAAGGGAGGAGCACGCTGACGCCGTAGGGTGCAGAGTAAGGGCGCAGCCCAAATCCCGGAAGTCCGTGGCGTAGGCTGGGCGTTGACCACTGTAGGCCGGCCGTTGACCACCGTAAGCCGATCTGGAGTGACGAAGGAGCCCAGCGGAGTTTCTGGGCAGACAGGCCGCGGAGGCGATGAGGGAGCAGAGAGACGAGGCAATAAATTGAACATACATGTGACAACAGGGGTGCCCCGAATTTTTTTTTTATCATAATTTTAATACCTTTTCTATGTAAAGCACTTTGAATTACCATTGTGTATGAAATGTGCTATATAAATAAACGTGCCTTGTCTTGTCTGGGTTATAGCCAAGCCCTAAAATGTAATAACATATTTTTGTGTATTTATTTCTTATTTTAGCCTGAGTCCTACGTCAAACGCTGAAACGCCAGTCTCTCGTGAACGCACTTTTATGATGGATAGATGCACTTTTATGGACTTCAAATCAGAAACAACCATTCACTGCCATTATAAAGCTTGGAAGAGCCAGGACATTTTTTAATATAACTCCGATTGTATTCGTCTGAAAGAACAATGTCATATACACCTAGAATAACTTGAGGGTGAATAAATCATGGGCTAATTTTCATTTTTGGGTGAACTATCCCTTTAATAAAACAAAAGGATAAACAGGCGTAACAGTATATAGCCAAACAGCATACACAAACATTGACCGACAACTGACGAATGAAAACAGAGGAACTAAATACACAGAGATAACAAACTAAATGATGAGCAGCTGTGGCGGAGGATAGTGTCCATGGTGACTGATGAGTGGCGGGAAATTAGAACAAAGGAAATATGTGACTGAAGACAAACAAACTAAAAGTCCATGAAGGTGACACTGACTAAACATGAACATGACAGATATACTATATGGGTTAATGTAAATGGATTAGTCTTACAGTTTGATATAAAATAAGATGGCAGACTCATATGCACTAAGAACATTTTTCTGTTATTAAATACTGAAAATGTAATTCAATAATTAAGAAAAACAAGAAAAAGTACTGTTTTCATGAAAAATTTTATTGGCTAATCAAAGCTTTTGATTCAATATAGCACTTTGTTTGAAGTACAATGATACATTGAGCAAATAACATTTCAGATGCAGAGAACTTTGTAATCTGCTTCCAACCATGACAGCTCTTAGGTTTTATAGTATTTATTCTTAAAAAGTATAAACTTTAAGACAATCAACAATAGACCAAAGAAAATGCCAAGTACAACGCTGGCAGGATTCCGGGTGGAGTTCTTCTGAAATGTGGTTGGCATTTCGAGTCTGTGAAAACAATTATGAAACATAATGTTCACCACTTCTGTTCTCATTCTGATTTTCTTTGAGCCAATGAAACATGGGAAGTTCTGAAATGAGGGGGCAAACTCCACTAAGTGGATGGGTTTACGTATATTTATCAACATAGGGGAGAGCGGGGAACAACCTAACGCGGGGTTAGTTGTAATGCACATGGTTTAAAACTTTCCACACATGGCAGGATGACGAAACTTAGTGTATTTACTAGTTGTCATATCAACATTATTTAGAGAAAAAAATGCGCCAAAATTAAAAAATCTTTGGAAGATATCACTGAACATTTATTTAACCATAGCAAAAGTACATTTCTTACTTAAGTTTATTTTTCATCTCTGTTTTTTGTGTTTATTTAAAATTAGACAAATCTGTTATTATTTTAATCTTATATCTGTTATTTAACAGTTGAGATAGTTCTTTAATGCTGATCTAACCAGCAGAAGACACGAGCCAGGTTTAAATCCCAGTTGCACAGGTGGGGCATGTTGTCACACTGCGTTACAATGTGTCCCTATTAGAACTACGCTATTATTTTCTATACTTTTATGAATTCTTTTGAGAAACCATGAGAAAAAGGTGAATAATGACTGAGAGTCAATGTTCAGAAATATTTAGCGATGTATTTGTTGTCAAACTCAAAAATTTGTATATTTTTAATGATTAAAAAATGCCATTATTTTATTTAAAAAGGTTAATAATTGTATTTTATCGACAAAATATTTTAGTTTGTCATGGATATTTTTTTGATTAGATCAGATAACATTTTAAGCTGTCATATGGTCATGTTACAATGTGCCCCTCACATGTTACAATGAATCCCACCTATGGGGCATGTTGTCACATTTCACTTCCATTCTTTCGGGGTAAATCAAGAAAAAAGTATACACTGTATTAATGAAACAAAACCACATAATTGTACTAGACGTGTGAAATTAATGTGGGAAAAAAATAAACACTCTGAACTCCAAGTGGATTTACACAAACTGAGAAAGTCAAAAAGCGTTAGGTTGTGCCCCGCTCTCCCCTATGTTTCCATTTGATGGAAGGTTTCCAGGTTAAAGAAACACTTTTTACTTTAACAATCAACCAAATGATGTGTATTTATTAAAAGCAAGTCACAACAACATATCATCAAGTTTATACGTTTTAAACATTTTATTTTATTTATTGCAATAAATGCCAATGAATGTTAATGTTCTTAAACTTCTTGTCAGACCATCAGCCATTAAATCATGACGGATGCAGGAAACCTTTAATTTAACTGATCTGAGTGCTCAAAAAAAGGGTTTGCTCATGGATATTCAATCTCAGTTGTTTACAGTGTATTTGGTCCGGTCATTTCTAGTTTGGCGTTGCACTGATGGAGAGTCAATAGAGACATAAAACATCTGCTGTTTGCATTCGTTTTAACCCATTTAAAAACACACCTGAGCCAACTAATACAACTTTTCAGATAAACTTAAAAATTAAACACAATTTAGATGTAAGTGTGGCCTTTCGGTAATCAAAAGTTTCACACACTTCATGCCCACTTGAATACTTGGGCAAAATACAGGTCATTCAAGTAGACAAGTGGTCAAATGCAAAGACCGCACGCAAGTTTGGGTGTTGTTTTTTTCCATGATTTAAGAGATTTCTCTTAACGAAGGAGATTAAACAAATGTAAGTGGTACAATAACCTATTCAATTACTAAGCCAACGTCTGCAGCGATAATGGTAACTTAATAAAGTTAATTTAACTCTATGAAGTTACCGTTACTTATTACTTATTATCACTCTCCTGAATGTAATCAGGTTTTTTGGATAACGTTTGCTAATGTATTTCTGTTTTATTATGCACATTAATAACCAAGTTATCATATTACCAAGTTAAACCATTAATATAGCTAAGGTAAGCTATAAGTACGTTTGGATAGATGGTGAAATATACAATATGGATGCATTGACAACATTTTAATGTAAACATTACATATTTACAGCAACAAAAAAAAACCTGAAAATAAGTCAAAATAAATAAATTTTAGATTGCTTAACCCCAAACCCAAACATAACCATTTTATAGAGATTATTAAAAGAATATATAAGATGTAATAGACAGAAATGTGTAAGAAAAATTACAATTTTAGTAACAAAGTATTAAAAAGATATTTTGAGCTGTTAATCCCATTCCTACCTCTAAATCTACCCATAACAGTTTCTTAAAAAATATGTACTGTAATAAAGAAAAACATAACAGACAGACAAGTGTATAAAAAGTACTGTTTTTCATTATGAGATTTAATTGGCCAATCATTCATTGTTTTAAACATACCATAATCAGTGCATGTTTTAAGTGCAATGACACATTGAGCAAATAACATTTTAAATGCAGAGTTTGTAATCTGCATCCAATTATTACAGCTCTAATAGCTGTTATCAATTATTAACAACAATAAACTGTAAGACAATGATCAATACAGTGAAAACAAGCCCAATAGCAACGCCAACATGATTCAGGGTGCGTGCCGTTTTGGAGTTCTTCTCTGCTAATGCTTGCTGTCCTGAGTGGTTGGCATTTCGAGTCTGTAAAAAAAATTGTAAAACATAATGTTAACCACTTTCTTTGAGCCAATAGCACATGGAGGAGCTCTCAAATGAGGGGGCAAACTCCACTTTATGGATAGGTTTTCTTATAGTTCAACATATAAGGTTTCAATTCCATTTGATTGAAGGTTTCAGGTTAAAGGTGTTTAAAACACTGTTTACTTTAACAAGCAAACAAAATTATGTTTTTTTTTTTTGTTTGTTTATTTATTAAAACCAAGTCACACCAACATGTCATCAAATATATACGTTTTAAACATTACATTTTGTTTTAATTGGTAGCCTAATAATGCAAATTAAAGTTAATGCTAATGCAAATCCTAAAGGTTGCAGGAAACCTTTCATTTAACTGATCTGAGTGCTAAAAAAAAACGTTTGCTCACGGGTCATCATTCTGAGTTGTTTACTTTGTAATTAGTTTGGCCGGTTCAGGCTGCTTTGCCAAGCATTGACAGGGTGTCAATAAAACATATGCTGTTTGCATTAGCTTTAACCCGTTCAAACACACCTGAACCAACTTCTTGAAAATTCAACACATTTTAAATGACCAGCCGTTCCCTAACTGTACTGTGTCTGTGAAAACCATGTTGTAAGCGTGTCCCATGGGTAATCAAAAGTTTTACACACACTTCATGCCTACTTGAATACTTGGGCAAAATACAGGAAATAGGCTGTCATGTTAACAAGTGGTCAAATTGGGGCAGGCCTGGAATTTTTTCCATGATTTAGGAGATTTCACTTAAGGAAGGAGATTAAACTAAGGTAAGTGGTACAATAGTTTATTCAATTAGTAAGCCATTTAGTAACATTTGCAGTGATAATGGTGTAGAATTATGTGCTATTTCATTTTAAGTCACTGGTACTCCGGGTGATGCAATAAAGAAGGCAGAGTCATGCGTGCGTAGAGCCCCTGCCCCTTTAATCGTGAAAGGGAAAGTGCCCTTTTCGGTCGCACCGCAGTGCCCTCGGAACGCGATTCTCCACATAGCAATGAATGCAACTATAATTGCGTGGAAAGGAGCAATTAAATGCCACACAACATGTGTTTTTTTTTTAATTCCATTGCGCTACTTTTCTATCGTTTTTAATGTAAACATCACCCTAGACCGTTAGACTTGAGCTCGCATCTCTTCCATGCTTTTGCAGAGTAGGCTATCGTGCATGACGTGGCTTTATAAAGGCGGCACTCAAGTTTAAATAACATTTAAAAACATTTAAACATTTTTATTTCAGTGCTGTTATTTAAACAGTCAGTTTGCCTCGTACATTCAGTTTACAGCATCAACAGCAAGTCAAAGAGGGCAAGGTTTCAACTGAACTATGCATTTGCATTTTAAACACTTAGCTACATTATGTTCTAGCTCTAGCTGTCCATGCAATAAATGCACGTTCTTAAATGAGCTAGTTTTTTAAGCTATTTCAACTTGGCATGAATCAAAAATCAAATCAGAGCTGTATATTAATATTTACAAGATACATATTCACGAATACAACTACTCGTAATTACCTTAACAGCACGCAAACATTTCTGACCGTTTTCGCTCGTGTGATTGTCAGCCTCTGCTTTTCTGCTACAAATTGAAGCGTGTGAGTAGCCTAACTTTCAGTTAATAAAGGAAAAATACTGCAAATTTCTGGTGTTATTTTTGTGATTGTTTGGGGCATTCTACAGTCCTTCATCTGCAACTTTTTAGACCATCTAGACTGCGCTCTACTCGTCCCCGACAGCTGCTGAAAGCGGTTTGAATCAACGCTTAATCAGTTTTGACTGTGCTAAGTGCGTTATGTTCTATGTACTTCACGAAAGACACAACATTAGTTCTGTCAAAGCGCAACACAAAGGTAAAAGCGCATTGTTGTTGTTATTTTTTGTTGGCGGATTATCGTACAGTATCAATGAATGACGCATTTTGGCAGTGGTGTGTGCATGTGTGAAATGCCTGCTAATTTCGTTGCCTTTTCCGATCTCTTATATTGGGCACTTTTTGCACTTAAATTGGCTTATTCTTATGCCGAGTTCAGACTGCACGATTTCAAACTGTTCGGATCACTGCTCTTTTCACACTGCATGACTATCTGGGGTAGCATTCAGTCGCCGCTGTGTTCACACTGCACGATGGATTGGCGACAGGAGGTTTCACACTGCATGACTTTACAATAGGAAGAATCACCGACAACTCTCTCCGGTGCGCAAACTACGTTTCACAACCAAACACACGTGAGATGTGACAAGTAAACAATGCGAGATCACGCGTGCGTCAGACCGGAGTTCTCGCGCGAGACTGGAATTGTTATTAAAAATGATAAACTGCAGAAAGTTTGCAATCCAAATTGTCTGTGCACTGATTTTCAGCGAAAAGGAGAAAAAGAAAAAAAGATTATGGCAGAGGAAATGGTTGGGGAGACACAGGGAGCAAGGATTGTGTTCTGCAAAGAGAGTTTGAGGTAAATAAATAATTTTGCAATGTGCTGCTGTTGCGGCTCGTCAAGCAAATGTTTGTGCTTTGTTTCTGTTTGATAGAATTGTAAATATATCTGATATTCTGGTCTATAACTCCTCCCCGAACTTCCCGCTGCCCTGTATCTCACTCTCTCATTGGCTGTAGGTCATCGTCGATATATTTTCAGTCAGAACACACAGCAGGATTTTGAATCGATCACAAAAGTCCAGATATTTAGCATGCCAAATATCTCACGGGCGTCGGCGATTCTTTTAGAATGCGTCTTTGATAATTCACACTACGTGATTGTCACTCACGTGCACGAGCACCGATTTGCCTATGATTTAGGGCATTTATCGGCGATTTCGCAAAACCTCGCAAAACCTCGGCATTACTGTTGACATTAAAAATGATGCACGTGTTTTCTGAGGGTTAAGTCACCGGTTAATTTCTCGATTGCCGTTTTGACAGTTTCCAACTGGACATTTTAGTCATATTTGCTCATTCTCTTTAATGTATTCCCTGTTTTGATCCTGTTTTGTCATCAACATTATGTTTTAAGGAGATAAAATGGTACTTAACAACCTTGATTGGTATGGCAATAAAATTCTATTACATTATTCTGGCAGTTAAAGTTTTGGGCGGTTTTTTTCTTGGAGTGGGCGGGTTTTGGTGAGCTTTGGGGCTGGAAATCGTCGACCCAATCTGGCAACACTGCCCCTTTCCCCTCTGCGAAGTATTGTTTTGCCACGGTGAACAACTCTGAGCGGGTTATTCCTGTTTTTTTGCCTACCCGTTGTGACGGTTGTGACAGGTGTGTGTATCTCGTCTACGATTCTCTGCTGCCTGCCTTTTGGATTACGTGCTTTGTCTCGGACTTGTGTTTGTTCTCTGCCTGCCCTGACCTCCTGCCTGCTTATCGACCACGATTGTGTTTACTCTACTTTGCTGTGTATACTGGTGCTTGACCACTGCCTGTGTGACTACGGTTTTAATAAAGCTTGCTTATGGAATAATAGATGATAATAGCTAATAATCATTTTCTATTATTGTGTTGCTGTTGAGAGGGTCTCCAGTGCCACACCTCTTTCTCTTTCTCTTTCCCTCTCTGAAAGTCATTTACAGGAAGACAACGCCCATCCATATAGATTTACCAGCAGAGCATGGCACTTATCTCTACAAGAATGATCTCTACATTCCATAATGCTTACATATTTGTGTGACCACAAGCTCAAGTTTTAACAGACCCCTAACCTGTTTGGTAGTCAACTGCATCTCTTTCTTTTAGTTACGAAATTATTTAAGTGAACTCAACCTGGCAGAGACATATTTACTATTTAAGCACGATATGTCAAGCTAGTTATCAGTGCAGTATTCAAAAATACATTTTCACTACAATAATTTTATAATAGTGATTTAATATAATATAGAATAATTTTAGTAGTGAATCACTCATAATGTGTGGGATCGACGTGGGGGATTTTACAAGTTTAAGATCAGATCAACCACATATATACATATATATTTTCCAATTGTTTTTTTTTTTTTTTTAAATAGATGTTGTTTCCATCTATAAACAGATGTCAGTGCAGAATAATCCCTCCATACATTCTTCAAACCACAATGCAAAATTATGATTTTCCCCCCATTAATTAACATATAAACATTGATAGAGGCTCATAGTATATTATATGCACTTTTTCATACAGTATAAATAATTAATAATCATTTTCCCATAGTTTTTTTTCTTTGCGTGCATTAAAGGGTAATGATAAATAAATAATTAATGCCTGTAATTATGAACTTGATTATCAAGCTCCTTACTCTTTATATATTTGATATTTTACATTACCTAACACTAAAATGTAAACCATGGTAAAGACATGCCTAAGTATTTTGACTTCTGTATCTCATGAACCTTATTTTGTGGATTACATTTTTAATGTAATGTTATATGTAATAATTATGCTTATATAATGACTAAAGTAATTAAATAAATAGTTCATAAATAAAAGGACATGGACTAATACTTACAGACAAGGAGAAAACCAGTGCAGCGATGCCCAGAGGAATGCAGCAGCACACCAGGGTAAAGATGGAATAGCACAGGTAATCTGGCTCTGGATTGGCCAGTGGAGCGACGGTCACAAAAACTGCAGGCTGCATGGTGACCACGGATTGCCCTGGATATGGCCCTTGGGCATAGGGGCCCTGGGGGACTGGCTGGCTTGAAAAGGAGGGAGGGTATTCAGCAGGAATGTCCTGGTATGCTGGTGGTGCAGGCTGCAGCATTCCTGATTTCTCAGATGAACTACAGGCACCTGTGGGCTGATTGCTGGGATCCATTTTTCTGATTATTGGCTTTTGAATTTAATTGTAATTTCCTTTGCCTTGTGCTCTGCAGAGCTGTATTGCTGTACTCTGGTTCAGACTTTCATATACATTGGCAATGAACGGCAGCAGCAAATGAGGTGGTGAGTTAGTAGTAGGGGAGTGGCTTTGGCACAGTTCCCATCTTACTGTGTGACTGTCAGCCATCTTGTGGTCTCACAATGAGCATGATGAGAGACATGAATAGTCAGGAGGATCAGTTGGATTACACTAAAAAAAATGAGGTCTCAACTCAATTTAATCAGTAACTAATCAGTAACTGCTGTAACTGAAACTTCTAGTAAAAACTTGATAAATATTTTTCACTGAAGCAACATATTGTTTAGTCTTGTAATTTATATAACAACAAATTAAATATAATTTACATGTGATGTTTGATGTTAGCAGACAAAAAGTGATATTGGTTTCATCCAGAGCTCTACCATAGTGATTGCTTTATTATTAGAGCGATTTGAATTCTTGTTAGCAGGTCCTCAACCCAAGCACAAGCTCAACACCACAATGGTAACCCCCAAATACACCATCATAACAGAAACTTTTAAATACCAAATAGAACAGTAAACATTTTCTCATCTTGGTAAAAATGCTTAAAATAACACTTTATTTCAACATTTCCTCTTCCAATTCAGCCCCTTTGCAAATCATGATGGATTGATTGAGTCCTGCATATGTTGCTTCAGTGAAAAATATTTGGAGAGTTTTTACTAGATCAGAACATGTTCAGAAAACGTAACCAGTTTAAGTTACAATGAAGTGATTGAATAGAGTTGGTTGGACATAACTATTTTACATAGATTCCTCTTCAGTTGTGTTGCCACAACACAAGGATTTTGCATAGATTAAAAATAAACCTTTAATGTTAATAAAAACGTAGTTGGTTGTGTGGATCCATTGTCCATAAGTTAGTTTAAAGTATCATTTTTATTTCATCACAACTGAGCATATTTTTAGCCCCTTTGACAGTAAATCTTCCTCATCCCTCCTGTAAGCAGTCCACATCTAGATTCAAAACAAGGTTGTAAACTAAACCTTACACTGTTTTAGAAGAAAAAGCACTTATAATTAATTGAATAAAACACTTTAAATACAAAGCTTTTAAAAAGCGTATGAATAAAAAGTAAATTTACTGAACTAAACATTTTTGCTTTTATACAAAATATATATTTTACAAAATAATTTGGACACTAAAATTGCAAGAAAAATCAAAGCCATGTGTCTAACCAAGTTGTGTTCCAAATTTGAAGTTGATATCACAAAAAATCTCTGGAGATGTTAGCACTGAAAGTTCTGAGGTTAAACTACATGGCTCATGCAAAAAAACAAGTCTGGAACATCTGGACTCTAACCACAATTTGCAGTCAGCAAAATATAAAATGCTGAGTATTAAGCTTTCAAAATGTGAGAGACCACAAGCATGATGATAAGAAACCATAGATTTAACCGTTTTGTTCGTCTAGTGTGTGGAGTGTCGCAATGTGATCAGGAAAGCACACCACATACTAACAGATTCCTTTCACAAACAACAGAGTCCTGCCTGTGAACACGGGAAATCTCACAAAATGTCTCGCATTAAACGTGACTTCAAAGTAAACATGGTGGTCGAAGGGTCGAAATCTGCCCAAAATCGCCCCAATTATCTTGTAGTGTGTACCCAGCATTACAATAATATTCCTAGTCTATCAATAGGCTATTATTTATAGTGCACTACACCAAAAATACCTTCCTTTATAATATTTGCTCATTCACACAGATACACATCAGAGCTATAAACTCATTGCCTGGAGAAGGTGACATTCTGTAGTGCCAAACTTTTTCTCACTAACAAAAGGTCCTCTTTTTTTTTCTTTTTTTTTTAAATAGGAACAGAAACGGTATAGTATATTGTTCCTCAGGAAGTCAAACAAGCAGTGAAAAGAAGAACAAATAGAGGAACTATTGCCTATCTATTATTTTTAGATGCAGCAAACTAAAGCAACCTTTTGAACAATGTCACTCTTCACCAGGGGTTAAATTAGGCCTGTAGCCGGAAAATTCGACCTGCTACTCAGGATGATCTCGTTGGCATCCGTCTGTCTCGGGAGACAATGGAACTCTGCACCATGGTTCAGTCTGTTATTGAGTTGCAGCGCCTGCTGTGGCTGAACAGTCTGATCCTGGATCGGCAGGCTCTGTTGCAATTGCTACAGGTGAAAACCACGCCTGGTTCTGAGGGCACTAATGCTGCCCTCTGCCGTCTGCGCTCCCTCCTCTCTTCCCACTGCTGGTCTCTTCTCTCCTCACTCCTCTTTGTGCATGCTTTCACAGCACTTCTCCAACTGCTGCGGTCTTCAGCCATTAATTCCCAGCCTGCTGGGTCGATGTCGCCTGCCCTCATGTCTCGCTTGCAGACATCTTTGAAGCGTAGAACAGGTCTTCCTGCAGGTCTGGAGCCAGTGGCGAGCTCACCGTACAGGATGTCCTTGGGGATCCTCCCGTCTTCCATCCGCCTGACATGGCCGAGCCACCGAAGGCGACGCTGGGTGAGCAGTGCATACATGCTTGGGGTTCCCGCCTTCTCGAGAACCACCTTGTTCGGAACGTGGTCCTGCCAGGTGATCCCCAGAATTCTTCTGAGGTTGCGCAGGTGGAAGGTGTTGAGCCTGCGTTCTTGGTGGGAGTACAGAGTCCATGTTTTGCTGCCGTAAAGTAGCGTACTGAGCACACAGGCCTGGTACACCTGCATCTTGGTGTTGGTAGTCAGTGTATGATTGTCCCAGACCCTCTTGGCCAAGCGAGCCATGGCTGTTGCTGCCTTGCCTATTCTCTTGTTGAGTTCGGCGTCCAGGGAGAGGTTGCTGGACATGGTGGAGCCGAGGTATGTAAAACCTTCCACGACTTCAAGGGTGAAGTCGCCGATGGATATGCTTGAGGTGTTGCTCACATCTTGGCCCATGATGTTAGTCTTCTTCAAACTGATGGTCAACTGGAACTCTCTGCATGCATGTGCAAAGTGGTTTAGAGTGTGCCGTCAGAGCTGCGTCGTCAGCGAAGAGCATCTCTCGTATATGAGAACCTGCCGCACTTTGGTCTTAGCTCGAAGGCGGGGAAGGTTGAACACGCTGCCGTCGCTTCTGGTGTGGAGATACACTCCATCCTCTGACTGGCTGAAGGCGTAGGACAGCAGCAGGGAGAAGAAGACGCAGAAGAGTGTCGGAGCGAGAACGCACCCCTGTTTCACGCCGCTCTTGATTGGGAATGGGTCAGAGGAAGAGCCGTCGTACTGTACAGTGCCCTGCATGTCTTCGTGAAAAGACGTGATCATCCTCAGGAGCTTGGAGGGACATCCAATCTTCTGCAGCAGTGTGAAAAGGCCTTGGTCAGGTCGATGAATGCGAGGTAGAGTGGTCGTCGCTGTTCGCGGCATTTCTCTTGGAGCTGACGTAGGGAGAAGATCATGTCGATGGTTGATCTTCCAGCTCTAAACCCGCACTGTGCATCGGGGTGCACGCGCTCCGCGAGCGACTGCAATCTGTTGAGGACTACTCGGGCGAAGGCCTTCCCAACAGTGCTGAGCAGGGAGATTCCACAGTAGTTGTTGCAGTTGCTGCGGTCACCCTTGTTTTTATACAGAGTGACGATGTTGCCGTCGCGTATCTCTTGGGGCACTGTCCCTTCTTCCCAGCATTGTTGCAGCAGCTGGTGTAGGTAGTGAAGGAGAGCAGACTTCTTTCCCACCTTGAGGATTTCAGGTGGAATGCCATCTTTTCCTGGAGCTTTACCGCAGGCGAAGGAGTCGATGGCCTTGCTCAGTTCTTCTACAGAGGGTGGAACGTCGAGCTCCTCCATGATGGGTAAGTTGGCGGTGCCCTCGGCAGCTGCGTCTGTGACCACGCAGCTCCTGGTAGTGTTCAGCCCACCTCTCCATCTGCTTGCTGCGGTCTGTTATGATTTTGCCGGCGGCTGACTTCAAAGGCGCAATCTTGTTTACGCTCGGGCCGAAGGCCTTCTTCATGCCGTCGTACATGCCGCGAATGTTGCCACATTCAGCAGAGAGTTGAATGCTCTGACAGAGGTTGAGCCAGTAGCCATTGGCGCAGCGCTGAGCGATCCGTTGGGAGTCGTTCCTGGCCTTCCTGAGTGCAGCAAGTGTCTTCTCGGAAGGCTCCCTCTTGTAGTTGATCAGGGCTGCTCTTTTGGCCTCGATTGCTGGCTCTAGATCAGCGATGCCGGCTTCAAACCAATCCGGGTTTTGCCTCTCTCTCTTGCCAAAGGTGTCCATTGCGGAGTTGTAGATGGCATCACAAATGTGACTCCATCTCTCTTCAGCGTTAGCAGCAGGGCAGTCCTTGAGGGCATCCTCGATGGAGTTGGCGAAGCATTCGCGCAGATCTGGAATTGCCGTTCTAGCCGTGTTGATCCGAGGGCAACCTTTCTGCTTAGATCGGTGGATCCACTTGGGCTGGAAGCAGACTTTGCTGCCAGCCATGGAGTGGTCGGTGTCGCAGTCGGCACTGTGGTAACTGCGTGTGGTGAGAACGCAGTTCAGTGAGGGTCTCTGTGAGGTCCAGCTGGTGCCAGTGGCAGGATCTAGGGTGCCGCCAGGATACTCGGCGGTGCAGCTTGGTAGCGAAGATCGTGTTGGTGATGCAGAGGTTATGGTAAGAGCATAGCTCAAGGAGCCTCTGTCCGTTCTCATTCAGCTTGCAGATTCTGAAGTGGCCGATGCAACTGGGCCAGGAGTCGTGGTCAGAACCCACTCGGGCATTGAAGTCGCCAGGCAGGTACAGGTGTTCTGTGACAGGGATGTCTCTGATGGTCGTGTCGAGCTCCTCATAGAACTGGTCCTTGGTCTCGGCTGAAGAGCAGAGTGTGGGAGCGTAGACACTCAGGATGTTCACTGGGCCTGAGGAAGTTGACAGACGAAGAGACAGGAAGCGAGCTGTACCACTGGATGGCGGTTCTACAGCGGACAGTAGAGAATGCTTCACTGCGAATCCAACGCCATGTAGTCTTGGTTCCTCGGGTTCCTTGCCCTGCCAGAAGAACGTGTTCTCTGAGGCTGCCATTTGATGCAAGTCTGGTTTCCTGCAGTGCAGCGATGTCGATGTTGAGCCTCGTGAGCTCGCGGTCGATGATGGCTGTTTTTCTGGAGTCATCGACCTGTTGTAGATCGTCGGAGAGGCCAGGACACATTGTCCTGACATTCCAGCTTGCTAATCGCAGGACTGATGGTCTTCCATTTCTTCTGTTTTTGCCTGGTGCAAGGTTTTCAGTCTGCTTGTTGGTTTTTTTCCCTAGCTCCAAGCACGTGTTGAAGCAGGCAGACTGTGGCGGGTCAGCACCTTACTGGCTGGGGGCTGCCCAGCTTGAGGCAGCCGGTAGCTGACCAGTGGGACTGCGATAGTCCCTCCCACCGTCGGAGACAACCCATAGCGCCTGGACCTACGCCAATCGGCCCTGGCTTATATCTATATATCTGAAGTGACCTCTCCAGGGCGCAGGCCTGGGCGAAGTGTATGGAGATCCTGGGCTGCCCGAACGTCAGGATCCCCCTCTCGGCCTCGCTGATGTTGCCCAAAGGAAAGCAGAGCAATACATTTGGCACCAGTTTGGCTGCAGGAGCTGCCGAAAAGAAGTCGTAATCGACATCGAACCGCCTTGGGGGCTCCACTCCGGATTTTGTTTCTGGGTTTACTCCCATAGCCTTTTCTCCTCCCAAGGAAATCCACATGGCAGTGGAGCCATAATCCAATGGTTGGGTAACACGTGACAGTTCTTCATCCGCCGTGGCCGGTGACCTGCGTCGAGGAGGTTCATACGCCCAGTGGTGCCGTGTAAACACTAACCCTCACATGGTTTAGCCCGCCAGCTGAGACGGTTTCCCGGGGCATGGCGCTTGGAGCCAGCATGTGAGAGATTTAGGGGATGGGTGAGGACCAGTGATGCCTGTCCACCCTACAAAGTAGGATGCAGCGTGCCAGGCACCAAAGGTACTACCTCTCCCCAGAGCCCCCTAATACCCGCAGGATGATCTAATCATGCTATATTTGCATTGTTTTAGGGTAAGGTTTGCAGGTTAGTCCTGCCTCATACAGCATGCTACCAATAACCTTCCTGAAGAGATGTGTTACCTATACTTTTAAGACATTTCCATTCTCATGGTGGCAGTACATTGGCCATGTACAGTACAGTTATTTGCCTCATGCAATGTGCTATGGTGTTTCTGACTATCTGTATCTACATCATCCTACTACATCTTTTCTTCCCTGCTGTTAAGTATATCTGGGTGAAATGGCTCAGAAAATATAGGGTGGGACTTAATTTTGTCCATGGGGAATTGATTAGATCATTGTGGATTGCTATTGCTGTGATCAGATGTGAGACGGTTTGTCCCGCCCTCGCAGCAGTAAACACTTCATCAGAAAAGTGAAGAGACGTCGCTGCAAGAGGGAGGGCAAGTTATTTTGATTCAAGATTATGAGGGCATGTGAATAAAAAAAATATATAGGGCCTATGTACCTACATAAGCTACGTCACTCTGACTGGGGATAGTTCAACTCTGTTGAGGAAAGAGCAGTAAGAAATAAAACATGGCTACAGCCAGTTGGATTAATGGAAACACAGCTGGGCCTGCCTTTCTGATTTAAAAAAAGCACTGGCTGGATTTTTATCGTTACAGGGTGGTTGTGTACACACACTGCCAACACACACTTGTGTTCAAACACCATGTAAAAGTGAATTTTGCATAATAGAGGCCCTTTAAATAAATATGTTTATTTGCAGGTTATGTTTTTGAGCTTTACAAATGTCAAGTACCATTTCTCGGCTCAATTAGATTCGGTCATGACGAAAGTGGGGGCTATACCCTGTAGGCCGAGGGGGCCGTCTCCGAAAGAAATGAGCTCTCCTTCTGCTCTTTCAACGCTTTTCATGGACTCCTTCTTCGAACCATTTTGCACAAGACCATTAAATACAAATTATCTAATTTAGCATTAAGAGAAAGAAATTTATCAACATCTTGAGTCATTTCCTGCGTATTACAACAGTCATTAATTTCTTGAATTAAACTTAACTCCCTTTGCTTTTTTGTTTACCAAAACGAATTGAAATGTCCCTTGTTTTGAAGTTAAAATACTCCCATTTATTCCCATTAAATTATGGTGAGGTCATCTTTAATCTCAGTAATCAAAGTCCTTATTTGACTACAATAAACTTTATCATTTAACAGTTCTGCGTTAAACTTCTAAAGGTATGTTATATTGTCTGCATCAAAATTAACGAAATAAGGCAATGATCTGTCAATGGTGCAGCAGAAATTGCGACGTCAGTGGCAAACTCAGAATGTTCCTCAGTAATAAGACAAAAGGGGGGTGATTCTGTGATTGTTTTGGATTCGGAGCAACCCAAGGCGTTTCTAATCGCGCTGTGTGAAATACACACTGAACGGCAGCTCAAAACACCCAACCGCTTCATGAACACAGGATACGCAAACTACACATTTCAGTTGGATAAAGAAAACCAGTGTCGCTAAAAAGTTTTTGATGGATGACGATTGTAATGAAGGTAAAGACGATTGCAATGACATACATTAGGCACGCGCGTGTCCGTTATAATTGGTGCGCAAACAAACCGTGTATGTGCGCTCTCTGCTCACTGAATGAAGTTTTGTTTGGATGACGATTGTAATGAAGGTAAAGACGATTACAGTGACATGCAGGAGTCATACATTAGGCACGCGCGATTATGTTATTATTGATGCCCAAACAAACCGTGTATGTGCGCTCTCGCTCACTGATCGCTATAACATCATATTTCTGCATGAATGCAGTTCAATATATTAACGTAGTTGTCAAAATGAATGCACTGTGAGTGTTTCATAACGGATGCTCGCCGAAGAAGCGTGTTTTGGAGACGTTTGTGAGTATCAGTGGTATTTATGTACACACGGACATCAGCTCCAAACATAGACATGATTGCTTGTTCTGACAGATGACATCAACCCACCTTCAGATGGCTATGTTTCCACACATTCAGAATAATTTTAGTGTGTTTATTAATTATGAATGGATCCGTATAGTAGTTATATGCGGTCCATTGGCATCTCCCTGTGGTCTTGTTTGGTATGGCATGTTGACTTGTGCTTATTTGTACTTATTGTACTGTATAACTGAGCAGAGTAAGTACTTTTAAGTTGTAAAGAATATCTGTAAAGTATGTTTGCAAAAAAGAACACTGAAGGTTAATATAGCTGAATCTCTTTTGTTTAAAAAATAAGAATAACATGGAGTTGAGTTGTTTTTGTGAATAAAAAATGCAAGGGTTGGTGTGTGGGGGGGTTGGGGGGGGTCAGTCCTTGCAGTTTGCTTCGGAGAGGAGGGGGGCCTTTGAATAAAAAAGGTTGGGAACCACTGACTTAGAGGATACATTAGGTTTGACCCATGAAAATTGACTCTCGTTAGGATGCTTTAACCTCCAGATGTCATTAAGTGAATTTGACCGGCAAAACTCCTGAATGATGTTATTAAAATGGTGGCTTGTATAGCTAGAAGGAGATCTGTCCTGCCACTCATCCGGTGCTAAATTAAAATCACCTCCAATTAGTACAAAGTTGGTATGAAATTTTAATTTAAGCTGTGTGACAACATCTGTAATATTAGAAAATAAAATCTTGTTTTGCCCACTACTGTTATAACAATAAACATTAACTAAAATAAGAAAAGTGCCTTCAGTATTAACCACGGCAGCAAGCCAATGTCCATGAGCATCAGACTGAAAAGTCACAACCTTCCCCGGGCAATTGTTAAGGCATATGGCGACACCTGCTGATCGATTGGAGCCATGACTAAACAAAATTGTCTCTCCCCACTGCATTTTCCTAAAAGCAGCATCTTCTTCAGTAGAATGAGTCTCTTGCAGAAACACAAAATTTGACTTCTGCCCCCTGCAAAACAAAAATATACCTTTACGTTTTACTTTGTCCTTTAGTCCCCTTGCATTTAACGAACAAAAAAGAAAAAC
The DNA here is from genome assembly GCA_039654105.1 of Coreius guichenoti. Taxonomy (NCBI): domain Eukaryota; kingdom Metazoa; phylum Chordata; class Actinopteri; order Cypriniformes; family Gobionidae; genus Coreius; species Coreius guichenoti. The sequence goes on along the minus strand of CM077176.1, from coordinate 7,608,790 downwards.
GAGATTTTAATGAGAACATATGCCCACTGGAACTCACAGTGAACGTACAGAGAGTGTCACTAAGCAGTCACCAGTGAAATCAGAAGAATAAAGTGCAACACTTTAAAAAAAAAAGCCTCTCAAGCCACATTTCCCATTGTCCAAGACTCTACTTGCCATCTTTAGATGATGAAAAAGTAATTCGTTAACAAACAAACTGGGAAAAGTCTAAAAATAAGAAAAAAAAAATTTTCTCTTCACTCTTCTTTCCACATTCTGCGCTTGCTTATTCAAATCTTGCAGTTTGAGTTTCATGTAAATTAGGGTGGACTTAAGTCAAAAGTGAAAAGGGCAAAAGTGAATTATTTTTTATTTTTATTTTTTAAAGACCCTACAAGTTTGCTTAAACTATCAAAATATGAGGACAATGCCTTTATCTGAGTGTCTATTTACACCAAGTGCAAATAGCGTGCCTTGTTGGCAAGCGCTATTTGCACTAGCTCCAACCAACAATGCCTGGTTGGGCCACACAAGATTAAAAAAGACACCATGTCTATATTGTCTTCAGTGGCGTAGTCAGTAGAGCGTAAGGTTCATAGAACTAGGTTTTGATGCGATCAACCCGGGTTCGAGTTCGCTCTTCTCCCTTTTCCCATCACATATCACATCGGAAAGGCATTTACTTTCAATAAAAATTAAGAAAATGTTCTAAAAGTGGAAATAAAGTGCCTAACGAAATGTTTAATGATAATAAAAGTATTTATTGGGTAGGGTTAGGGGTAGGTTATTGTCCCATTAAGGTGGCATCTATTTAAAAATTTTAATAAATATAATAATTTACACTGTTAGTATGTATCTGCTAAAATGTACACTGTATATTTATTTTTGGACTGAGTGGTTACTAAAGTCAAATAATGATATGCGAGTCAGTGGTAATATCATTGTGTTCCTGTTCCTGTTCCTGTTCCTGACAGTTAGCCTGCCCTGCCAGGTTAGTTTCCCAGCATAAATTTGCCAGAGTGAGTGAGCTTGAGCTATGTTAAATTAGCTAAATGAAACCAAATCATTTGACAATGAGTCAGACTAACTGAAATAAACCTGGTTTATTTGGTAAATTAATTCTAAGACTGAATGTATTTCTGCATTGCCTACACCAGATTTGACAACAGATTAGTGAAAATGATAGTTACAGAGGAGATGGTTACAGAAACCAGATTTGATATGCAGTGATTTATTTACATAGCTGCATAATTGCACAATAGCCTACTATACGATTATGTTTTAAATATAGCTTCAATTTTGAATACAGCAACATTAAAATTATTTAAAAACGAAATTATAGATCAGGGATAGGCAACGTCAGTCCTGGAGTGCCACTGTCCTACAGAGTTTAGCTCCAACCCCAATTAAAAAAAAAGAAAACCTGTAGTAATAATCCTGAAGACACTGATTAACTGATTCAGGTGTGTTTGATTAGGGTTTGAGCTAAACTCTGCACACAGGACCCAACGGATCGCCAGGTAGACGTAACGGTGACAGGTCGAGTTGCAGGCACATAATGGTGTCCTGCCACAGAAAGATTTTACCCCAGCTCGAAAAGCAAGCGCAGCACGTGTAAAGAAGAGTGAAGAGAAAATCAGCACAAGCATACAAAAAAATAAAATATGAGCAGAAAACATATTTTTTTAAGAACACATTACATAAGTATACATTTTGTGAAATATAATTTTTAATGTGTTTAAAGGTTTGATTCATGCTCTTATTTACGCGTATAATAATTTGATCCGTGACCACGTTGTTTGCTATATTTATCATTTTGCATTATTTTTTTCATTTTCTGCAATATATTTTTACGTGTTTTTAAATTTTGAAATTACGCTTATTATTTTTTGATCCGTGACCGCAATACATTTGGCGAGAATTTAATCCCATACCCCTACTGATTTAGAGGAGAACAAGAGTAATTCGTTCGGGAATCAGACTGGTAGTGCTGTATTGTCACGGTGTGTTTTGGTTTTGTTTCATGTTCTTATCTTGTTTTCCCATTGTCATGTTCCTGGTTTGTCATATGATTCCCATGCCCTCATGTGATCCTGCCATGTGCTCTCTTGTCATGTGTTCTGTTGTCATGTTGTCATTGGTTCATGGTTTAATCATTGGTCACAGGTGTGTCTTGTCTAGTCATTAGTCTTTGTGTATTTAAGCCCTCATGTTTGCCATGGTCCTTGTTGAGTATTGTTATGTGTAACCCATTGTTGGTGAGTGTCTGTTCATTGTTCAAGTCAAGTCCTTGTTTGTTTTTGTTTTGTTAAAGGGATAGTTCACTCTGAAATGAAAATAAAGCCATCTTTTGCTCACCCTGCTGTTGTTCCAATACCCTATGTCCTTCTATCTTTTTCAGACCTCTAAAGCAGAAATTTTAAAAATAGTCCTGCACGCACTCCTCCATATAATGGCAGTAAATAGCGACCAGGCTAAAACATTACAAAAATTATACAAAAGTATCACACAGTGATACAGTGAGACACGTGCCATATATGGAAAGTGTTCAGGTGGCATACTATAAGGTTTTGCCAGAAAGAAACCTTATTATTCAGTCAAAACACTGAGCTCGGCCGTTACTCTGTGCGTGCGAGCTATCAGCAGCCGCCAGTGCTCATGCTTACTATAACTCGCACTGTTGTCATGGCACCCAGGATACACACACGCACCATTTTGAGAAATCAGGCTCAATAGAAACAAACACGACTCTCTTTTCTATAAGGTATATGATAAGAAATAATACTAATAATAAAACCTCCTGAAGTGAATGTTGTGTACCGGTTGTCATGACAACATTGCACGAGGGGCTGCTGACGGCTCGTACGCAGTCACAGGAACGCGCACAGAGTAGCGGCCGAGCTCAGTATTTTGGCTGAATAATAGGGTTTCTTTCTCGCAAAACCTTACAGTATGCCGCCTGAACACTTTCCATATATGGCACGCGTCTCACTGTATCATTGCGTGATACTTTTGTATAATTTTTGTAATGTTTTAGCCTGGTCGCTATTCACTGCCGTTCTAGGAAGGAGCGCATGCAGGACTATTTTTAAAATTTCTGCTTTTGAGGTCCGAAAAAGATAGAAGGACATAGGGCATTGAAACAACAGCAGGGTGAGTAAAAGATGGCTTTATTTTCATTTCAGGGTGAACTATCCCTTTAATAAATGCTGCACTTGGGTTCACCTCAACTTGCCTCCAGTGGATGACTGTTACATGTATGTTTTTGATTCACTCATCAACCGGCTCATAAAAGTCACTCCTGCACTCAAAAAAATGATTCTAGCTATTTGCTCAGTTTATTAAAATAAAATAAGCTAAAACAACACAAATCTTTGAACATAAATCAACACAACTCACAACCTAAGCACAAGCTTACCTCTTCACCACAATGGTAACCAAAAAAAAAAAGTAAATTTAAAAATTAAAAAAAAAAAAAAAATTCAGTTCATACAACAAGATTACAACAAATCATTTCAAACAAATTAGATTTTGTTGGAAAAATGTAATTAAATTTCGTGGAAAAGGTTTCCTTAATTAAGTTTTTTTTTTTTTTTGAGTGTGGAATCTGAATGGATTGGAGCGTGCATATTATTGCAAAAAAAATCACCTAAAAAAAGATACTTTAAAAGGCTCAATGTGGCCATGACTGTGTATTATAAGTGACTTTGGACTGCTAAAATCACAGGTTGCATCTTTTTAGGCTTCCAAATAGCCAAATAACAGCTCAGTTCATTTCAAATGGGACATAACCAAAATATTGTGGTTAAGTGAGTCAGTTTGATAAATTCAGTATTTGTTTTTGATTCACTAATAAGAGCCGGCTCATAAGAGTGATTCATTCAGGTATCTGAATAGAGACAACATCAATGTCTATAAAAAAGAAAAAGAGCACTGGTTTTTGGTCATTGAAAGTTTTAATTAAATATAATCAAAAGACAGGAAGAAAAACAAACATCAATATGTCTACTTTGACATTGTTTTGAAACATAAGATAATCAACTTTAAAGCATGTTTTAGGTACATGGATAATTTTACATTAGAGAAGCCAGACAGATCAAACATAGTCAATCATACGAAACTGCACATTAGTTTGTAGTCTAAAAAACATCACAATGTGGTTATAAAATTATACGTGTGGCATTATATGATATTATTTTTGGAAAGTCCTCAGGTGTCCAGCTATGATATCTGTAACAGTTATGGTCTTTTATGATGACCATTGACAACCACCACAAGGACAATATACAACACAATGAGAGCAAGGCCAATACCAAGAGCCACATGGTTAACAGTGAGCGCCATTTTGGAGTTTTTCTCTGCTATTTGTTGTTGTCCAGACATGTTGGCATTCCGAGTCTGTGAAAATAAATATGAAACATAATGTCAGTTATGCCACTTTTGTTTTTCAGAACTACCCATTCTGAGTTTTCTCTAAGCAAGAGTGCTTAAAGTGTTTACATTGTAGCAAAGCAATGACATGTCAATACTAACAGTTTCACATGGTTGCTCATGAATCAAACCAGATGTGGAAACATGTTTAAACAGATGCTAAAGATGTTCAAACCAGCTATTATTTTACCAGTGTGACTTTTTGTGTAGTAATGGAAACCCAGAGCAAGTTTCAAGTGCGACGATCATAAATTTGCATGTTAGATCCTGTAATGGTTTCATTTCCTTTATCTAAAGCATCATCTATTGCATTTCCTTTTTATGAACCATCAAACTCATGTGGTGTCTTTAATTCGTACTGTATGAATGATCTATAATATATTGCAGGACAACAAAAGTGCACTTTAGTAGCTTCACATGATTGTCAATATATCAAGAAAATTCACAGATGTGCAAAAGAAATTGTGAAATTGGGACGTTGTATAGTACCACACCTCTTTCTCAATAACAATCATCACATCATTTATGGGAACAAAATATGTTAAAATTGAGACTAGCATCTGCTCAGTAATGTTAGGTATGAGGAAGCTACATGAGTGAACTTCTTTAGATTTGAATGTTATGTAATATTTTTTTTACATATTTAAACACTAAAAAAAACATTGTACATATGGTTCTTGTTATTTAGACTTATTGACTATGATCTCTCTTTTTAAATTCAACAAAGGCTTGTCCATGTAGCCTTTAAAGGGGAAGTTCACAAAAATGTGAATGTGACCATTGTTTAAAAAAAAAAAATCATATATGAGTGAACTTTCCCTTTTAAATTAAAGTGATTTTAGTGGAAAAGATTTACATTCATTAATTTATTCATTTAGCAATCATTCATTCATTTTATAGCAACTTACAAATGAGGAATACAATAAGCGATTCATCTTAAAGAGGCAATAAACACAAGATACAAAGTTTCACATATCGTTCAGAATAGTACAAGCAAGAACAGGGAAGGATTAAGGAAAAGTGAGAACACAGACAAAGTAATAGTAAAATCTCCAGTTTTATGCAATTAAGTGCTCAGGGTTAAGAAAAGTATACGTGAACTAATACTTACATTGAAAGAGTAAATTAGAGCAACAATGCCCAGAGGAAAGCAGCAGCACAACAGGGTAAAGATGGAATAGCCCAGGTAATCTGGCAGTGGATAAGCCAATGGAGTGTTGGTCAAATAAATTGCTGGCTGCACGGTGACAGCAGGATGACCTGGATATGGCCCTTGGCTGTATGGTCCTGAAGCTCCGTATTGTTGGCCTTGATATCCAAAGGTGCTCTGAAAGCTCCCTGGAGGAGGGTATCCAGAATGGCCCTGGTATGGTGGTGGCCCAGGCTGCAACAACTTGGAGTTATCCGATGCATTCCAGTTTTCTTGAGGCTCCATTGTTCTGTTTAGTAAACTTGCACTGTCTTATTTTCTTCGTACTTTACAGAGAGGTGGCTCACCTCTGTGGACTCTGTCACAGGCTTTGTCTGCTTATGGTCACATGACGATTTATTGAAATCGAATGGTAGGTGGTTTGTAGGAGGAGTGACAAGTAGTGACAGCAGGCGTGACAAATTCAGTTCCCTCATCTACACAGTAACACACACACACACACAGTATTGACTGCAGGTGCAACATTTGTAAATCATTTATAACTATTGCAGAATTTATCTGGCTTAACAAGATTACAAGTGCAGCTTGATAGGTCATTGGGGGTTATTTGGGTTTACAAATGTTTTTTTTTTAAATATTTTACTAAATGTTATATATATCATAAAGATCATAAATTTGCATGTTAGGTCCTGTAATGGTTTAATTTCCTTTATCTACAGTATCATCTATTGCATTATCTTTTTATGAATCATCAAACTCATTTGGTGTCTTTACAACACAAGTGCACTAGTAGCTTCACATGATTGTCAATATATAGAGAAAATTCACAGAGGTGCAAAAGAAATAGTGAAATTGGGACGTTGTATAGTACCACACCTCTTTCTCAATAACAAAACGACACATCATTTATGGGAACAAAATATGTTTGTTTAAATTGAGACAAGCATCTGCTCAGTAATGTTAGGTATGAGGAAGCTACATGAGTGAACTTCTTTAGTTTTGAATGTCATGTAATCACAAGTCTTTGAATTACATTTTTGTACATATTTGAACACAAAAAAAAAACATTGTATATATATTTTTCTTGTTATTTAGACGTATTGACTATGATCGCTCTTTTTTTAATTCAACAAAGTCTTGTCCATGTAGCCTTTAAAGGGGAAGTTCACCCAAACATGAAAATGTGACTATTGTTTAAAAAAAAAAATCATATATGGGTGAACTTTCCCTTTAAATTAAAGTGACTGGTGTCGGCTCTGTCGATAAAGTTTTAAATATGGATATTTTGGGCTGCCATTCACTGCCATTATAAAGCTTGGAAGAGCCAGGATATATTTTAATATAAATCCGATTGTATTCATCTGAAAGAAGAATGTCATATACACCTAGGATGACTTGAGGGTGAGTAAATCATGGGCTAATTTTCATTTTTGGGTGAACTATCCCTTTAAGTCGGACAAAATTTCTAACCTGCATGCACTGCTTTAAGTCAGCCGCCGATCGATCTGCGCATCGCTGCATGAAGTCAAACAAGCCTAATAACACTTGTTGGAAAGGCGGGGCTTAGCACACCGGTCAATCGTGACGCAGCTGAATGAAGCGAAAGAGAGACTTTCCTGGTACCAGGAGAAATAATAATAACCAATTTGTGTGCTATAGCGTCTATGACTGATTGTGAGTACCCATTTTGATCAGTAGACAATCTTTGTTAAAGGGATAGTTTACCCAAAAATGAAAATTAGTGCATGATTTACTCACCCTCAAGCCATCCTAGGTGTATATGACATTCTCCTTTCAGACGAATACAATTCGAATCGGATCTATATTAAAATATATCCTGGCTCTTCTAAGCTTTATAATGACAGTGAATGGCAGCCCAAAATTTGAAGCCCAAAAAAAGTGGATCCATCCATTATACAATTACTCCGGGGGTTAATAAAGGCCTTCCGAAGCGAATCGATGGGTTTTGTAAGAAAAATATCCATATTTAACACGTTATAAAGTAAAATATCTAGCTTCTGGCGGACCGCCTTCTGTATTCAACTTACAAAAAAAACGCAACTGGCGCAACGATGGCGTTGCGTAAGCATTTTGAACTGCAAGAGGCTCTACACTTTCTTCGTAAATTGAATATAACGTGTTAAATATGGATATTTTTCTTACAAAAACCATCGATTCGCTTCAGAAGGCCTTTATTAACCCCAGGATATAATATATAATATATATAACAGAGTTTAATATAACTCTGATTGTATTCGTCTGAAAGAAGAATGTCATATACACCTAGGATGACTTGAGGGTGAGTAAATCATGGGCTAATTTTCATTTTTGGGTGAACTATCCCTTTAAGCATAGTATTTGATTTTGAGTGAATTTGGTATTTGTATGCTTTTATTGAGTTAGTCAGAATGAACGTCTCGGTTACGTATGTAACCCTCGTTCCCTGAGGAGGGAACGGAGACGTAACGTCAGTGACTGACGAATGGGGGTTTCGCCTAGAAGCCTATCATCTTCGAGATCTAGAAAACGCCCAATGGCAGTGCAAATGCCATGGGCATGCGGAATTTGCATAGCGTAACTCCGCCCCACAGTGTGGGTATATAAGGAAGTATGCTGGCAACATCACATTATGTTTACCTGCTGAGGAGAACTCCCGGCCATTCCAGCGGTACAGTGGAAGTGGCAGAAGGACGTTACGTCTCAGTTCCCTCCTCAGGGAACGAGGGTTACATACGTAACCGAGACGTTCCCTTTCGTTCAGTCACTCCGAGTAACGTCAGTGACTGACGAATGGGGGTCCCAATGTAATCACGCCACTCGGCTGTCATCCAGTGCCCTGCGTAAGCGTGAGCTCCCTGTCTTAAGCTAGTACGGACGAAGGACTCCCACTTAACACAGGAATACCAAGGTACACTGGGAAGCATATTCCAGGTGGAAGTATGCGGCAAGTGCCTACCCGTAGGGAGGACTTAAGGATACACATATGACCCGCGAGGGGCTGCATATGGAGCGCTCTGGGGTAACCAGCCGAAGGTGGAAGAATTTTACCCCCAGGGGAGGCAAGGCTTGCCGAGGGAAATACACATGCTCGGAGAGGCTTACAGTGGAAATACACATGTGGGGGTCGCCCATGGGGGGAACCATGCACACGGTGGCACCTAGCCTAACACGAGGGCCTGGCCGAGTGGGCAGACTGGTGTCGGCATCGACAGTGCTGGAGGAACTCAGGGCTTCAGAGAAACTACCTGAGGAAAATATTGCACGTATCCAGTCCGTAGAGTGGAATGGCGAGCAAGCGAAGACACCTGAGCCTAGTCCATTACCGGCCACTAGTAGAGGCGAGTACAAGAGAGGACACTGGCTCCACTCGGAGATTATAGAATCTGTCAAATGTGTTGGGTGTCGCCCAGCCTGTAGCTCTGAAGATGTCTGTTAGCGAGGCGCCATGCCCCTGCGTCTGGTAAGCCAAGACAATGGCGTCCACTATCCAGTGAGACAACCTTTGCTTGGAGGGAGCCTTTCCCTTCAGCTTCCCACCACAACAGACAAAGAGCTGGTCTGAGGTCCTGAAACACTGCGTTCTGTCTACGTAAGCACGGAGGCGCGTACTGGACAGCACAGTGCCAAGGCTGGGTCTGCCTTCTCCAAAGGCAACGCTTGCAGGTTCACCTCCTGGTCCCTGAACGGAGTGGTGGGAACCTTGGGCACATATCCAGGCCAGGGTCTCAGGATCACGTGAGAGTTGGCCAGCCCGAATTCCAGGCACGCTTCGTCAACCGAAAATGCCTGCAGGTCCCCTACCCTCTGATGGAGGCCAAATCGATCAGGAGCGCTGTCTTCATAGACAGGAACTTAAGCTCAACTGACCGCAATGGCTCGAAGGGAGCCCTCTGCAGAGCACTTAAGACTACTGAAAGGTCCCAAGACGGTACGAGGGGAGTGCGAGGAGGATTCAGTCTCCTTGCTCCCCTCAGGAACCTGATGACCAGGTCGTGCTGACTTACCTTTTTCGTCTCCACAAGGTCGTGGTAGGTTGATAAAGCGGCCACATCAACCTTGAGGATGGAAGGAGACAGCCTTCGTTCCAACCCTTCTTGGAGGAATGAGAGCACGGACCCGATCAGGCATTTCCAGGGGTCTTCTTGGCGAGAAGAGCACCACGTGATGTAGAGGTTCCACTTCAATGCATAGGCGTGTCGGGTAGACAAGGCCCTAGCGGAAGTGATGGTAGCCACCACCTGAGGTGGTAGGGTACTCAACCTGCCGCATCCCATCCAGGAGCCACACGTGGAGGTTCCAAAGATTGGGACGCGAGTGCCAAAGGGTGCCCCATCTCTGAGATAGGAGGTCCTTCCTCAGAGGAATCGACCAGGGAGGGGCTGTCGCAAGGAGTACGAGTTCGGAAAACCAGGTCCGGCCGGGCCAATACGGGGCGACCAAAGGACCTGCTCCTTGTCCTCCCTGATCTCGCACAGAACCTGTGCGAGAAGGCTCACTGGGGGAAACGCATACTTGCGGAGGCCCCGCGGCCAGCTGTGCGCCAGAGCATCCGTGCCGAGGGAGCCCTCAGTCAGGGAATAAAACAGGCGGCAATGGGAAGAGTCGTGGGAGGCAAACAGATCTACCTGTGCGTGCCAAACTGTTCCCAAATCAGCTGAACCGTCTGGGGATGGAGTCTCCATTCTCCAGGAAGTGGCTGAAGCCGTGAGAGCTCGTCGGCTGCACGGTTCAGGACTCCCGGGACATGGATGGCCCGAAGTGACCTCAGATGCTTCTGACTCCATAAAACGAGATGGCGGGCAAGTTGAGACATACGGCGGGAACGTAGACCACCCTGGTGGTTGATGTACGCTACTGAGGCCGTGTTGTCTGACCGGACTAGCACGTGTTGACCCTTGAGCAACGCCCGGAAGCGGTGCAGGGCGAATCGTACTGCCAGCAACTCGAGGCAATCGACATGCAGGAGGCGTTGGGGTCCTGTCCAGGAGCCCACGGCAGCATGTCCATTGCACATGGCACCCCAGCCCATGGTGAAGGCATCTGTTGAGACAACAATATGCCTGGAAACTCGTTCTAAGGGAACACCGGCCCGTAGAAAGCTGAGGTTCGACCACGGGGTGAAGGTCTGCAGGCAGGCCCGAGTCACTGGGACCCGGAGCGTGCCTGACTGCCATGCCCATCTCGGGACTCGATCGCGAAGCCAGTGCTGAAGTGGTCTCATATGAAGCAATCTGAGCGCCATTACCGCGGCTGCTGATGCCATATGCCCCAGGAGCCTCTGAAATAACTTCAGTGGAACCGCACTCTTGCTCTCGATTTGACGGAGGCAAGTCAGCAGTGACTGCGTGTGCGCTCGTAAGCTGCGCGCACATGGCGACCGAGTCGATACTGAGAAAAGAGATCCTCTGCACTAGCAGAGTTTGCTCTTTTCCCAGTTGACCCGAAGGCCCAGACGGGCTAAGTGCTGGAGCACCAAGTCTCTGTGTTCGCACACCTGCTCTCGAGAGTGACTCAGGAACAGCCAGTCGTCGAGGTAGTTCAGGATGCAAACCCCGTGTTGCCTGAGTGGCACAAGGGCTGCCTTGACAATCTTTGTAAAGACGCGAGGGGACAGAGCTAGCCCGAATAGGAGGACTGCGTACTGATATGGAAGTAGGCGTCCTTCAGGTCCATCGCTGCAAACCAATCTACTGGACGAACGCATTCGAAAAGGCGCTTCGCTGTCAACATCCTGAACGGAAGCCTGTGAAGGGATCGGTTCAGGACGCGCAGGCCCAGGATCGGTCGTAACCCACTGGTTTCTTGGTACAATGAAGTAAGAGCTGTAGAAGCTGGACTTCATTTCGGCTGGAGGGATAGGCTCGATCGCACCCTTCGCCAGCAGGGTAGCGACCTCCGCACACATGACCGGGGCGTAGGGCCCCACCATGGTGTAGCGGACTCCCCGGAACGGGGAGGAGCCTGAGCGAACTGAATCGCATAGCCGAACCTGATGGTCTTCGCGACCCAGCGGGACAGTCGATCATACCAGGGCTATTCAATTGGCGGCCCACGGGCCACATGTGGCCATCCAGCCCGCGGTCCCGCCAAAAACGCACATTCCTACGTAAATTCATACAGTAGTACAGACCACGTAGCCTAGCAACACGCAAACAATGCAGAGCGTGACGGTAGTAGCCTAGATTACTATCAATATGTCTTTCTCAACACTGAAACGTAAAATTGCCAATGAAAACCGTCAGTTTAACCCTGCCTGGACTGACAAATACTTGTTTATTTTACCGCCACATCCAAACGCCAAACCGATGTGTTTAATTTGTAATGAGTGCGTTGCAGTACTTAAAGATTACAATGTGCGGAGGCACCACGTTGAGAAACACCAGACTTTCCGCACCAATTTTCCCGAGGGATCTCAAGAGAGGGCTGCAAAAGTGCAGAGTTTGATTGCATCTTACAACCGGAGCAGTACTACCATGGTGCGGTCATTCACAGCCCAAGAGAGAGCTACCAAGCATCCCTTCGTGTTTCCTGGATATTGGCAAAAAAGAAAAGGCCATTCACAGACTCTGAAACCGTGAAGGACTGTATGCTGGCCTTCATGGATGAGGTGATAAATGACGATAAAATTAAAAACGAGCGTGGTATCTGCTATAAAAAACGTACCCCTGTCAGATACTTCCAACATTCGTAGGGTTGAAATTCTTGCTGCAGATGTGTATGAAATGCTGTTAGGAGACCTGATGAAAGCTGATACTATGTCTATAGCAGTAGATGAATCCACAGACAAAACTGATACTGCTCAGTTGTGCATATATGTCCGTTTTTTTGACGACAAATGCTTCCGAGAGGAGCTGCTCGGCCTACTGCCGTTAGAAGGACACACAACTGGCGATATAGTCTTTGGGAAAATTTCTGCTTTTTTTTTTAAAGACAATGGTCTGGATATGAAGCGTGTGTGCATGCTTGTGACCCCATCCATGACAGGGAAAGTGAATGGTTTGGCAGCACGTTGGTCCGCTGTTGCACCTCAGTTGATCTCCTTACACTGCATTGTGCATCAGACGGTGTTGTGCGCAAAACTAAGCGGGGAGCTCAAAACAACAATGGACAGCGTTATGGCTACAATTAATTTTTTTTCCGCTCCACATCAAGCCTCCAACACCGCTTATTGCGCATGCTGCTGTCAGAAATGTATTCTGAGCACCACGACCTTCTTTTGCATAATGACGTGAGGTGGCTGTCCAAAGGCAAAACACTGGAGCGTTTCTGTGGTCTCAGAGAGGAGATCATAACTTTCCTCCGCAGCAGCAAGCAAAAAAAGGCAGAAACGCACTTGAGTCGCATAATGGACGACAACTTCATGGCCGATGCCTGCTTTCTGAGCGACATATTCAAACACCTAAATGATCTCAATTTGGGACTACAAGGCAGAGAAAAAACTGTCATCGACCTTGTGGAACAGATGCGCGCATGCCAAGTTAAACTGGACCTTTTCGCAAATGATTTGAGCACAGGCCGACACTCCGCAAATGCATCTCATCCCCCGCACAAATCACGGATGTGATGACAGATTTCATTGCGATGTTGAAAAAGAACTTTGCTGGTTGATTGGACAGTTCTGCCCACAGAGGTGGCCGTTTTTGTCAGAGACCCGTTCACTGTTGCAATAGAAGGGGACTTATCCGCCAGAGCAAAGAAAGTGGTCCCTTCCATTGACGAGGGGAAATTCACACTCAAACTTGTTGATATGCAGTCATCTGTAACCATGGCACAGGAGCTTTGCACTAACGGGCCTGCAATGTTTTGGACTGATGTCAATGTCAACGTACATCTGTTCCCTAACATTAAGAAAGTAGCAAGAGGTGCCTAGGTCAGTTTTTTTTTCTTTTCTTTTGTAAGTGGAAAAAATAGGGGCTACCTCAGATTCTGTTCAGTTAGCTGTTTTATTGGGTTTTTTTTTTGCACCTTTTGCTGTGCAAACTGTCCAGAGTTAAAAGAGAAACAATGAATAAACCTTACATGTTTTTCAATAAATTTGTTTGTGCTGGTTTTAAAATTTGTCATTACGAGCTGCTTCGCCGCTGAAATGACTGGCCCAGCTAACCTTCTTGGTTTGAAAATCTGGCCCAACTGAATTTGTAATTGAATAGCCCTGCTCTATACTGTAATTATGTATACAATAACATTGTATAGTGTAATGTGATGCATAGTGTGATTTATTTTGATATAACAGACAGTCAAGTCATGTTATGCTGATTTTTTTATTTTATTCATGTTTTATTGTAGAACCACACACCCACAAACTCTCAACCTCCCACTCATGTACCTCTTCATAAACATCTTCAGTGTTCAATAAACCCCTTTGATTGAATCTGACTGCCCTGATCCACTCCTGTGTTCTGACCGACACACCAAGAGGAAGGCTAGAGACATTAGAACCACCTTGGAATACAAATAGTTGAACTCCTTAACAACACTTTTTCTTTTAGAGCTGCTGTACAGCTGGACTTAACTCTGTTTGCATCATTTAATCATTATTTTCCTTTTATTACTGTGAAGCTGTTTTGAAACAATCTATAATGTATAAAGCATATATACATAAAGGTGATGTGATCTTTAATTAGGACATCTAAGTAGCTTTTATAAACATGCCTTAAGGGGAAAAAAAAAACATTACTGGTGTGAATCTTGAGACAAAACAATGGCACTGACATATTTTAAGATATGCCAGTGCAAGTTGCTTTCAGTTAAAACAGCTCAAACATGCATTTTATGGCGCTTTTCCACTGCGTGGTACAACACAGCACGGCTCGGCTCGCTTTACTTTGGCTCGGTTTGCTTTTCCACTGCAGTTTAGTAGGCTACCGCTTCAAAGTGGGTGGGATTATACACTGATCGTTATAGTTGCGCCGCCTCTACTGCCGTGACATCATCGTAAATGCCACACAAACTGGAGCATATCGATGGAAATGTGTACTTCTGAAGAATTTCTTTTCAACAATTAAAAAATGAAATACAACATTTAACTTCATAATACGTTTAATTTAAAACTTTAATTGTTTTTTATTAAAAGCAAATCATTGTAATTTAAAAAGATTGAAAAATTTAGATTTTTGCATATATAGTATAATATGTTTTATGCAGTGATGAAACTATCCAGATCTGCAAACTAATCACACTATAATTCAGTCAATATTATGAAAACATTGCATGTGAAACATTGCATTGCATTTAGGCAAATTTGCCTAAAAAGTATGGGGTGTAACTTTAGAAACTTAAAAGTTTTCCATCAAAGTAAAATTGGTTGAGGCAATATAGTGTAAGGAGGATGAAGCCCACAACAACTCCGACGTGGTTCAGGATGAGTGCAGTTTGAGAGTTGCTCGCTGCTTCTGCCCTCCGTCCAGCACCGTTAGCTTTGCAAGTCTGTGAAAGTAAAGGTAAAATCGCAAATGTCAACCACTCATTGTACAGGCTGAAAAACATGTTACTGGGAAATCAGACCTGTAACCACAAACCACAATTTTCTGTGAGCAAGAGTGCTTAGAGCAAGAGAAACAGCTTAAGTTTTATCACATTTTAGGATGGAGAATTCTATTTTACTGACTCTGTGGTTAAGCAGTGTGTGCCAGTAAGAGACCAGCACTGCCCATCTAAAACTAATCAAGAAGACCATCTCCATTTTAAATGCTGTATTAGCCAAACACTTATATTGATTATACTTTATTTGTCCCTTTTAAGGGAAATTTGTTTTGGGCAATGCAAATGAAGCTGCCTAACAAGACCCACATCAATAACAATCACACAGTCGTGTCTTTTGCTCAATTGTCACAGTAGAGAAATGTCAGATTATTCAGAATGTTGAGAATTTCAGATGAAAAAGTTTGCATTATAGAACATTCTATTGAGTCTCAGCAGTGTTGGGTGTAATGCATTACTGTAATTTAATTACTTTCTATTTGCAAGGACACATTAAATTGCTCAAAAGGGACAGTAAAGACATTTATAATGCTAAAAAAGATTTCTATTTCAAATAAATGCTGTTCTTTTGAACTTACTA
The DNA here is from genome assembly GCA_039654105.1 of Coreius guichenoti. Lineage (NCBI taxonomy): Eukaryota > Metazoa > Chordata > Actinopteri > Cypriniformes > Gobionidae > Coreius > Coreius guichenoti. The sequence continues at coordinate 7,593,170 of CM077176.1, read as the reverse complement.
TTCTTTACGGTTTTTCTCAATCGCTTTGGCACATTTTTCGTCTTAACATTCTCTAAACTGTAAGTTCAATTGTCACAACTGTTTGCTGGAACATCAGAACTCTATTGCATGTCTGCAAAATGGAAATGGATACAAATTCTATACAGATTTCATGTTTTTTTTTTTTCCTTTTCTGTTGACTAACTGCTTTCTGTTCTATACAATAATGTCAGTCTTGTCTAGCTGAATGCTCTTGTGGATCACACTGAGCTTTTTACTGTAAATACAGATTCAGACAGTAGGTAAAAATTGACTGGGAAAAGTCAATATTGTAGTACACGAAAATAAAATGAACATTTGTATTTATACAATACATATATATATATATTTTAATAAATGTGTTACATTTAAGCTTAAAATTCACAGCTGTTTTTTGACACACTCTATTGTGTGTTTTTACACATACATATCTTCTTACATATCTTCCTATTGCTCTTCCATGACAAAAATTTTCAGCTTACATCCAACACAATTCTACAAAAATAAATGTACTGTGTGTGTGTGTGTTGCAATTTAACAAACATTCCATGTCATAAATATTTTTTAGAATATAACATGTCTGACGGATTTTGATAACTGAATGGATCATTTTGCATGTGATGGCTCACACGATGAAAGAATGTTTATACAGTGGGGAGAAATACAGTGCCGATTTTGCAGGTTTGCCCACTTACAAAGCATGTAGAGGTCTGTAATTTTTATCATAGGTACACTTCAACTGTGAGAGACGGAATCTAAAACAAAAATCCAGAAAATCACATTGTATGATTTTTAAGTAATTAATTTGCATTTTATTGCATGACATAAGTATTTGATACATCAGAAAAGCAGAACTTAATATTTGGTACAGAAACCTTTGTTTGCAATTACAGAGATCATACGTTTCCTGTAGTTCTTGACCAGGTTTGCACACATTGCAGCAGGGATTTTGGCCCACTCCTCCATACAGACCTTCTCCAGATCCTTCAGGTTTCGGGGCTGTCGCTGGGCAATCCGGACTTTCAGCTCCCTCCAAAGATTTTCTAGTGGGTTCAGGTCTGGAGACTAGCTAGGCCACTTCAGGACCTTGAGATGCTTCTTACGGAGCCACTCCTTAGTTGCCCTGGCTGTGTGTTTCGGGTCGTTGTCATGCTGGAAGACCCAGCCACGACCCATCTTCAATGCTCTTACTGAGGGAAGGAGGTTGTTGGCCAAGATCTCGCGATACATGGCCCCATCCATCCTCCCCTCAATACGGTGCAGTCGTCCTGTCCCCTTTGCAGAAAAGCATCCCCAAAGAATGATGTTTCCACCTCCATGCTTCACGGTTGGGATGGTGTTCTTGGGGTTGTACTCATCCTTCTTCTTCTCCAAACACGGCGAGTGGAGTTTAGACCAAAAAGCTCTATTTTTGTCTCATCAGACCACATGACCTTCTCCCATTCCTCCTCTGGATCATCCAGATGGTCATTGGCAAACTTCAGACGGGCCTGGACATGCACTGGCTTGAGCAGGGGGACCTTGCGTGCGCTGCAGGATTTTAATCCATGACGGCGTAGTGTGTTACTAATGGTTTTCTTTGAGACTGTGGTCCCAGCTCTCTTCAGGTCATTGACCAGGTCCTGCCATGTAGTTCTGGGCTGATCCCTCACCTTCCTCATGATCATTGATGCCCCACGAGGTAAGATCTTGCATGGTGCCCCAGACCGTGGGAGACTGACCGTCATCTTGAACTTCTTCCATTTTCTAATAATTGCGCCAACAGTTGTTGCCTTCTCACCAAACTTCTCACCAAACTGCTTGCCTATTGTCCTGTAGCCCATCCCAGCCTTGTGCAGGTCTACAATTTTATCCCTGATGTCCTTACACAGCTCTCTGGTCTTGGCCATTGTGGAGAGGTTGGAGTCTGTTTGATTGAGTGTGTGGACAGGCGTCTTTTATACAGGTAACGAATTCAAACAGGTTCAGTTAATACAGGTAATGAGTGGAGAACAGGAGGGCTTCTTAAAAACTAACAGGTCTGTGAGAGCCGGAATTCTTACTGGTTGGTAGGTGATCAAATAATGTCATGCAATAAAATGCAAATTCATTATTTAAAAATCATACAATGTGATTTTCTGGATTTTTGTTTTAGATTCCGTCACTCACAGTTGAAGTGTACCTATGATAAAAATTACAGACCTCTACATGCTTTGTAAGTGGGCAAACCTGCAAAATCGGCAGTGTATCAAATACTCGTTCTCCCCACTGTAAGTTGTGAAGAGTTTGACAGTTTCGCTGAGAATCATCTCATCAGTTTTGATCAATAAGCCATGTGCATTTAGTCATTGTGCAAATTGTAGACAATTGTACTAACTCTTTTGCACACATGCCAAAACAAATGCAATTTGCACAAATAAGAAATTCTAATCTGAAGTGAGCAAGAAACTAATTGTTCAGAGATCTGAACTTATTGTTTTGAGAAAAAAAGTCTCATTCGAGAATTGTGCCAAAGCGATTGAGGAAAAACTGTAAAGAATCCTGAAATAATTATTGTTTAAACCAAAATAAAAATATTGGTTTCAATACTGATGATAATGAAAAATGTTTTGTATTTAAAAAAAATTGCAGCCTTGGTGTGCATTAGAGACTTCTTTCAAAAACAGTAAAAAAATCTTACAGACCCCAAACTTTTGAACGGTAGTATGAATGTATCTTATTTGAATCTTGCATAATATGTTTGCATAATATGAAAAATCTTTCTGCAAAAAAAAAAAAAAAAAAGATAAATAACATTCACGGGTAAATAAATGAATACTTACAGCCTTAGAGTAATACACAGCAGCACCTCCCAGACAGATGCAGCAGCACAACGTGGTAAATATGGAGTAACACATGTAATCCGGCACAGGGTCAGCCAGTGGAGCGCGGCTCTGATACACAGGGGGTTGAACAATGACCACAGGCTCATTGTGGTGATTCTGGACCTGGGCATGAAGCTGGACGCTGTTGGGATGGACTGCATGAGGATTTCCAGCATTACCACCCTGAGGATATAGTGGAGATGAAGCCTGGGCCATGACTGATCACCTTTCTTCTTTAGATATGGCTCTGTTTTGCAGATCAAATATTGTGAGTCTTTTCTCAGTACCTTGGCCTTTTATGCTGAACCAGGTGAATGGTAATGGGTTGCGGTAAAGAACTGAAACGGCCTATTTTTCTACTTTGACCACACGTGAGTTCTACAGTAACTGCAGAGGCAACACTGTGGCAGTAACATTTACACTCACAATCCTCTCTGTACTGAAACAAAATCTGGTGTAGAAACAATTATCACTCAGAAATTGCTAGTAAATTTCATAAATATTTACAAAGGATGTTACAAGTAACACACTGTATTAAACTTGACATTTTGAAGTAGAAAGAATACTATTTTCTGGTGAAATGCACTCCAATTTACAACTTTTACAGCCTTGTTTACAGCCTTTTTAGTGTGTGTGTTATTTATTGCCCATTTTGAATAGTTGTAGTGCAAGACCGATTTTACATTGAACATTTACAGTACATTGGATTTTACATTGACACTGGAAGTAAAGACCGCAAAATTGTTCATTGTACGTAAGTACATAAGTAAAAGTTTCCATTAGCCACAGCAGAAATCACAGTCTCCCTTCTAAAAGCTGAAAAATCTTTTCAAGCTAATTTCTTTGCAAAGATCACAACACCCTCCCTTTGTGACGTTAAAAAAAAGAAAATGGAGGATGATAGCAGGTTTGCTTATGACAGTGAGGTGGTAAACCAGCTCTAATCCTGATGTTTATCTGTTTTTATACTGAACTACTAGGCATATTAGGCAAATTCCACTACTTTCATCCTCTCTGATATGTTGTCAAAGCATTTTTATTTTCCAGTTCACTGTTTTTTTCCCTTAACTGTATTCCCTCCTACACAAAACACAATGCAACACCTCCTTTTCCCATGTTATAAACACTTTACAATAAGGTCTCATTTGTTAACATTAGTTAATGTGTTACCTAACATTAACTAACAATGAGCAATACATTTGTTATAGTATGTATTAATCTTTGTTAATGTTAGTTAATAAAATACAGTTGTTCGTTGTTTGTTCATGTTAGTTCACAGTGCATTACGTAACAATGTTAACAAATACAACTTTTAATGATTTTAATAATATATTAGTAAATGTTGAAATTTACATTAACTAAAATTAATAAATGCCGTAGAAGTATTGTTCATTCTTAGTTCATGTTAACGAAAGTAGTTGAAGTAGATGAAACCTTATTGTAAAGTGTTCATATTCTCTTTCTTTCAATGGAATGAGAAACAACTAATAACTGTGGTTCTGTACAAAGGTGAATGGGATGCTGTTTAAGCTGATAAATTTAAGCATTATAAACCTTATGACATTAAAATATGGACCAAATGAGAATATGTATTTTTGTTTGTTTTATGGTTTACTTTGACAGTATCATGTTTTCATTTTTGTAAGAATTTTTGTTTACTGAAAACACTGAATGTGAGGACATTTTTCAGCTTTACAATGTTTCATTAAAGAATGAAATTTAAATGTGCATTGTTATTTTTATTTTTTAATAACAAATAATTAGCTGTGGACCTACAAGAATTGTATTAAAATTGTTATTAGGTGTGTGAACAATTAGGAGAACAACTAACATTAACATTGTAACTGCTATTATTCTAAAAGTAATTGTGTTCTGTTACACCGTATTTCTTTTATCACTCAGTAAATGTTAAGCTCTGAGGCAATGTTAATTTATTAACACTTTTAGTGTAACACTTTTTAAGTGTTAATTAAACTCTGGCCAGTGAGAATTATATAAACACTGGTATAGTGTTAAATTAACTCTGGTGGTTTTACTGTGTGATTGGCACCAAATCACAAACCCTTAAACCCTTAACTATCACATTCAGTAGTAAATGTTTGTTAATGATAAATGTTTATATATATTTATCTATATCTTTAACTATTTGCATATTGTGCTTACATGTAAAGAGCAAGTTTCGGACAAAAATTTCATGAGTGCTAACAAGCTTACACGCTTGAAAGTGAAATACTAATAATTATGTTTTTAAAAATATTCCAAAAGGCATGTGAAAGCAACATAACTGGCAAAGATAACAGACAAAACCTTGAACTCTATACTCTTGTATATAATCATGGGCTGGACTGAATTATTGAGTAGTATTATTGAGTGAAATATTGAAATGTACACTTTTTAGCAATATTCTGAATTATTTTCAGTCCATTCCATTGATGAACAATTTGATTGTTCCAGCTCTTTGTAAAAAACAAAAACAACATCTGTTTCCTTTTTATTATTCACAAAATCTGTGGTCAGACATAGATTTTAGAGACTTAAGAGAAAATGAGCATGAATACTAGAGTTTTGTTTTAAAAAATGAACCATCAAAAACGTGTTTTGAAGTATTTATTTCAACAATTGTTTGAGAGTTTCTGCTTCTGCCCTCCATCCAGCACCGTTAGCTTTGCGAGTCTGTAAAGGTAAAATGTCATGCAACCACCTGTTGTACAGGCTGAAAAACATGTTACCGGAAAATCAGACCTATAACCACAAACCACAATATGCTTTATGATATAAGTTTTATCACATTTTAGGATTGGAAATCAAAATCCAATTTTCCTGACTCTAGAGCTCATTATGGCTGTAGTTAGGCAGTATGTGCCAGTAAAAGACCAGCACTGGCCATCTAAAAGATGAATTAAGACCAACCTTTTGTATTTCCTTTTATTTCTTTTTTTAATATGCGCTATATAGAGGAGAGTCACAGTATAGAGAAAATCAATGTCTTCATAATTATTCAGAATGTTAGATGAAAAGTTGGCATTATAGAACTTCTATTGAGTCTCAATGTTGTAAATTGTTATGAAGATTACAGAGAGTTATGCATATGACCATTTTGATTTGAGCTCAGCATCATAAAACCCCTTCAGCATTGTGGTTTTCACTGGAGAACTTTCCGAAAGCATGCACCTGAGCTGATGCATGCACTTACAAGAAACATGAAAAAAACACAATGGGTTTTGTGTTTGAGGTTAATTCAGGGAGAAGAACCTGACCTACAAAGCAAGTAACTGTAATAATCATGCTTTCAATAATAATGCTTTTACTGTTTACTGTTTTTCACTTTTACTGTTGGTCTTTCAGCAAATTATAGTGCTTGTACGAAAGCCCAACAACGCCCCCTGCAGGTATCTTTATGCTTATAACTTATTAATGCTTGAATCCAGGACATGCCTAAACAAGTCTCAGCAGGCAGTATACACTCACCTAAAGGATTATTAGGAACACCTGTTCAATTTCTCATTAATGCAATTATCTAATCAACCAATCACATGGCAGTTGCTTCAATGCATTTAGGGGTGTGGTCCTGGTCAAGACAATCTCCTGAACTCCAAACTGAATGTCAGAATGGGAAAGAAAGGTGATTTAAGCAATTTTGAGCGTGGCATGGTTGTTGGTGCCAGACGGGCCGGTCTGAGTATTTCACAATCTGCTCAGTTACTGGGATTTTCATGCACAACCATTTCTAGAGTTTACAAAGAATGGTGTGAAAAGGGAAAAACATCCAGTATGCGGCAGTCCTGTGGGCGAAAATGCCTTGTTGATGCTAGAGGTCAGAGGAGAATGGGCCGACTGATTCAAGCTGATAGAAGAGCAACTTTGACTGAAATAACCACTCGTTACAACCGAGGTATGCAGCAAAGCATTTGTGAAGCCACAACACGCACAACCTTGAGGCGGATGGGCTACAACAGCAGAAGACCCCACCGGGTACCACTCATCTCCACTACAAATAGGAAAAAGAGGCTACAATTTGCACGAGCTCACCAAAATTGGACAGTTGAAGACTGGAAAAATGTTGCCTGGTCTGATGAGTCTCGATTTCTGTTGAGACATTCAGATGGTAGAGTCAGAATTTGGCGTAAACAGAATGAGAACATGGATCCATCATGCCTTGTTACCACTGTGCAGGCTGGTGGTGGTGGTGTAATGGTGTGGAGGATGTTTTCTTGGCACACTTTAGGCCCCTTAGTGCCAATTGGGCATCGTTTAAATGCCACGGCCTACCTGAGCATTGTTTCTGACCATGTCCATCCCTTTATGACCACCGTGTACCCATCCTCTGATGGCTACTTCCAGCAGGATAATGCACCATGTCACAAAGCTCGAATCATTTCAAATTGGTTTCTTGAACATGACAATGAGTTCACTGTACTAAAATGGCCCCCACAGTCACCAGATCTCAACCCAATAGAGCATCTTTGGGATGTGGTGGAACGGGAGCTTCGTGCCCTGGATGTGCATCCCACAGATCTCCATCAACTGCAAGATGCTATCCTATCAATATGGGCCAACATTTCTAAAGAATGCTTTCAGCACCTTGTTGAATCAATGCCACGTAGAATTAAGGCAGTTCTGAAGGCGAAAGGGGTTCAAACACAGTATTAGTATGGTGTTCCTAGTAATCCTTTAGGTGAGTGTATATACAGAGGTGGAGAGACTGACTTGTTCTTCTTACACAAAATGGACTGCTGCATGTTTGTGGTTCCGTGAGTGATTGATTAAGAAGTAAGTTATCTGTTTTACATTCTATGCTGTTCAAACTTTAATATTCTGTGTATTCTGTTGCTGTCATTTGTGAACTGTACTAGTTCAACTAATAATTTGAATAATAATTATATTTTCGTGTAAATTGCATGCTGCCCAAGTCCATGTCAAGTCAAAGATGTGTCGTTAGGCATCCTAACGAAGTGACATGGTCATCGCCCCCTCTTGCAGCAGCTCAGCCCACATCAGAGCCTAGAACTGCTCTCACTGTTCCTACACCGATTTACCCAGCTACAGTTACAGTGCAGCCAACTGCTCCTGTCACCACTGTACCCAGATAGCAGACCAACACTGAATCAATGTTAATGCATCAACCAAATTATCATTGAATTAATGTTGAAATTTAACATTGCTTTTTCATCAGGTTTGCACCCTGAAATAATGTTATTTCAACGATGAAAAATAGATCCAAGATGGACATAAAAATCAATATTTTTTCAACCTTAAATCACTTATTTAACATTGAATCAACATAAAAACAATATCAAATCAATCTTGCTTTATGTACAGCAGGATTCTATGGCAGTTAATTGTCTGTTTTTTACAATCAAAGACCACGTAGGGCTGCAATTAATATGGTTTTGAATCAAAGAGTCACTCAAAGTAAACAACTTCCTTCAGTTTACGTGCAAATGTGTTTATTTATGCCCCCACAGTTTGAACAGGAATTAACATGACATTCAGGAAAAACAAGTGACTCTAAAATGGCATTTCATGGTGACTAAACATTTAGGCCTGGTTTCACAGACAGGGCTTAGATTATGCCAGGATTATGCCTTAGTTTAATTAGGACATTTAAGCAGCTTTTATAAACATGCCTTAAAAACATTACTGATGTGCATCTTGAGACAAAACAGTGGTACTGATATATTTTAAGATACAGTGTGTCAGTGCAAGTTTCTTTCAGTTAAAACAGCTCAAACATGCATTTTAGTCTGGAACTAGCTTAAGCCTTGTTTGTGAAACCGGGGGAAAGAGCTTAAAATACAACTTAAGTACAGAATATAATAAAATGGATGACAAAGTGACTTAAAACAATTACATGGAATTGTTGATTCTGACTTTATAAAGCAATGCCAGGAAAAAAGCCTGGAAAACCATGACAACATAAATGCAACCTGAATCTGTAAAATGGAAGTAAATGCAAATAGAAACTCACCAACAAAGACAGAAACACAGTACCACAGACTGAAACACTACCACAGTTCACTGTTCAGGACTTGAAGCTTTTCAAGGATCGAAGCTACTCTTCTGATGCCAAAAGGATGTCCTTAACTCATTAAATTGATACTCTGATGAACTCAGGGGTTTCCACCACAAGCAATGCCCCAAAGCAGTTCAGGGGCATAACGGGGCCATTTCTGCAGTAACAGCAAATACAAACTTTGAGGCCTCCTTTTTCTCAGTCATCACTTGTTGTTGTAAGGCATCTAAAGAATACAAAAACAAACAGGAAGTTAGAACTGCACAATGTTTAAAAACATTTTATCGGTAGTAGTGTATGACTGACAGAAGGTGGGTAATAAATATTTGGAAATGTGACTGTTACAAATGTATTACAAAATTAAGTGCAACTTGAAATGATTAAAAAATTGTTTAAGTTAAAACATACTGAATTCAAATGTATGACTATTTAAGGAATTTTAATATAAACCTTTTAAGTTGATATTGAAGCAGGGCACAAGCTGATGTAACAGTTGATTCAAAACTTTAACTCCCTCGGTCACAGAGCCGATGTCAGCAGGTGTTTCATGAAGTTCTGCCCCTCCTTCCGAATGATGAACACTGCCACGGTGAGCTGCTCAAGGTCTCCCTCACATCTGTCTGGTTATCCTAAAGTAGTGTACATAAAACAAACAAGTTTCAGTGCCTTTTGCTATCATAACTACAAAATACACAAATTTAGACGTTCTGAAAAACAAATCAAAATAGAATATGCTGACATACAACTCACAAGGTACTCTTTGATGAGGTCTTCAGGATTTTCTCTCAGGAAAAAGATAAGGGCCTTCAGGACACTCTTCTCAGGTGAATGTTCTCAGTCTGTGATAAAGCATATGTAATTATTTTTCTTATTTAAAAAAAAAAAAATCTGTAATAGGGAATCAGATTTCGCAGATATGTGAAAGCAAAAGACAGGAAAATATAAAAATTTACAAAACTAAAATAATTTGTATTAATGACTGACCAGATTTGCAATTAAGAAATGCATCTGAACCAGTCATTTGTTGCATTTTTAATTTAGAATTTTGAAATTTAAACATGCATCAACAAATCATAAGTTATATTTACACCCATATTTAATTATTCTAGATGAAAATTAAAAATTAAAATTTGATGTTAATTTACTCACCTTCAGGCCATCCAAGATGCAGGTTTCTTTTTTTCCTTCAGCAGAAATGTAAAGAAGATTTTAGCTGATAGTCAATCCAAGTCTAAAGTTTGTTAATGAGGATAACATGCAAGTCAATAGACAACATGGATTTTACTTATCCAACAGTAGTCATTAATATTATCTATTAACAGTTATAGCAGGTTTTATAGAAATTACTTACCATGAATTGCAAAATGTCCTCAGTTGTCAAACAACATAGAAAAGCTTTAAATCCTAAGGAGAGAAGAAATTGTGCAGTATTTATAAGTGGTCTAAAATTGTTTGCTACTGGTCAATTAATTAGTTGTGTAAATACTCTTTCTACTATTAAAAAAAAAAATCATGATTTCGTCATTCATCATTATTTTGGGCTAACAAATAGATGAATAAATCAGAGCTATCATTTCAAGACAAATAAAAGATCAGATAAACATTACTTTAAAGACTAAAGTCAATGTTTCAAATTTTTCGCGCTACATACACGGTAAAGGAGGCATTTATTTTAAAAATATGTTATACATATACTTCCAAGGTCCAAACTGAATACATTTCTATAAAACAAACGAGTAAAGGCAACATCTTGTATAAATAGAACATATTCAGTAACGTAGCTTGGCGCTAACCTGTATAGCCAATCGCAAACGGTCGTGCAAATTCAAAAATTCGGTTAATTACGATTCCGTTAGTATCCATGTTAACAAACTACGTTAATTAACTCTAAAACATACGTTCAAACGTTGCACTATCGAGTATATTAATTAAAGCAAATTTACAAGATCAACCTACCTTTCATCCAAGTCCGGGGAGAATATCGTCGTATGGCAAGCCGTTTTAGCATATAAAACTATGGTTTGACTTTCCATAAATATATTTTGGATAGTCATAAATGTATTTTGACGAGTCATAATTATAATTTGACTAGTCAGAATGATATTTAGAGATATCTGCAATTATAATTGTACTAGTAAGAAATCTCATTCGAGATATCTCTAAATACATTTTGCCTAGTCAAAACTCCATTTAAGATATTTGTAATGACGTCATAGATATCGTCAATAGACGTGTCACACATCCACAAAGGTAATTAGAAACATCACTAATTCAGTTTCGACTAGTCACAATTATATTTTAAGATCTCTGAATTGATATTGTCGAATCTGCTGTTGCATGATGTAAGCCTAAATTTACTTTGCTCCTCCTCCTCACCAGGTCCCCTCCCTGCCTAATGCTTAGTGCTAACTGCTAACAACAGTAAAGTAGTCTGCTTTTGTTGTCACGGGAAGAAAAGATACTGGATAAATTACTAGGGATTATTAAATAACATCTGGATGCATTTATATGGTAAAAGGTCTCCAGCATGCATGCATTTAGCGCTGTGATTTTAACTGCAAAACGGACCAACTGAAGTGTAATGTTCAATAAAGACAGAGAACCGCACCCTGCTCATCTGAATTTATTTATTATATTTATTTTAAAAAGACAAGTTTGAAGAACAATGGAATTATACCTCGAAAACATGAAAATAAAGGTGTGATGGACAAGAATAATGCTTCAGAATAAAGGCAGACCCAGTCAACAAAGGTGAAGGATGATTTTAAAAAGATTCCAGGTTAATAAATGTTTAAATGGCATTGACATGTACTGATGACATTTTTAGTACATTGCGTTATGTTTACTCGTGTCATAAAGGTAATAACCCACAAGGTGGGAGTGTTGTATTATAGCAAAAGATCTGTGATGGTGATATTCTGCTTTGTTGAGTGATGAGCGCCAGTGCATTGAAAAGTTATTTTAAAATTATAGCAAATTTAATGTTGCACCAGACATGAGGCCAAATACAATGCTTAGCCTAATGATTTTAAATGTGTTCGTTTGGGAATAAAGGCTAACACAATTTAATCCACAGCATGCACATCTCAACTTTATTCTACTTTAAGATATAGAATAGGACAAAAACCTTCTTGAGTCTTCTCTGCATATTATATGTCACTTTTACACATGCCCCAGCTACATTTTTATTTTCATATTTTTGATTTACTTCTCTATAAAGCAGTTTAAAACGACCCAAAGACGCAGGACCTTTATTATACAATTCTTAGACAAAATGGCGGATGACAGCGGTTTCCAAGGTAGGATTGGTTAATAAAATGTTAAAGGTGGGGCTTAGCTAAGGTGTATTTGCATGCAAGTTTAAGATATCTATAAAGGAGTTTTGACTAGTCAGAATGTTAATTCCAGATATCTACATTGAAATTCTTCCTAGTCACAAAGCTAAATGCAGATATCTCCAAATAAAGATCTTTCTAGTCAAAAATCAGATTGAGATATCTATCATTAAATTGCAGATATCTTTAAATGACATTTGCCTAGTCAGAATTCCAATTCAAGATATCTACAATTGTAATTTGACTAGTAATAAATTATTTTCAGATATCTACAAATGTATTTTAGATATCTTTAAAAAATTATGAATTAAAAATATCTTAAATGTGATTATGACTAGTCAAACACCGGTTAGAGATATCTCTAATTATAATTTTTACTAGTAATAATTCAGTTAGAGATATCTCTAATTTAATTATCACTAGTAAAACTGTAATTTGAGATATCTCTAGTTAGAATTATGCCTAGTACAAAATCAATTATAGATATCTTTAATTACAATTTCTACTAGTCAAAACTCATTTGAAGATATCCGAAAATATTTTCCAATGGAAGAATATGACTAGTCAAAATAGCATTATAGATATCTTGAATGTATATTATGACTAGTCAAAATAACATTGTAGATATCTTCAATGCATATTATGACTAGTCCTAATCACATTTTAGATGTCTTAATTCTAATTACGACTAGTCAAAATTGCAGAATAAATATCTGGAATAGGAATTTTGACGTCAAAACTAAATTATGACTAGTACAGCCAGGGGTATTTAATGCTAGGACGGCTTGCCATATTAGCATGCAAGTTTAAGATATCTATAAAGGAGTTTTGACTAGTCAGAATGTTAATTCCAGATATCTACATTGAAATTCTTCCTAGTCAAAAAGCTAAATGCAGATATCTATGGCAAGCCGTTTTGACTTTTAATCATTCTCAGGATATGTATTTGTGATATCAACAATTAAATTTTCACTAGTTAAAATGTTAATTCTTGATATCAACAATTCGATTTCTGCGAGTGATGATGTCATTGTTGATATCAAGAATTAACGTTGTTACTAGTGGAAATGTAATTCCTGATATCAAAAATTGCCATTGTTACTAGTTGAAATCTAATTTCTGATATCAAGAATTAACTTTGTTGATATCAAGAATTCATATCCTGCGAATGAATAAAAGTCAAAACGGCTTGCCATATACGTCCTTTCAATATGGCAATCATAATTTAGTTTTGACTAGTCAAAATTCCTATTCCAGATATCTATTCTGCAATTTTGACTAGTCGTAATTAGAATTAAGACATCTACAATGTGATTAGGACTAGTCATAATATGCATTGAAGATATCTACAATGTTATTTTGACTAGTCATAATATACATTCAAGATATCTATAATGCTATTTTGACTAGTCATATTCTTCCATTGGAAAATATTTTCGGATATCTTCAAATGAGTTTTGACTAGTAGAAATTGTAATTAAAGATATCTATAATTGATTTTGTACTAGGCATAATTGTAATTAGAGATATCTCAAATTACAGTTTTACTAGTGATAATTAAATTAGAGATATCTCTAACTGAATTATTACTAGTAAAAATTATAATTAGAGATATCTCTAACCGGTGTTTGACTAGTCATAATCACGAATCATCATAATTAAAAAATGGATGGATTTTTACCATTATAGGGTGGTTGTGTACACACACTGCCAACACACATTTATGTTCAAACACCATGTAAAAGGGAATTTTGCATAATAGGTGCCCTTTAAGCTGCAAAGACTTTCTTCGATTTTTTTAATGGGAGAATTGCGGCTCTACGCTCCACTATACCGCAATTACCGGTGGCTGTATCTGTACCTCCAACCTGTACTATTACTACTGAGTGGAGAGACTTAAGTCTTTAACTCTTTTATCTCTGGTTGATATTGTTGCTCATCTTAAACCTTCTTCCTCTAACTGTGCGTTCACACTGCCGCCGGCGAGAGTGTCAAACTTCGCTCTGGCCGCCCTGCCAACAACGCTGTAGAAAGATTCGTGGACGCGCTGACGCTCTGACGTAGATCGAATGCTTGGTCTTTTTTTATACTTTATTTAAAGGGGCCAAAGCAAACAATCATGTTGATCGGCATTTGCGCAGACTGACCACAAGTAGGGTATAACCGTGTAAGTTAACCTTATTAAATCATTTAAATGTGAAAGTTAAAAAAAAAACCCAGATCGATGGAAAGAACTTAACAATTATAGTTACGTGTTTGCTAACGAAATAAACCAATTAAAAGCCATTTGTGTGGTGTGGCTTTTGTGTTTATGGTTAAGTGCTAGTCTAATTTCAACATGCAGTTTATAGGAGACGTTTGCTAGCCTTGGTCTTTAATTAACATTAACATTAACCGCATCATAGCTCATTACCATAAAGTTGACCTGATTTCAACTCTCCTCGACGCCCAAATCGTCCAAAACGCGCCGCGCCGCTCTGGCCGGAGCTCGCCGCCGGCTCCCATTGAAAATGAATGACTTCCGGCCACTTTGACGCTCTCGTCGGCGGCGGTGTGAACGCACAGTAAGGGTGATGTTATGCCACCACACCTTTTCAAACATGATTTTGATAGCGTTGGCTCTACCATTCTGAATGTAATAAACAAATGCCTTGACCAGGGCACTTGTCCAGCAGAGTTTAAACATGCTGTTATCACATCATCATTGTTAAAAAGGCCTAATTTTTCAATTGATGACCCAAACAACTTTAGACCCATCTCAAATTTGCCTTTCTTATCTATCTTTTTTTTTTTTTAAGTCTTTTTTAAACAACTTCAGGGCCATTTGACTTATAATTCTGTAACTGAGATCTTTCAATCAGGCTTCAAGTCTTTTCATAGTACTGAGACAGTGCTGGTGAAAGTTTTGAACGACATCTTTTTGGCACTGGACAATAGTGATAATGCTATTCTCATTTTTCTCGACCTCAGCGCGGCTTTCGATATGGGTGATCACAATATATTGATTGATCGTCTGGAACACTGGGTTGGTCTTAAGGGAAAAGTGCTTGAGTGGTTTAAATCATATATCTCTGGTAGATCCTTCTCTGTCTTCAAAGGGAAAGGAAGTTCATCACCTCTTCCTTGGGGAGTACCTCAGGGTTCCATTCTTGCACCAATATTATTCTCCCTTTATATGTTGCCTTTAGGATCCATTTTCTAAAAATACAATGTATCCTTCCACTGCTATGCAGACGACACTCAGATCTACCTTCCAGTACGACAGTCGAACATGAACATTATTGATAACTTATTGGCCTGTTTACAGGACATCAAAGCCTGGATGGCTGCAAACTTTTTTAAATTAAACGATGATAAAACTAACGTCATTGTGTTTGGCCCTAGAAATCAGGAAGTGGCTCAATGTTTAAAATCTACCCTAGTTTAAAAACTAGTGTAAAAAAAATGAGGATTTGTTCTGGACACAGATTTAAAAATGGACAAACAAATAAATTCGGTTGTCAGATCTAGTTTCTTTTACCTTCGTCTTTTAGCCTAAACTAAACCTTTTTTATCAACTGTTGACTTTGAGAAGGCAATCACTGCGGTTGGTTTCTCACGTATGGACTATTGCAACTCTCTTTATTCTGGAATTGATAACAAAGCAATGGCGTGTCTTCAAAAAATACAAAATACTGCTGCCAGAATGCTTAAGTCAACCAAGAAATTCGAGTCAATTACTCCAATTTTAAAATCGCTGAAATGGTTGCCGGTTCGGGAAAGAATTAGCTATAAGATTTTATTACTTGTTTTTAAGACGTTGCACAGCTTTGCCCCTCCTTACCTTTCTAGTATGTTGGCATTTTATAATCCATCTAGATCTTTGAGATCTGAAAATCAAAATCTTCTCTGTGTTGTCAAAACAAAATACAAACATAAGGGTGACCGAGCTTTTTCTCATGTCGGTCCCAAACTTTGAAGAAAAAAAGAAAAAAAGACTAAAGAAAGCTATAGTCAATAAGAACATCTTGCTCTGCCTATAGTCAAAAATTGCTTTTTACATGAAAAAGAGCAAGTTTTGGACAAAAATTCCATTATTACTAACTATCTTACAAAACATAGTGAAATACTAATAATATGTCTTCAAAAGTGGGAAGTGGGATCTTCCAAAAGGCATGTAAAAGCGTAGCTAACAGGCAGAGTTAACAGACAAACATTTATCTGTGATTTCCTCTGACAAAACCCTGAACTCTAGGTTCTACATATAATCAATGCTGTGCTAAATTATTGAGTCGAAATGTACACTTTATAGCACTATTCAGAATTACCTTCAGATAATTCCATTGATGATCAATTTGTTTGTTCCAGCTCGTTGTAAAGGACAAACACAATATCTGTTATTCTCTGGTCAGACATAGATTTTTGAGATTTGAGAGAAAATGATAATGAACAATGTAGTTTTTCTTTTTAATGACCATCATCAAAAACTTGTCAAGTAGTTTTTAAGCATTTATTTAAACAAGTAAAAATGAAATACAACATGTAACTTCATAATACATTTAATTTGTCAATTGAAACTTTCCTTGTTTAGTTTAAATGCAAATTATTGCAATTTAAAAAGATTGAACAAAATAGATTTTTGCATATATAAACACAGTATAATATTTTTTTATGCAGTGATGAAACTTTCCAGATCTGCAAACAGAACATAAACTAATAATTACACAATAATTTTGTCAACATTATGAAAACATTGCATGTGAGAGTACAAATATACCAAATTACCAAATTTGCTTAAAAAGTAGATGGGGTAACTGTGGAAAGATCGCTTTATGGATAACTTTCTTTAAAGTAAATTTGGTATATATATATAATGATACATATATGGAAGATGGAGCCCACAACAACAGCGACGTGGTTCAGGATGAGTGCAATTTGAGAGTTTCTCTCTGCTTCTGCCCTCCGTCCAGCACCGTTAGCTTTGCAAGTCTGTGAAATTAAAGGTAAAATCGCAAATGTCAACCACTCATTGTACAGGCTGAAAAACATGTTAACGGAAAATCAAACTTGTAACCACAAACCACAATATTCTGTGAGCAAGAGTGCTAAGAAACACCTTTTAAAGGGGTCATGATATGGATTTTTTATTTTAATATGTTCCTTGGGGGTGGGGGGGGGGTTGCACAAAAAACAAACAATAACAAAAATATATGCGGAAAAACTATTTCTGACATTGTGTAAAATTATCTGTTTTTAGGGTGCGGCTCCATTAATGAAATCTGTACAGAGACGCAAATGAGCTGTTTAAACTGGACGCGTCAAAGCGAACGTTCTTTCACTATTTGCTCACTATTTGCTTTTGACGCAACGCTCGCATCCAGAGTAGGCAAATATCAGCCATTAAAGGGATAGTTCACCCAAAAATGAAAATGTCATCATTTACTCACCCTCAAGTTGTTCCAAACCTGTATGAATTTCTTTCTACTGCTGAACACAAAGGGAGATATTTGGAAGAATGTTTTTAACCAAGCAGCTCTCGGCAGCCATTAACTACCATAGTATTTCCCCCCCACTATAGTAGGCCATGGCTGCTGAGATCTGCTTGGTTACAAACATTCTGGTTTGGAACAACTTGAGCGTGACTAAATGATGACAGAATTTTCATTTTTTTTAGTGAACTATCTTTTTAAGCGAATGAATGCCAGTGGGCGGAGCCTATGGTGCGATGGTGTAGGGGAGAGCGGGGCACAACCTAACGCTTTTTGACTTTCTCAGTTGTAAAGTGTAAATCCACTTGGGGTTCAGAGTATTTATTTTTTCCCACATTAATTTCACACGTCTAGTACAATTATGTGGTTTTGTTTCATTAATACAGTGTATACTTTTTTCTTGATTTACTCCGAAAGAATGGAAGTGAAATGTGACAACATGCCCCATAGGTGGGGTACATTGTAACATGTGAGGGGCACATTGTAACATGACCATATGACAGCTTAAAATGTTATCTGATCTAATCAAAAAAATATCCATGACAAACTAAAATATTTTGTCAATTAAATACAATTATTAACTTTTTCAAATAAAATAATGGCATTTTTAATCATTAAAAATATACTAATTTTTGAGTTTGACAACAAACACACCGCAAAACACAGCTATACAGCATAGTTAAAACATAAAAATAATTAACAACTTCTGAACATTGACTCTCGGTCTTTATTCACCGTTTTCTCATGGTTTCTCAATAGAATTCATAAAAGTATAGAAAATAATAGCGTAGTTCTAATAGGGACACATTGTAACGCAGTGTGACAACATGCCCCACCTGCGCAACTGGGATTTAAACCCGGCTCGTGTCTTCTGCTGGTTAGATCAGCATTAAAGAACTCTCTCAACTGTTAAATAACAGATATAAGATTAAAATAATATCAGATTTGTCTCATTTTAAATAAACACAAAAAACAGAGATGAAAAATAAACTTAAGAAATGTACTTTTGCTATGGTTAAATAAATGTTCAGTGATATCTTCCAAAGATTTTTTAATTTTGGTGCAATTTTTTTCTCTAAATAATGTTGATATGGCAACTAATAAATACACAAAGTTTTGTCATCCTGGCATGTGTGGAAAGTTTTAAACCATGTGCGTTACAACTAACCCCGCGTTAGGTTGTGCCCCGCTCTCCCCTATATCTATTCGTCGATGTCTTGCTCTGGAGGCAGTCATATGCAAACGTATTTACTCATTTTAATGATGTTATGTTTTAATCTTAATAAGTAGAATCAATCATGACAGCCTCACCTCTTATTCCTTATTAATGCAGAAAATTAGTTCACCCAATGCTAGATAGTCTTACAGCTGCAGCTCATGTGCAAAGTTGGGGTTGGGTGGCCTGAACTAGTTGATACAGGAAATCAGCAGCCTAAAAAAGAGGTTGACTGGCACAAAGTATTCTATGTATTTTTAAAAATACAAAAATACTAAACTTAAAAGTATTTAAATAAAGATTACATTTGATTTTTTTTTCAAAGGCTTTAAAATACAAAATAGTGTTTCGTATTACAAATACATATTTTAAATACATGTATCTGAAATACTGCCCATCCCTTTGTATATGTTGTCTTCATGTCACTATCATTTGTTGTCAGACCACCTGTAAAATCATAACTATATCCTGTCAAAAATATGATTTTCACATTTTAAATTTGTATTGTTGAAATTGATATATGCCATACAGAAAAAGTGCAGTCTTGTGCACTTTTTGTATCAAAATGTCGCCATAGTTTACGCCAGGAAATACTTACTGAGTACACTGTTATATTGACAACATGGCTGAGTATTCTGACTTTCTTGTTCATGAACAATGAACTCATGACTTATTCTGATGGCACTGATCCTGTATGTTCATTGACATAAATACTTTTGAGAGATCAACTAAGGATTCTGAGAGACTTGTATGCTTTTGCAGGCAATCTACAATGGTGCTGTTTGTACGAAATGTTTACAGAAATGGACTTACTGGTTTGCAAATGTTAAGGATGTGACTGAGAAAAACTGTAATACTGATGATAATAAGAAATGTACTGTATTTTAAAAAGAATTGCAGCCTTGGTGAGCATAAGAGACTTCTTTCAAAAACATCTTCTTTCAAAAATCTTACAGACCTTACAATCTTACAAACTTTTGAACAGTGGTATAAATATCTTATTTGAATCTTGCATTTATGTTTCCATAATATGAAAAATTGTCCTGCAATAAAAGGGGGAAAGAAGAATACATTGAAAGGTAAATAAATGAATACTTACAGCTCTAGAGTAATAAGCAGCAGCACCTCCCAGACAGACGCAGCAGCACGTAGTTAATTTGGAGTAACACATGTAATCCGGCACAGGGTCAGCCAGTGGAGCGCGGGTCTGGTATACAGGGGGTTGAACAATGACCACAGGCTCATTGTGGTGATTCTGGACCTGGGCATGAAGCTGGACGCTGTCGGGATGGACTGCATGAGGGTTTTCAGCATTACCACCCTGAGGATATAGTGGAGATGAAGCCTGGGCCATGACTGATCACCTTTCTTCTTTAGATATGGCTCTATGTTTTTCCGATCAAATATTGTGAGTCTTTTCTCACTACCTTAGCCTTTTATGGTAAACAGTGTGAACGGAAATGTGTTGCGGTAAAGAACTGAAACAGCCTATTTCAGAGGCAACACTGTGGCAGTAACATTTACACTTTTTCGGTGGTTTACAATCCTCTCTGCACTGAAACTAAATTTGGTGTAGAAACAGTTTTCACTCAGAAATTTCTAGTAAATACACAAATAATTCACAAATAATTACTAAGAATCGGCAAGTAAGATTCACTGCGGCCAGAAGAAGGGCGGGGCCAAGAGCCGTGTGAACAGAGCGAATTATAATGAACGACACCTGCTTGACACACCGGTCTCGAGTCCCACGGAATTGCTCCAAAAGGATAAAAGGAGGAGTGACAGTGCAGGACGAGAGAGGACTAGGACTAGGACTAGGACTTTATGCTGTTGTTGTTGTTGTTTGGTTTTAGTTTAAGCGGCAGCTGTCCCTGAGGACAGCTGTCCCTACTTTCGTTTTGTTTTTTTCCTGTTTATTTTATTATTAAAGTTATGTTGAACATTCGCCAGTTCCCGCCTCCTTCTTCCCTTATCAACAAACCTCATTACAAACACAAATCTCTATTATTATTATTATTATTATTATTTATTTATTTATTTTTGTGTGTACAGTATGTGCTATATATAGCCCATATTGAATAGCAGTAGGCCTAGTTCTTAACATGGTTTTGCTTCAGGATTTTTTTTTTTGTATTAACATTTACGTTGTATTTTATAATGAAAAATTGTTCATTGTATGAAAGTACATAAGTTTCTATTAGCCACCGCAGAAATTACAGTTAGTCAACAGTCTGCCTTCTAAAAGTTGAATAATCTTTTCGAGCTAATGTCTTTGGTAAGGTATCCTAACTTGTCTAGTGGAGTCTTTCCCTGGTGCTCGTATCTTTGGCGAATAAATATCAAAGTCATTGCTACCATGACGCTCAGGCTGACAGTCTATAAAGGCACATCATTACATCACGCATGTTCTCTGGCCTTATTCAAGTTGAGAATCCTTTGTATCCATCACAGAACACACTGGAGGCATTATAGCCACATTAAGCCTGTAAAATCTGACAAAAATTGATGGAGTCTTCCACATTACTGCATCACAGATGTCTGATAGCTGCACACCATGCAGGGCTGCCCAGGAAGTGGCAACGGCACGTACTGGATGGCATTTCACAAAGGCCAGAACTTCATTACCTGCATTAGAATAAGCATGTATGATGCTGTCACCCAATGAGATAATCTATCCTTGGACGCAGCCATACCCTTTTGGGGATAACCATAGCACACAAACAGCTGATCAGTGACCCGCCAGGCTGCTGTCACTTCCACATACTGCCGAAGAGCCCTAACTGGACACAGGACTGACCTGTGTTCATCTGCAAAAGCAGATAAAATAACTGGCTTTTTATGTATTATGGTGACAATAACTTAGGAAGAAATGCTCGGCCACAGCGTTACCCGTTTACACTCAGGTTCTCACAATTAAACGCTGGGGCTGACTGAAAGCGCATGCAATTCACCAACATGCCGTGCAGTGGCTACAGGCAGCAAAAAAGCTGACTTGAGGGAAAGCCACTTAATTCCTACATCGGTTAACGGCTTAAATGGCGAGCAGGAGAGGCTATTCAAAACCAAATTCATATCCCATTGCGGAACCATAGCCTTGCGACTGGGTCGAAGTTGACTAACACACACAGAAATGTTCTAGTTAAATTATGCATGCCTTCATTGAAGCACCTTCAACTGGTCCTCTGTGTGCAGACAATGCTGCCACAAACACATAATTTTCTTGGCTCTGCAGAAAGTCCAAGATGTTACTTATAGTGCAAGCATGAGGGTCAAATTTCCATTTTGCATTCCACTGAGAAAAAGCTCTCAGAATGGGGCTACCAGCAGAAGAGGTTGCCTTGTCTTCTGGATCCGTTGCAATGTCATCCATAGTAATGGCAGGGGTGGAAATACATATAAGCGACCTTTCGGCTAGCTGTGTGCCAACGCATCCTGGCCCAGAGCCTCTGGCTCATCCTCTTCTGAAAACC
The DNA here is from genome assembly GCA_039654105.1 of Coreius guichenoti. Classification (NCBI taxonomy): domain Eukaryota; kingdom Metazoa; phylum Chordata; class Actinopteri; order Cypriniformes; family Gobionidae; genus Coreius; species Coreius guichenoti. Next base: position 7,570,807 of record CM077176.1, on the reverse strand, counting down.
ACATTGGGCAGTGAGTTGTCTGTCTGTCCGCAAATAAGTCCACCACCCTGCCATAGGGATTGACATGAGAGTACGCTATCTGATTGTAATGACCGGGAAGATATGGCTGTCAGAGAGAGGAGATGGACATACGCCCATTTTCAAAGCATATGTGCCAATTTTAGCAGGCTCTGAGATCTTGTCCCACCTTGGTGGTTAATGTAAAAAAAAACACTGTGGTATTATCTGTTCTTACTAAGACATGTCTGGCCTTTAGCTGAAGTTGAAAATGTTGCAGTGCTAGCCACACTGCCTTCATTTCGAGGATGTTGTGCTGAGACGTTCTCTGCCACACACCCTTCACTTTCTGGTGGCTCCACACAGCACCCCAGCCTTGCAAAGATGCATCTGTTGTAACAACTTCCCTCCTTACAGGAAGGACTCCCAAGGGCACACCCCTGATGAGAAAATCTTTGCGGGTACCAGTGTTTCTGGGTGTGAGCACATGTTACAGTCACTGTCATCAAAACATGTTTTGGGTCATGGCTGATAGGCGTGAATTTAGTCAGAATTGAAATGGTCTGAGATGCAGCATCCCCAGCCGCACCACTGGTGTTGCTGCAACCATCATTCCAGCTAGATGAAGGAAATCTGCATATGGTAGGTGCCTGCCCATTCGAAACTTTGCCACTGTCTTTACAATTCCCTGAGATCGGACAAATGTTAAAGTATCTTGCTTGACACATGAGTCCAGCCTCATGCCAATGAACTGAACATTTTGAGTAGGAATTAGGCAGCTCTTCTTGTAATTTATCTTCAGCCCTAATGCTTCTATGTGCAATAGCAACAACTTTTTCTGCCCTCGCATCTGGTGCTGAGACTGGCCGCACGGTAGCCAGGCGTTGAGATAAGGAAGAATACGCATGCCTTAGTGCTGTAAAGGCTGTAGCACAACATTTGGTAAAAGTTCTGGGAGCCAGGGCTAACCCGAAAGGAATAACTCTGAATTGGTATGTCACTCCATTGACATGAAAACTAAAGAACCTTCTGTGATGTGCCACAATTAGTATGTGGTAGCATGCATCTTTCAGGCCTATAGTAACGATCAAATCATTTCTGTTAACTGCACATAACCTCTGCTATTCGTAGCATGTGAAATGGTAGACGCATCAGAAAGACATTGAGGTCACACATATGGTCACATATGTGCGTGTGTGTGTATGACCTATTTTGGATTTAAGAGACCTTAATGTCTTTAATGTCACACACACACACACACACACACACACACACACACACACACACACACACACACATATACATATGTGTGTGTTATTGTACCATCATTTTGACAGACAATAACATATTTTAACATTGCTCTGCCGGTTTGGAATGAATGGAAGTAAAACTGTATTCCACACTGCAATCAGGATTGACAGTTGTATAATAGTTCCTATGTAATGCCAAATGTCAGTGAGTAGAGGGCGTTGTTGAGTAAATTTTCAACCATTCTGATTGCAAAGGTCTCTTTGTAGCTGTTTAGTGTATATCCACCATTATTTTTCAAATCACATATAATTTTCTGTTTTTTATCTAGCTTCAATTTAATAATTTATTTAAAACATTCCACATGCATGACCTGGATGTGATAAATAACAGGCCAGGCTAAATTGTCTAATGCTTGTCTGAATCCACACAAATCTCATCTAAAGACTTTGAGAAGCAGTAGGGTGTCAGTCAGCTGGAGACAGAGAACAGAAAACATTGATACAGGTGCTTTAAGTTTTAGTATCTTTTAGTTTATTTTAGTGTTTGTGTTTGAATGATACTGACAATTTTTCACACAACAGATAAACAGACAAACTCATAATACAACTATCATGTTTGTGATGAATAGGCTGGAAATGAAAATAATATCAAGCACATGACAATAGAATGTAAATATGATGGAGTTTGTTTTTTCTTGATAGCATGATCTTTTCTTATTTAAGAATTTCTTATCCAATTGCAAAGCAAGTCTGAACAGTAAACTAATTCACACAGAATGCAACAGTGTAATATTGGATGGACTCACTAAAACTTACAGTAATATTTGGTTAAAGGTTTCCACATGAGACTTAATCAGGACACTGCCATTGAAAGCCTTCCCTTTCATACCTACATCCAACATAATTTAATACAATTACTGACAGGATAAAAAACAATTTACATTAATTTGTTCGATAATCGATTTATATTAAGTGACATTACAAAGATACATCTGGCATAAAAAACAAAACAAAATGGTATATGAATTTTCACCTTCCTCCTCTATGATCTGGAGCAGATAAGCAGTGAAAACACAGAAAACCTTTGTATCAGGTTCCTCGTCTTGAAGAGAAATGATTCCTCTGATAAACCAGCACATGGGATAAAGGAAGGCAGACCGTCTCCTCTGATTGGTTCAGGTCAGGTCAGCAGGTTTTTAGCATTCACTGGCCCTTGCTGTTAAATAGAGAAGTATTAAAGATGAATATCACATTTAAATATTTAACTGATTTTACATGTTTAGGATATTTATCTATAGATCAGTCTCTTACACTGAGAACACAGGGGAAACCGATTTACCTCAACTTATTCAACTTATCAACTTATAATTAGTGCTGGGCAATCGATTAATTGCGATTAATCGCATCCAAAATAAAAGTTTGTGTTTACATAATATGTGTGTGTACTGTGTATATAATTATTATGTATAATTAAATACACACTCCTTCATGTATATTCTGTATATATATTTATATAATTGATCATATATATATATATATATATAAACATAATTTTTCTTAAATATATACACATGCATGTGTGTGTATTTATATATACATAATAATTATACACAGTACACACACATATATTATGTAAACATGAACTTTTATTTTGGATGAGATTAATCGCGATTAATCGATTGCCCAGCACTACTTATAATATTATATATTCTTTATCATTTATATTTCTTTGGGTCGACAATGTCCTAATTTAATTTTTCATGCCAATTTATCTGTCTGACATCAAAAAGTTGCAGACCTCCACAAGACATTTTTTTGGAGCTTAGTTTTAAAAAAAATTGCTCCTTTTCACTGGGAAGTTTTGAGGTTTTAAAATTACAGCATGTTTTAATTGTGCAATGAACTATTTAATCTCAAAAGATCAAGGAAATTTGACACTCATGACCCCTTTAAATAATTTAAATTAAATTCTAATTCTTTTATTCTTGACTATAGACAATTAGATACTGAATAAAACATTTACATAGCACATCTTTGTATCCTGTTTCCCCAACCTCACCCTCAGGGATCATGGAGAGTAAATATTCCCCTGGGAGATATTATGACTCATCCTGGAAACCATGTGACGGGTGTTGTGGAGACGGGCCATACGGGCCCACCACTGAGCACAGACCCATGCACTGTATCCCACTGCATCACAGGGGCACTGGCACAGCAATAATTAGCAGATGGATTTCATGCGTGGAACACACAGCCTTCAGACCACACAGGTTTATAAGTGGCGTGTTTCATAAGGGAACTTGTGGGGGAGAGTGCTGATTTATACCAGGTTACTAGCACTGGCTTCATGTTACTGGTTGCACAGGGGGATGAGGGCGGTCATACCTGTGTCATTGAGCATCGCTTGAGCGTTACTTCCTGTCCTCCTCCTGTCAAAAGAGAACTGCACTTTTAGAGCTAGTCAATGTATATACTTTGATGTACATACAAGTAAAACACCACAATGTGAAACTATTAAAACTAGCTGTATATTATTCATTTTATACCTTTTGTCCTGGTTGAATTTGCATCTGCAGTGGCCACCTGTAATAATGGCAAAGGATGTTTTAAACAGGTTGCTGGGTGAATCAAAAATATGTCCAGGTCACATTTAATGTCAAAATCCAAAGGGAAAAAAATGAATAAAAGTACACAAGCAAGAGTGTTATGGCTGTATATCAGCACATCTGAATACTGTCAGTTCAGCGGACTATGTAAATAAATCCAAAGAGTGATTTTATATACCACGGATTCATGATCTGCTGCTTTTGCTAGCTCAAAATATGCATCCAAGCCTCAGTTACTAATTAGACAGTTTAATAATCAAGAAGTTAATATTGAGTAACTTACATTATAGATATGTTATTGCCAATTAAAATAAAAATACTTAAACAGTTCTAAACAAAATCGCCAAAACAGAACCACTGCAATGTAGTAGTGGTGTTTTTTTTTTCTGAAAGATTTGGTGATCGGGTGACTGATTCAATGACTCTGAATTCAGAACCGTATAACATAATACTCTTACTTTTTCTGCCAAAGAATTATATTGTAAAATTAGTTATAGTAGGTCCCACTTTAAATATTGAGTCTCTTTAACTACTAACTAACTTCTCTTTAACTATGTACTTTAATCATTTGATACAATGCACACTTATTGTGTACATAGGCTTACATGTTTTTACATTGTACTTATATTTAAACATTGTACTTATATTGAACATAGTTACATTGTACTTAAGTACTGAGTAATATTAACTACATGTACTTACTATAGAGTTACGGTTAGGGTTTGGTTTAAGGTTAGTTCCTTGTAATAATGCATAATTTACTGTTATTAGTATAGTAAGTACATGTAGTGACATGTAACTACATCACCTTAAAATAAAGTCTTGCCCAAAAAACACCTGCGTGTAATTACAGCCGTAATTAATTTCTGTATTAGCCCCTTAACTCACGCTTAAACCTACCCACACCACCAAACCTGTCCCTATCCCACCCGTACCACACCTCAATAGCAGCACAAGTGTTTTGCAATACAGCATAAACATAATGGGCCCTATCATATACCCGGCGCAATGCGACACCAGGTGCGACACAAGTGTTTTTTGCTAGTTTCAGCCCGACGCAGTTATCATTTTCACATCCCGCGCCACATTGTTTAAATAGAAAATCCATTTGCGGCCATTTGTGCGCACATGGGCGTGCTGGTCTGAAAATGAGGTGTGTTCAGGCGCATTGTTGGCGCATTGCTGTTTTGAGGCATCTGAAATCGACTGCGCCATTGACCAACAAAAACCTGGTCTAAACTCAACACACACAGTTTCAGCCAATCTCATGTTAATCTTGAGTTCCTATAGAGTAGCATTGCATCCTTTATATCTCAAAAAAGTCTTTAGTTTTATTAGATTTATAAAAGACAGATAAGCTGTACCGACTCTTTCCGAAAACAGCCGAACTCGGGGAGGCGTGCAGCGGGCGGAGCTAAAGAGACACACAAACACACACCTATGACAAACACACGCACACACAATACATTCGTGGCATTATCCCTCCCTGGATAACTTTCGATTCACTATACGTTCGTGTTGTTTACATTTATATGCACTTACGCGCCGATTGCCAACAAAACACAGACATTTGATGCAGTTTCGACTCGTGACCGGGAACAAACAAACACACTTGCAGAACTTCGTTGCTGCTCCGGAAAAACAAACTGCATCCAGTGTTTCCTTAACGCTGGGTTATTTGGGAAGCTGAACAAGGTTATATTTCCCTCACAACCAGAAACACACTTCTTTAGTGATATTGTTGATATTGTGGTCTAAAAACAAAGCGCTGCCGACGGCTTGCGTAACCTGAATGAAGCTCGTTGATGAGCACGCGCTCTTACTGGAGAAATGCCCATACAAGGAATTCCACCCATTTTGACGTAATACATGGCCATACTCAAAAAAAAAACTTTCCGAAACTTGTTCGAATCCAGAAAGAGTGTATCTGGCACAGAATTACTGTCATACGTCCAACTCATTAAAAAAAAAAAAAAAATTGGCCATGTTTAGCATGAGCATCCAACTCTTTAACAGTATAAGCATTAGACCCACCCCCCCTTTAATGACCGATACACAAAACACAGTCTCTTGTCGCCAGTGTTGCCGAGTCCACTTTCTTCCCGCGGAATTGGGATGCTTTCAAATTGTCCCCAAACAAACAGTTTTGTTGCGCAGACCTGGCAATCTTGTTTGTCGCCATCTAATGGTTTAACTAGGCCATGTAACATGCAAAAATATAGTCCTATATATCTTAAACCTTGTCTGAACATTGGTCAAATTAAAATTTGTTATCTGTAAAATTGAGTTGACAAACTCACTTAGGAGAATAGTGATGCCAATCAGACACAGAACTGCTGCCAAGATCAGGCCTCCGACCCGAAGTCTGTGATAATCTGGTGAGAGACAGAATGAATGACAATTAAAGAAAATGTGAAATAATCTTAAGAACTCTTTAAGCATTGGATTAAACTCAAACTCTAGTTTGATTAACTCTAAACTAAAAGATGTGTGCAACTAACCAAAAGAGAAGGGGTCTTCCTCTGCTGCAAAACCCAAGCCGGAAAAAAAACATTAATTACTCTATGTAACATTGTGTTAAAATATTTTATCACAAGGATGAAAACAGAAACAAAGAAATGAAAAGTGAGATCTCTTACTTGTTTGCTGACCTTCTGCCAACACAAGGGAAAAAACTACAAAAGTAATACAGTATATTAGCAACATAACATCCAAAGATTGTACGGTCACGTGTGTGTTTATTATTTATAGTTACTTCTGGTCTATACAGATAAATGCACCTATAATCACTTCTCTAAAACATGGACACATGACAACAAGCAAAAAACGCTCATGTCAGTTTGGTACCAAAAAAGAAAAAAAAACTCACGTGTCAAGAAAACTAGTGCCAAAGTCTTCATTATGACAGTGTGGTTGTAACCTGCAATACAAAATTAGGTTTGCCATGAAAAATGAAACATAATAAAGATGCATCTGCTCTACATAAAATTATCACTAATTTACTTTCTTAAGTGGATAGTTCATGACAGAATATTTATTTTGGGGTGAACTAACCCCTTAATGCATGTTGCAGGCTTTATTGTGCATGATTCATCAATATTAGCTTATCATTAGTTATTTAAAAAAATATATATATTAAATTGTCTTTTAATAAAAAATTAAAAAATTTCATTTTCGCTGCTGTCACCAAACCCTTTTACTTTTTTCTTCCCCTCCAGCCACCTGACTTTATGATCCAATCATCTTCAAAGTCCCTCCCTACATTTTCTCATTGATTATCCTTTTTCTCTCAGACATAAGTCAGATTGCAGTAAAGTCAAATGGATTGTTAATATGACCTGAAGATTTTCACATTAAAACAAGTATAATAATACAGTTAGTGTTGGAAAGCAGATCATGTATCTGCTGCGTACATCAGAGCAAATTCCCATTATGCTTTGCAATCCACTTATGCTCTAAATATAACATGAATGCCTGAATTATTGTCCTCTGCCAGCTTCACATCAACAAAAATGGGGTTAAATTAAATGATCACAATCCTTGCCAATGCATCTGATCTGATTAAACATACTGGAGCAACAAATAGCAGCTCTTGAGAACACAAAGCAGACCTGGATCAAATGTCAACAACGGCCTGGACCATCTCAGCAACCAAACGTTCATACACCAACAAAACAGCTGCTAGGAAACGCACATCAAGACGCGAAACCCCTTCATATAAAAGACGACCTTTGTGCTGGGGGTTTACGTGATCTGGCAAATGCATATTTACGTCTACATCGTAACTACAGGCGCACTGTGGAAACACGCTGGAGCACCAATCCAGAGCTTAGCTGGGATTTTCCATTTCGTCTCCGAGAGACCAGAGGGAATGCTGTGCCCATCCCTACCAGCACGAGATGATGTAACACCCTTCACCTTCAGCTTCCAATCATGGTGGCAGAGAAGGGGAAAAATAATGGGTTCACCAGAGACGTGCTGAGACAAAATAATGTCCAGTATTTCAGCCCTTTGATCAGAGAAGCCTTTGCCAGCGTGAGCAGCTAACAAGGCAGCAGTTAATCTAAAGCTTTTCAGAGAGTCTCAAAAGAGGTTTAATACGTCCCTTGTGTCTGTTTTTATACCCTATTATCTTGCACATGAATTATCTAATTTCCTTCTTCGTGTAAACACGCATGCCACATTTTTTTGTGTGTCATGAACATGGATTAAATGTATTTATAAAGTAGGCCTACTTTATTTTATGTTCTTAAGCATGGGTGCCTGATCAATTTGTTTATGTAAATCAAGTCAGATTAGCTTCTGTAGAACATAAAATTTGCAAACAGGTGCTAGTCTGATGGTGATTTCACGTTTCTATTAAAGGAATAGTGCACTCATTCTGTCATAATTAACTCATTTAAATACGACTGAGAATTCAGTTCTTGAATGTTGGCTACATTTCGAAAAATACTGCAAAATTGTATTGCATTTACATCATTTTTTTGTCCTTTTAGTTGCTTGGCAGATGTGGTGACTACTATAAATTTTCAGTCTGAGCTTTTCTGCAGGTTACATAGATTCTTCAGTAGATGGCGACAAGTGAAAGTCTTTTGTTTGTACATTTTGAAAAGAAAAAAAATATTTCCTGTCTAAACAATAGATGGCTCATTAATGACTGTTTCTGTGGGCCGCTATACATAAGTCGGCCGCCATATTGGAACAGTCAAAATATCGGTCCGTGACACACAAGTTGAAATACAACAGTGCGAAGGCCTCAGCAAATACGACATTAAAAAGTTACCACAGTATAAAAACCTGTAATATTGAGTTAATAATAAAAACACAAACCAACACATTCTCACCAGTGAAAGGTTGTCCCATTTTTTCAGGAATTTAAATCTTGGCGGTTTTACAACCAGAAGTTAAAGGGATAGTTCAGCCAAAAATGAAAATTAGCCCATGATTTACTCACCCTCAAGCCATCCTAGGTGTATATGACAGTCTTCTTTCAGACGAATAAAATCGGAGTTATATTAAAAAAATGTCCTGGCTAATCCAAGCATTATAATGGCAGTGAATGGCAGCCCAATTAAGGGGTTAATAAAGGCCTTCTGAAGCGAATCGATGGGTTTGTGTAAGAAAAATATCCATATTTAAAACTTTATGAAGTAAAATATCTAGCTCCCGCCAGACCGCCTTCCGTATTCAACTAACGAAGAAAGTGTAACGCCTCTCGCAGTTCAAAACGCTTATGCTACGTCATACGTCGCGGCAGTTACGCTTTTTCCGTAAGTTGAATATGGAAGGTGGTCTGCCGATGGTATTTTACTTTATAACGTGTTAAATGTGGATATTTTTCTTACACAAACGCATCGCTTCGCTTCAGAAGGCCTTTATTAACTACCCGGAGCCGTGTGGATTACTTTTATAATGGAAGCACTTTTTTGGACATCAAATTTTGGGCTTCCATTCACTGCCATTATAATGCTTGGATTAGCCAGGACATTTTTAAATATAACTCCGATTGTATTCGTCTGAAAGAATAATGTCATATACAGATAGGATGGCTTGAGGGTGAGTAAATCATGGGGTAATTTTCATTTTTGGGTGAACTATCCCTTTAAGCAATGTTGTGACATCATTGATTGTTATTGTGAGTGATGACCATAGACTATAAAAAAATATGGACGTCCGTGACATCACCTGAGGTTTCTGAAGAGCATTTTTTAAGCCTAAAACCCGGCCATTGCCATCTTGGCAGCGCGTCACTCCCGGATAACTGACAATGGTGCCTGGTTGCTGAAACCACGCCCGTCTAGCTCGACCATAGTAGCAATCCACCTGTCACTCAAGTGGCCACACCCTTAATTATGCAGAACTTTAAGGCTTAATATAATTTAAACGGATGAGTTATAAAAATAAATTCACCCCCCTCACAGTTGTCATGAAGGGCAAAATTAGCCGTATAGACCAAAACCACTTTTTGTACCAGGCTGTAAACATATTTTTTTCTGCTGTAAAGTTGGGCATTTTAACATGGGGGAGATACAGATTTGACTCCCTTTTGGAGCCTGTCTCTAGCGGCCAGTCGATGAATTGCAGGTTAAGTCATTTCCATGTTGGTTTCAAGCCCGCAGTCCTGTTGAAAACTGAAGCCGACGCGTCTCGATCGCCCCCAGGTGGTTGGTCCCAATATAGCTCATAACCCCCCCCCCCCCTCCATGGGTTCTCTGAGTTGTCACTGAGGCACCAATGGACTTTTTTCAGGATTTTTGGGAGGAGATTGGAGCTTTAGCTTTAATTTCTACATTTCCATAACTGTTTATTTCACACCGACATAATGAATTGTTCTGCATCTGCGAGAGTGTGGGCGGGCTTTTGATATCGCGGCTCTACTTCCTGCTCTCTGCTGCGCAGACTCCGGTCCCGAGGTCACTACTGCACAGACTCTGTCCCAAATCTATGCAAGATGTCAGCGCCATATTCGGACGTTGGCGGCTTCACTTTTCTTCAGTGGAAGGTAGTGAAGACGCGTCGTCCATATTTTTTTTTTTTTTTTATGGTCTATGGTTGGTTTCAAGAGAGACTAAGAGAGGTTACCGCTTGGTGACGACACGCTGACCGTTCCAAGATGGCGGGCGCGCCGGTCGAATGTGGCATCTACGTATTATACTACCTATGCTCCAAACCGACACCGCTGTCTGTTGCTATGACGCGCCATACACATTCCGTTGTTGCTTTGTCCGGAACTATTCACGTTGGCGCATCACACAATATTGTGTCAAAAATGTGTTTATTGAAGTGGTGTAGGCTATAAGAGCAATATCACACTCGCAGTTGCGCTGTTGGCCAACAGCTTCGCAGGCTTTTTATATCACTTGTCCTTTTTTGTTTGCCACAGACCGTTTGGGCATTTGTGGTGCTAAACCAATAGGTGGCGACATATGACCGTAAATTGGGTATCATGCTGGGTATCATGCTGCGTTCACGCCACCTCGTATTTACCGGAATTTTGAGATGACAACACGTGATGTATTCGGAGCTGTTCCAAGTCCTCGAACTGGGGATTATCCGTTTCTATAGCGACAGACTTTGTTGACAAATTGGGTCGACGATTTCCAGCCCAAAAGCTCACCAAAACCCGCAAACTCCAAGAAAAAACCGCCCAAAACTTTAACTGCCAAAATAATGTGATAGAATTTTATTGCCATACCAATCAACGTTGTTAAGTACCATTTTATCTCCTTTAAAACATAATGATGACAAAACAGGATCAAAACAGGGAATACATTAAAGAGAATAAGCAAATATGACTAAAATGTCCAGTTGGAAACTGTCAAAACGGCAATCAAAAAATTAACCGGTGACTTAACCCTCAGAAAAACACATGCATCATTTTTAATGTCAACAGTAAGAATAAGCCATTTTAAGTGCAAAAAGTGCCCAATATAAGAGATCGGAAAAAGCAACTAAATTAGCAGGCATTTCACACATGCACAAACCACTGTCATAATGCGTCATTCATTGATACTGTACGATAATCCGCCAACAAAAAAATAATAACAACAATGTGCTTTTACCTTTGTGTTGCGCTTTGACAGAACTAATGTTACGTCGTTCGTGAAGTACATAGAACATAACGCACTTAGCACAGTCAAAACTGATTAATCGTTGATTCAAACCTCTTTCAGCAGCTGTCGGGGACGAGTAGAGTGTGATGGTCTAAAAAGTTGCAGATGTCCTGATCAGTGTGCACATGACGATGGACAGGAGTCATATAGTCCCATATTCGATTTCAATTCAAGTAATTCAACTGTGCTCTCATAGTTGGTTATATTTATAAAGAGTCTTGGAGTCACAGGTGTAATCCACGTTTTGAGAGTTGGATCACTCTCCCACTCTTTACTGTGTAGATACAATTTACTGTATATTTATGCCACTTTGGCATAGCGATCATTTGAATATACAGCTACAAGTTATCGCGCTAACCTAATCGCCCAATCTGGCAACTGTGGACAGTCACCAAAATGAACCCGCGTGAAAGAATTATGCTGTAATTTAATTTAAGTAAAATGTAATAAAATGAAATTTAAGTACCAAGAAGAAAACACAATAGAAGTAACATTGAAGTGTTATTCAAATGTGTTATTATTACACTTTCATTTATTTAGGTTGTCATTACAAGAATAGCTAGATATCTAACTCCACGCTGCATGTCTTTTGTTTATGTTCACATTCATTTTGCATTAAAAAAATTGTGTATATTGGCAAAAATTAATTACACGTATTTTTAAAATATTACAAAATAACTACTTATTTACGTTTTACTGCTGGAAGCGCTGACATTTTTCTCTGCTTCCGCGTGAGGTGCAGTGGTCACGTGGTACAAGCCGTAACTTTCAGAAAATTCCAAGATTACAAGCTGTAATTACGAGCTCTACGAGGACGTGAACACTTTTTACAAGCTAGAATCGCGTAATTACAGGAATTACGAGGTGGCGTAAACGCTTAGCGAATCACTGAATCATTCTGAACCGATTCATTCGAAACAATGACTCATTCGGGTAACGCCACGTGCTCTGTTTGGATTGTTTGAAACTAGTTTCGTTGGTATGACAAAAATAGACAACGTAACTGTCAATATTATGTTTCATATGTAAGTTACTCAAGGTTCTTATTTATTTAACTGTTGTTTAAAAGAAATATTACTTGCAATAGCATGATTTCGAGTGTATTTGCTTAAAAATAAGACATTCATGTTGGGAACGATATATAAAAACTGATTACTGACGGAATTTTCATTTTTAACAACTCATTTAAAGTTATTTTTTTTCCTGGAGATGAATACAAAATCATAGGCTACTTTAGTAGTATGCTCATAACTTTCTGTAATGTCTTCTACAAAACAGCAAATAGTTCTTTTGTCAGTACCAAGCAGTGCAAAGATAATTCTGCCAAGAAAAGCTGTTTCTAGGAATTTCACAATCTTCTTAAAGCTCATCATGTTACTGTACAAAGAACTGAGAGAAAAGGAGAGAACATTTCATCTCACTGTTCTTGTTTAAGGCTTGACAGTCTGAACGTTTTGGCACCCTCCTGCCAGCAGAATCACCCAGGGTGCACGGAGATAATAATGAAAGTCCTGTGATCTGGTACAGTCACGTTGGCTTGCCAGTGTGTGAGTCATGGGAAAGAATGAGGAATTGTGTCCAACATCACTTCCTCATCTCACATTACAAACCGACCTTCCCTCTTTCAATGTAATGACTTGTTTCTTTCTTTTTTTGCAGTTGCCATAGTCTATTCATTCTAGTAACAATAATGTCTCACAATCCTTTTTGCTCCTCATATGCAACATTAAATCCTCATTCAGGAAATAAGGAATTTAAACAAGATAGCCAAGGAATATTGCTCACTCTGTGTCTGAGCAAGTCAGTACTTTAGTCTGAATACCTGTATTGTTTGCTTGCAATTTGTCATAGTGATTTTAACAAACCCCTACCCTTAGAAGGATTACCGGTACATTTTGCTGTAAAACTTGCCCGGCACAATTTTGTGCTACTCAAATTGTGTGACTTGTTTTACTCAGTAATTTTACATTACTGATACATTAACTTGAGACACAAAATGACTTTAGCAATAAAGTCATAATTTCTTAAAAACGTATCAAAATTGTGTTTATGCTTAAAACACATATTTGTCAGTGCATGGGGTAAGAAAAATGAACTTATTTCAAAGGGAAAACAAGAATATCTTACCCCATTAACAGATATTTTTTCTTTCATTGGGGTAGAACGAATATTGTTTTTGAAGTGTAAAGGGGTGTTTTACTATCCTTAAGTGATCTAACTCATGATTGTGTGCTTTTGACTTATAGGTAGCCATGAGCAGCCAACCACCCAGAACACCCTAGGCCAGAGACGTAGCAACCACATGGCAACCTGCTAAAAATCATTCATAAACACCTTTGGAACCACATCCAGGCAACCCATAGCATCATGGTGGTGAGTTGAAAAGAGTGCAGTAATAGCTCTGTCTGGATGATAGTTTACTAGCAAACCCAAATTAGTAAACTCAGTCCTACACTTCTCTCTCCTAATTACAGTTTTTATATTTAGGTCACTACTTTATATTTATGTCTACTACTGGTTTCTTGACCAAAGTCAGTCTAAAGGCAGTTATTTACAGTTCTGCACATGTATTGAGGCTGTATACTGTAGCTACCTGCTGAAAAGATTTTGAGGTTATTTAGGGTTAAAAAAAACATTGCATCTAACCCATAAATACTGGTGTGAGCAGCAAGCTATCCGTTTGATTGGCTGGAGATTTGATCAATCTCCAGTCCAGTTGATGGACATGCCTCCTTCTCTGCACTAATTTGATCAGTCTAGTAATTATCGGGAGCAACAGCTGGTGTTGAGGTGAAGTATGTTCTGTGTTGAAGAAAGGATAGAATTATGTTGAAGTAGCAGCTGGCCTGGCAGGCAGTGCCACACACACATTGTCCTCTTTTTTGGGTTCTTATGTAATTGCTTTCTCTATTTCCTATCCGCACTAAACATATACATATACAAAGTGGCTAAACACTAACATTTAATTGTCTTAACCACAAATTATTGGTCAGGAAATTAGCAAAATTTAAGCAAATGCACTACATGCAGAATATTTTGGCAGATAGGAAGTTGTGTGTGGAGTCATGAATCACAATAAAAACACGAGTTGCATGGTGATGCTCTATAGCGCTGTCTTCGAAAATCTGCTGAGAAATATAGTAATAAATTCATCTCTACCACAGTAAAGCATGGAGGAAGAGTGTCATTATGTGGGGGGGCTTTTTTCTAGCTGCTGGTATTTGTGAGCTGCTTCACTGTAAAAAGTCATTTAATGCTTTGGAGTACAGGAGAATATTGCAGAATGGCTTGCTTCCCACAAATGAGGAATGATCCAGATGCTATTTTTCAACAAGACAATGCTACTGCCCAAACTGCAAAGAGAACCAAGAAGTGGCTTGAGAACAAGCCCATCAGGCTCATGTTTTGGCCTGGTCAGAGTCCAGATTTTGAACCATATAGTGAATATTTGGTCTCACATTGAACTCAAATGAACTTGGAGAAATTTTTAAACTACCCATGAACAGTTTGAAGCCATTAACATTGAGTGGAACAACACTGACTCTTCTTCCTGTAAAAAGCTGTCTGCAAGGTGGTAAAGGCTATTCCGTGCTAAGTTACTTTATCTGCAGTATTTGTGCAATTCTTGCTAATTTCCTGATCAGTGATTTGTGAATAAAATTGCTAAGACCATTAAAAGACCACTAAATATTTTGCCATTTTTGGCTCTTTTTTTTTTTGTTGTTGCCACAATTCTTTATTTTTTATTATTTTTTTTTTGTTGCCACAGTCACTTTAAGACCTGCTGTCACTTTAAGACCTGACGCACGGATTCATTATACTGTTACACATGCGTTTTCTTTCTCAGCTGTTTACGCTCACTTAAAACATAACTGACTCTGTTTATGTGAATACTCACCAAGACCAGCATTTTGACGTTATTTTGTGTGTATTTAACTGTTTAAGCGAAAAATAACTTAACTTAGTACTGATAGGCAGCTTTATGGAGAGGCTACTCACTGCAGAGCCATGATCTCCAGCTCCCCGCTCTCTGGAGCTCCAGCTCCCCCTCTCTTGACCTACTGTGGGCATGATGGGTGGAGCTGCATCCCCTAACCACACCCTAACCCTACCCATAACCCTATCTCTCCACTCATTAAACAGGTTAAGCTTCACCCTTGAGCTCCATTATGCTCTGCAGCGAGCACTACTTGGGTTTTATCTGCGCACACTATGATTGTGAGAACAAAATCTGCGGGAATGAGTAAAATTATGCGCAATATGCAAGATCCCACGGAAATTCAAACCCTGTAACAGCAACAATATTTATCCGGAACAAATAAATAGAGTGAGTGAGGGGAGGCGGGTTTGTGTGTCAACTCGATGTCGGAGAGATGAGAGAGAGCGAGAAAGCGCAGCTGGTATCGTGTATATATTCTGCGGAAAATTTGTATCGAAAGTATTTCAGTATCAACATGTACCGAAACATTGATATTTTTGACAACACTACATTTGCACTTAGTTTATTATTTCCGATGCCTTTTTAAAAGACTACAATTGAAAAATGTATATATTATATATAAAACTCAATCCACCAAAGTGGCTAGTAGGAGTGACGGCGTTATACACCACTGCTGAAATCCACTCACATTTGGTGGGTTGGCGAGTGTTAATCTCAACCCCCCTGTGTGTGTTTTTATTTATATATATATATATACACTCACCTAAAGGATTATTAGGAACACCTGTTCAATTTCTCATTAATGCAATTATCTAATCAACCAATCACATGGCAGTTACTTCAATGCATTTAGGGGTGTGGTCCTGGTCAAGACAATCTCCTGAACTCCAAACTGAATGTCAGAATGGGAAAGAAAGGTGATTTAAGCAATTTTGAGCGTGGCATGGTTGTTGGTGCCAGACGGGCCGGTCTGAGTATTTCACAATCTGCTCAGTTACTGGGATTTTCACGCACAACCATTTCTAGAGTTTACAAAGAATGGTGTGAAAAGGGAAAAACATCCAGTATGCGGCAGTCCTGTGGGCGAAAATGCCTTGTTGATGCTAGAGGTCAGAGGAGAATGGGCCGACTGATTCAAGCTGATAGAAGAGCAACTTTGACTGAAATAACCACTCGTTACAACCGAGGTATGCAGCAAAGCATTTGTGAAGCCACAACACGCACAACCTTGAGGCGGATGGGCTACAACAGCAGAAGACCCCACCGGGTACCACTCATCTCCACTACAAATAGGAAAAAGAGGCTACAATTTGCACGAGCTCACCAAAATTGGACAGTTGAAGACTGGAAAAATGTTGCCTGGTCTGATGAGTCTCGATTTCTGTTGAGACATTCAGATGGTAGAGTCAGAATTTGGCGTAAACAGAATGAGAACATGGATCCATCATGCCTTGTTACCACTGTGCAGGCTGGTGGTGGTGGTGTAATGGTGTGGGGGATGTTTTCTTGGCACACTTTAGGCCCCTTAGTGCCAATTGGGCATCGTTTAAATGCCACGGCCTACCTGAGCATTGTTTCTGACCATGTCCATCCCTTTATGACCACCATGTACCCATCCTCTGATGGCTACTTCCAGCAGGATAATGCACCATGTCACAAAGCTCGAATCATTTCAAATTGGTTTCTTGAACATGACAATGAGTTCACTGTACTAAAATGGCCCCCACAGTCACCAGATCTCAACCCAATAGAGCATCTTTGGGATGTGGTGGAATGGGAGCTTCATGCCCTGGATGTGCATCCCACAAATCTCCATCAACTGCAAGATGCTATCCTATCAATATGGGCCAACATTTCTAAAGAATGCTTTCAGCACCTTGTTGAATCAATGCCACGTAGAATTAAGGCAGTTCTGAAGGCGAACACAGTATTAGTATGGTGTTCCTAATAATCCTTTAGGTGAGTGTGTATATATATATATATATATATATATATATATATATATACAGTGGTGTGAAAAAGTGTTTGCCCCCTTGTTAAATATGATCAAATATGGCTGTAAAAAATAAATCTGCATTGTTAATCCTTTTGATATTTTATTAAAAAAATTAGCAAAAATTTAACCTTTCATTGAAGTAAAAGAATTGAAAGTGGGGGGAAAATCACATTATGAAATAAATGTTTTTCTCCAAAACACGTTGGGAACAATTATTTGCCCCCTTTTATTAAATACTTTTTTGGTCAGATGAAACAAAAAAATTTGCTTTTTTGGCAGCAAACACTTAAGAAATCTTATAATGGGCCATGTTTGGATCTTCCAACAAGACAGTGATCCAAAAACAAACATCAAAATAATAAAAAAAAAATGGGTCACTGAGCACAAAACCAAGCATCTGCAATGGCCATCCCAGTCCCTGACCTGAACCCTATACAAAATGAGTGGGCTGAACTGAAGAGAAGAAACGCTAACATGGATCTGGGAATCTGAAGGATCTGGAGAGATTCTGTATGGAGGAATGTTCTCTGATCTCTTATCAGGTTTTCTCCAAACTCATCAGGCATTATAGGAGAAGACTCAGAGCTGTTATCTTGGAAAAAGGAGGTTGCAAAAAGTATTTAATAAAAGGGGGCAAATAATTGTTCCCAAAGTGTTTTGGAGAAAAACATTTATTTCATAATGTGATTTTTTTTTTTTTTTTTTTTTTTTTCTTCCCCACTTTCAATTCTTTTACTTCAATGAAAGGTTAGATTTTTGCTAATTTTTTAAATAAAATATCAAAAGGATTAACAATGCAGATCATATGATCATATTTAACAAGGAGGCAAATATATAATATATGAGGTGACAAATCTTACTCTCTCTCTCTCTCTCTCTCTATATATATATATATATATATTTTAGTGTGTGTGTGTGTATGTATGTGTGTATATATATATATATATATATATATATATATATATATATTAGGCAATCAGAAGACAAATAGGCATATAAATAAACAGACACATGGGCATATAATAGTGGTAAAATGACATGCAAAAAAAGTTTTTACCATGTTTACCACGGATAGGAAAAAGAGAAAGAAATCAATATACACTACTTATTTGTATAAGTGTGTGAGTGAGTCACATTTGTTCTCACCTACTTTTTCCAAACACCCCGCACTCCATATAAGAGAACTTGACACAATCACATGGCACACAAAGGATGCACGCCATGTACACAGGAATCCAGACTGCAGCTATATTAGGAACAAAATTCCACCCCTGTGAACAGGCTGTGAACTTTGAAGTATTGTATGATTATACACTCCAGCACAAACACGCTGACAGATGCCCTTTAGTAACACAGACCGTTGAAAATGGAGATGAAGTAAAACCATGTAGTTCAACAGTGTTTTTACAGACAAACCACTCAAGAAAAGTCCTCAATATATAACTAGATTTGTATTGAAGTTCACAGTGCTTTCAAGCTCTTTGCTGTCCAGAGTGACGCAGGAAGGAATGAGACATTCTGCTGAAATGAATCACTTTTCCAAAAACCACAATCACGCCCTTTCCAGTGGTTAATGTAGTGCTGTCTTTGTGCTCCCTTCAGCTAACAAACGTCTGTTTCCATGAGCAGATCATGCAATAAAACCAACATGCTGAAAATATGGCCATGAGCATCTAAATGTAACCCTTTCACACTACATTTTTTCTTACTTTGTGATGGAAAACTGGAACGCTGATAAAAGCTAAGAGGTTAACCAAACAAAATGTGTTTTGAGACAGATGGTGGGCTTCATGATGCATCTCCAACTTTAAAGACCATGTTAAACTTGTTTACTTCGTGAAGGACTGGATTTCATCCGCTTTTCCATATTTACAGCCAGTTCATGATTTAGCCTCCATGTTCCTTATTCAGATGTTCACAAATATAAATTTGTTACGATCTCTCACTAAACTAAATGAATCAAATGTACAGTAGCAACACTAAAGATGTCCAAAAAAAAAACTAAAATAATAATACCAATAATAATAAAAGCACCAAGAATTATACACATTGTAAAGAATATTTCTACTTGTTGCAGAACCAGTAGGTTTCTGTCATACAAAACACAACTGGATTTTGTTCAAATAATATTAAATGATGAAGGGATTATTTAAAGGCTGCTATGTTCAACAAAGAATTCATGTGCCTGTGATCTTTAAAAGTTGCAGTGATCCAGGACGCAGCTGCTGTCCAGAGTAAAGCTGCAGGACATTCCAGTTTCCAAATCACTGGAGGAAAACTAACTCATACAATGAGGTCCAAATTCTGAGACCACCTTGAAGAGCCCTATATTTATTATTATTTTTTTGTTATTAAAGCCTCCAAATAAATGTAAAACTGTTTTTTTCCCCCAAAGCTAACATGAAATAAAAAAAAAATGTTTAAGTAACTTCGCAACACTGACCATGTGAACTCTTTTGTACAGACGTTCAGATGTTCTTGCTTTTATAGAAGCACAAGATGCTCTTTGTATCATTCTCAAATACATGCTGGAGAACTATTTTACTCATGCAACTCCACTGTTGCTGTCATTAAAGCAAAAGGGGGAGGAACCAAATACCAAATTCATATATATTTTTCAATTCGACTTTTCACTTATATTGTTATGCTTATAAATTTCCCGAATTAAATTAGAAAAATGCAAAAACAAGTCCATTTTTAGTAGTGGTCTCAGATTTGTAGGTACTTTTTAGTGTTACAAACGTATACTTTTTTCTTCTATAAAGTGTCAAACAGGCTAACAGCTGGAAAGTATGTCAAAGGATACAAAGATCCCACATTAAACAACAAGTATGTCAACAAAAGCCCTTAAGTTTCTGAATGCATAATTATCCTATTTTAATACAATGAACTTGACTAAATCCATCAGACGTAACATATGTTTCAGTATATAAACATTAAAATGCTGTCCAGAATTTATTACTCACCTTTATCAAGGAGAAAGAAACTGAAACGTTGAAGTTTGAAACGTGTTTGTGGAGGAACCACCCTTAACACATGTAAAGATCTGATCTGATCTAGACAGACTGAAACCAACACCCTACACAATCCGCTCAACAGGTTGGCTCAGTCCTGCGTGGGTTGAGTTTTGAATGAAGGATCCTTTCTCTCTGAGAGCAACTCTGATAGTTTTTTGTTTGTCATGCACGCTCAGGCTGAATTGATTCTGCTGGGAGGACACAATGATTCAAAGGCTCTAAAAAAAACGCATTGTGTTGTGTTTTAGGGTTGAAGGAAATGTTCATAAACAGAAGAGGTACTGGTAATTTTCTGCCAGGACATTATACATTTTTCTATAGATTATTTACAGTGTACACACCCTTTAAAATAATGTTCCAAAAGGGTGTTTTTGCAGCGATGTCATAGAAGAATAATTTTTGGTTTTTCAGTTCTTAAAAAAAAAAAAAAAAAAAAAAAACTTTTTTTTTTTTTTTTTAGTGTGAAGAACATTTTAATAATTTAAAGAACCGTTTTCCACAATAAAGAACCTTTTGTGCAAAGGTTCCATGGATGTTAAAGGTTCTTCATGGAACCATAGATGCAATTAAAGAACCTTTATATTTAAGAGTGTACAACATTGATGAACGGGTAAAATTAATATAAAAATTAACAGCTATTATTATTGTTACTATCTTAACATTCCCCCCATGCATTTCAGCATTTGATTCCACATATTATAAAAGTTATCCAGACCACCTACTGGAAAAAAAAGACATTTGAGCTCATCTTGCACAAGGCCAGTATAACAGCCAAAATAACCTCAGGCATAAAAAAATGACTCCAAATGCATTTTTGCAGGCCCATAACTGAGAATCTTTATTAAAGCACCACTTGGAGAGATTAATGAAAATGTATAGAATAATTCTACAAATTCAAAATAACAGCAGCTCAGTTTTTTGGGGCAGGAACTGTGATTAATGAATAAATTAAATGGTTGAAAAATGTTGAAACAATGGAAAAACTACATTGAAATTTAAGTACAAGTGATAAGTGGAGCTAGTTAGCCATCTGTAGTTTCTAGACAGAAAAACAAAGTCTTCTACTCGATCAAATATCCAATGGAAAGTTTCAGCGGATGAAGTCCCTGATCCTTAGATTTTGCTTGCATCTTCTTCATCCCTGTCAAAGAGATGAGGTACATTTTAAATAGTTTTTTTTCCCCTTAATAATACATTTTGATTTAAAAATGTACATCATTTTACTGAGATGTAAAAATGTAAGTGTATTTGATGCTGAGATCAGGTGACCTACTTTCTTTTTGGTTTGCACTGCCCCCCTGTGAAGAGAACAATCTGTTACTCTTTCTGTGAGCATATAATGTCAAACATAAGGTTTGTGTTAGGTAGAAAATGCATGTGTAAAAATTCAGAGCTACTTACAACACAAAACTGTAACCCCTCCTGCTACAAGCAGGCCTGTGAAGACCAAACCCCCGATCCTCAGCGCCTCATAGTCTAAAAAGAGCAGCAGTCAGCAGCTAGCCAACTTTAAGACTGTTTAATATAGCTTAAAAATGATGAAAATATATTATATTTATTAAGTTTTTATTTATTAGGGAATCATGAGAATCTGCCTCAGAATACTTACTGTAAACAAAAGGATCTGCAAAGGCAAAAGAGAGAGGAGAAAAGTTAGATTGCTCTTGAAAAATGCTGCTAGAAATGTTCTCATTGCATAAGACTGATAGGCTCAAAAGTTGAATAGCGATATAAGAAAGAAACACTTCTGCCTTACTTGCTTCAGCTTGACTGAAGAGTGCCAAGAAGACTAAAGATGAAAATAAAGATTTGTGACAAATCACACACATATACACAAAGAAGGAAATAATTACTGACATTAACAAGCTAATAAAGTATCAGACATTTGGGAAACTTTTGACTTGGACAAAGGTTATACACTGAAACATTGCAATCCTAGGTTTTTCAACATTTACAATTTTGTTATGTTAAAATTAAGTTAAAAACAAAATCATAGAATATATTGTGTATATGTAATGAGAACTTAATACTATAAAAATACTGTATTGTTAACCATAATTTACTAAAAGCTATTTTTCAACCATCAAATCATTAAGTCCAAGTATAAATGTGGATGGAAAGTCTCTTTTGAATGTTTGACCTTCAGGCCCAAAGGCACAGATCTGTCAGTGACCTTTACTGTGTACATAAATAGTCATGACTTACCTGTGAGGAGAACTAGTTCTGTGAGCTGCTTCATTTTTACCTCTCCTGATCAAGGACACACACACACACACACACACACACACACACACACACACACACACACACACACACACACACACACACACACACACACAATAAATTAGACATTATATTGTTTTCTCCTAAAGGGATTGTCCACCCCAAAAAATAAAATCTATAATTTACTCACCCTCATGTCATTCTAAACTCAATTTAATGAGTAAATGATGACTGGGGTTTTAAAACGACAAAAAGCACCATAAACGAATCATAAAAGTGATCCATACAAATTGTGCAAGTCTGAAGCTGCACTAGCTCTCTGATACAGGCATGACTTCATAGCAATGTCAGAAATTTAATATTTGAGCGAATTGTTCTTTTGAGTCTTTTCTATGAATCATTTGATTCAGATCATTCTTGAAATGGACTGATTCCCTGGAGTGGTAGATTTACAAGTGAATGACGACTTAAATTTAGGTCTGTTTCTTACACAAAGCTTTGATAAGACTTCAGAAGACAGTGCCTATGTTGTATGGACTTTATGATGCTTTTATGGTGCTTTTTTTCAGCCCCCATTCAGCTTCATTATATTGAAAAGAATGGCCACAGTTTATGTTCCTTGGAAAAAGTCATACTGGTTTGAACATCATGAGAGTGAGTAAATGACAAACTATTTTACAGAAACACTTAAGAACTTAAGATAAAACATATAATGATTCATTTTGAAATAATTTTTCAGTATACATCACTAACAAAGTCAGCGCCGGCTACTTGCAGCACTTATAATTAGATCTAATATGTTCCTTTCTCATGTGCAGGTCAGCGGTAAGACGCAGACTTATGAGACGAAGAATGTTTGTTAAGAAACTCCAGCTGTAAACGCAGCTGAGAGAAAACAGCCCTCGTGTTTTAAAAGTAAACATAGAAACGACGGGTCAACGCAGTCGGGACGCAGCGCGTTCCAGGACACTGCTGGTGTACCCTTGAACGCCTGGAGGTGTTTTGGAAAATTTGCCCTGCCACCTCCTCTGGTTATGGAATCATCTTGGAGTGCTTTGGATCAGTAATTCAGCGCTTTCTTGATCACACGTGCCCTGACCAATGTCTGGATGAAACGCTATTTCTGTTGCATTAATGCATTTTAAAGGCTAAACATGACTATGATTATCTATTAAAACATAATTCCTCTGAATTAAGCCTTCACTCTTAACAATTAAGGTTCCAAAAGGGGGTTTTCACAGTGATGCCATAGAAGAATCATTTTTAGAACATTTCATTGAACAGTTTTTAAAAGAAGAATTTTGTGTCTTATGTGAAGAACGTTTTAATAATCTAAAGAACCTTTTTTGCACTATAAAGAACCTTTTAAAGAAGTCTTTTCTATAAATCAGTTGAATCAGATCATTCTTGAATTGGACTGATTCAGTTCAACCACCGACTGAATTGTCCAGTCAGTCCACTAAAGAACCTTTATTTTTAAGTGTTCCAGTGAATATTTACACACATTTCATGTAAAAAAATTATTGAAATGCCCCCATATCTAAAATGCCATGGGGTCACCTTCAGCTTTCGACCTGATTCTGAGAGAGAATCTTTATCTAATATCTTCATCTAATCATCGTTAATTTTTAGTTAAATTAATAACTTAGAGCTGGGAGTATGTATTTAATCACAAACAGCAATGAATCAAACATTAATGAATTTTTTTTTAAAGAGCCTCACTGGCATGCAAGCTAAATCAATAATATTGCAGTAGGGAGTTCTTCATTGTACTTCATTTCTTCAGTGCATTCCCATGTCACATTTAGCATAATCCATTATATAAAATGATCATCATCTTACCTTAGCAGAGGAACTGATGGCTCTCCGAGGCGGTAGATGTTGGATAAGGCTCCTCAGGTAGGCTAAACTCACAACCTTTCTGTCTTTTCTATAACCTTTAAAGATAACCCCTCCTCACTGTATACACATAAACAAAGCACAGCATATCAGATCGATGCATTTTGGGTGTGTGCATCACGTCATCGTATCCACTGTTTAGCCCAAAACATGACCTGTGTGTTGATGAATTACACACAGCTTAAAAGTTGTTTAAGATGGAGGCCAACATGAGTACACTGACAAATCAGTGTCCTTTAAACGTTCTTTACTAGAGGTATTAAAGCTAATGTCCTTTACCCTACAGTCAACAGTGGGACATTCGACACTATGGGCAAATAGTCCAATTAAATTAACCCATTTAATTGGATTAATTTAATTAATCCAATTAAAGTATAATTTTTAAATTTTAAAAACAAAAAAATTATACTTTAATTGGATTAATTAAATTAATCCAATTAAATGGATTAATTTAATTGGATTAATTTAATTAATCCAATTAAAGTATAATTTTTAAAAAGTATAATTTTTTTGTTTTTTATTATATAATATATACATCTTTTTACAATATATGTAATTAAATATAATATATGATTAAATGTATATTAAACAAAAAACATTAAATATATAAGAATATAATTTTTAATAATAAATATATAATATCTAAATATTTTGCAATATATGTAATATATATCTAAATATTTTGCAATATATGTAATATATAGGTCTGTTGTATAGGACTAGATGTTAATATCCCTCAATAAATGCGTACTTGAGGCACAGATGAGACTCCGTGGGATGGTCAAATGAGTGATGGCACCCTTCGGGTTATCAAGTGGGCGCCCTCCTTCTTCAGTGTTTCGCTGATGGGCACACGATTCCTCCAGAGGGTTCAGCAGTGAATCCCAACGTCCCAGGTTCACTCCCTAGGTGCCATCAACTCACTTGAAGGCCCAAATGGAGTCCTTTCTTTTCATCCACAGCCACTGGCTCCCCTTTTCAGCAGCCCTGGAGAGGTCTTTGACTGCCTGCTGATGGGCCTTCCCTCGCACTCCCATCTCACTGAGTAGGCTGAATGTTGAGGTGGCTACGAACCCTCTGCAGCAGCCTGCTTCCACTGGGCGTACGTTCGCTTTCCAGCCTTGTTGTTGCGCATCGGCTGCAAGTTTAGCGTACCTCAGCCTTTTCCGTTCGTAAGCCTCCTCCACTGCACCCTCCCAGGGCACAGTGAGCTCGATGATGTAGACAAGCTTGAGTGAGGCTGACCACAGAACAAGGTCTGGTCGCTGGTTGGTAACTGCGATCTCAGCTGGGAAGCAGAGTTTCTTTTCCAAGTCTGCCAGGAGCTTCCAGTCCCGTGCTCTGCCCAGCTGCCCAGTGTCTAGGTCTTGTGGTGGTGAGGCTGGCTTGACCCTCGCCCGAACAAATGTTGTCGGCTGCCACCGGGATGACAGTAGAGGAAGGGCATTCACACTTGTCTGTCGACTTTCCAGCACTGCTGCAAGACACTTTAGCACCTGGTTGTGCCGCCAGGTATAATGGCCTTGGGTGAGGCTGGTCTTGCATCCCACTAAGATGTGCTTCAGTGTTGCTGGACTTGGACATAGAGGGCACGTGGGGTCTTTGGCATACCACAGGCTTAGGTTTGCAGGGGAAGGCAGGACATCGTAGGCAGCCCTGATGGTAAAACTTGCCCTGAATGCCTCCATCTCCCACAACTCATTCCAGGAGATCTTCATCTTCTCCACTCATTTCCATGCCATCCACTGCCCTTGCTTTGCCTGCGTCACAACTTGGGCGCACCTTCCTGCTTCCTCCTCCCGACGTACCTCCTGGACCACCAGCTCTGAGATGTAGAGGTATCATACCAACGACCTAGGCTCTTTACTGGCTTCTCGGAAACCGTTGGAATGGGTTCCTCGCCGGTGTAGAAGCGGTGGTCTGACAGCTTCCCCTTGATAATGGAGATGCTTCTGGATTTGCTCGGCTTGATCTTCATGCGAGCCCGGTCAATGTTTTCCTGGAGCTTTCTTAGCAGCCGCACAGTGCAAACCTTAGTCGTGGTGAGAATTGTGAGGTCATCCATGTAGGCTCTGAGTGGTGGCAGCCTCAGCCCTGGTTTTATTCGCTGTCCGCCATCCGTCCATCGGCAGGCCCGGATGATGATCTCCATGGCCAGGGTGAAGGCCAGCGGGGAGAAGGTGCAGCCGGCCATGATTCCCACTTCCAGGTGTTGCCATGCTGTTGTATACTCTGCTGTTATCAAGCAGAGTTGGACATCCTTGAAGTAGGCCTTGACAAGGGTTGTGGGAGCTGCTGGGACCCTGAAGTAGTCAAAGGCTGTCCACAAGAAGTTGTGAGGGACTGAGCCAAAGGCGTTCGCAAGATCGAGGAACACCACATGAAGATCTGTTCCCTCCTTTTTGGCGACCTGGATCTGATGCCAGATGACACTAGCATGATCTACACAACCAGAGAAGCCTGAGATGCCTGCTTTCTGGATTGACGTGTCAATCAGATTGTTCCTTTTGCCTGATGCAGACTGACCGGCGCCTGGTCTTTCCCGGTGATAGATGGTTGATTTTTGAGGGTCTGGAGTGTTGAGTTGGGTTTTGTGTGGAATTATGTTTGAACGAATCATCTGGAAGATTCATTTGTGTCTGATGCGCCCTCAATTCCTACAATGTCCTGCAGACTGTGGTGTGTGTCCTGCTGCTGAACTTCTGTCGACTGACTCGGCCTGCTTCTCAGAAAGTAGCTGTCGATGCGACTTCCCTGTTGACTTCCTTAGGCACCCTTTCTATATATATATTTATATATATTGTTTATTATGAAGATGTATATATTTATGAGATTCGAGATTCTGATAATATATAAAAAAAAAAAAATAAGGATATGAATATACATATACAGTGCCTAGTGAAAGTACAGTGGGGAGAACAAGTATTTGATACACTGCCGATTTTGCAGGTTTGCCCACTTACAAAGCATGTAGAAGTCTGTAATTTTTATCATAGGTATTCTTCAACTGTGAGAGACGGAATCTAAAACAAAAATCCAGAAAATCACATTGTATGATTTTTAAGTAATTAATTTGCATTTTATTGCATGACATAAGTATTTGATACATCAGAAAAGCAGAACTTAATATTTGGTACAGAAACCTTTGTTTGCAATTACAGAGATCATACGTTTCCTGTAGTTCTTGACCAGGTTTGCACACACCGCAGCAGGGATTTTGGCCCACTCCTCCATACAGACCTTCTCCAGATCCTTCAGGTTTCGGGGCTGTCGCTGGGCAATACAGACTTTCAGCTCTCTCCAAAGATTTTCTATTGGGTTCAGGTCTGGAGACTGGCTAGGCCACTCCAGGACCTTGAGATGCTTCTTACGGAGCAACTCCTTAGTTGCCCTGGCTGTGTGTTTCGGGTCGTTGTCATGCTGGAAGACCCAGCCACAACCCATCTTCAATGCTCTTACTGAGGGAAGGAGGTTGTTGGCCAAGATCTCGCGATACATGGCCCCATCCATCCTCCCCTCAATATGGTGCAGTCGTTCTGTCCCCTTTGCAGAAAACCATCCCCAAAGAATGATGTTTCCACCTCCATGCTTCACGGTTGGGATGGTGTTCTTGGGGTTGTACTCATCCTTCTTCTTCCTCCAAACGCGGCGAGTGGAGTTTAGACCAAAAAGCTCTATTTTTGTCTCATCAGACCACATGACCTTCTCCCATTCCTCCTCTGGATCATCCAGATGGTCATTGGCAAACTTCAGACGGGCCTGGACATGCGCTGGCTTGAGCAGGGGGACCTTGCGTGCGCTGCAGGATTTTAATCCATGACGGCGTAGTGTGTTACTAATGGTTTTCTTTTAGACTGTGGTCCCAGCTCTCTTCAGGTCATTGACCAGGTCCTGTTGTGTAGTTCTGGGCTGATCCCTCACCTTCCCCATGATCATTGATGATCAAAAGATTTCCAGGTTTCTCCAGAGATAATGGCTGGGCCATTCAAGAACGTTCACAGAGTTGCCCATAAGCCACTCGTGCATTGTTTTAGCTGTGTGCTTAGGGTCATTGTCCTGTTGAAAAGTGAACCTTCTGCCCAGACCGAGGTTCTGAATGCTCCGGACTTGATTTTCATTAAGGCAAACTCTATATTTTGCTGCGTTGAGCTTTCCTTCTACCCTGATGAGTCGCCCAGTCCCTGCCGCTGAAAAACACCCCCACAGCATGATGCTGCTACCACCACACTTTTCTGTTGGGATGGTATTGTGCAGGTGATGAGCAGTGCCTGGTTTCCTCCATACATGATGCTTGGAACTGAGGTTCATCAGACCAGAGAGTCTTGTTCCTCACAGTCTAAGAGTCCTTTAGGTGCTTTTTTGCAATTTCCAAGTGGGTTTTCAATGTGTCTTCACTGAGGAGAGGCTTGAGTCTGGCCACACATAAAGCCCAGATCTGTGGAGTGTTGCAGTGATGTTTGTCCTTCTGTGATTTTTCTCCCATCGCCATATATGATCACGGAGTTCAACCAGAGTGACCATCAGCTTCTTGGTCACCACTCGAACCAAGGCCCTTCTCCATCGATTGCTTAGGTTTCCCAGGAGGCCCGCTCTAGGAGGAGTCCTGGGCTGCGTTTCCCAAAAGTTGATCGTAGAACAATTGTCACCAATGGTCTCTACGATCAACTTAGGCTTATGATGCTTTTGGGAAATGCAGCCCTGGTTGGCCCTAGAGCGGGCCTCATCTGCGAAAGCGTCTAAAAAAATTGTCAAATAGGCACTATGCTTATATATGAGTCACATGTTTGAGGTATAAATAACTACATTCTCGCCTAAAAAATATTAAAACTACATTCCGTGACACAATAACGGTAGTAGGTGTGAGCGGGGCACAACCTAATGCGGGGCTAGTTGTAACACAGATGGTTTAAAACTTTCCACACATGCCAGCATGACGAAAATTTGTTTAATTTTAATTATTAAAAAATGCCATCATTTTATATGAAAAAGTTGATCATTGAATTTTATTGACAAAATATTTTAGTTTGCCTTGTATATTTTTTTTTATTAGATCAGATAACATTTTAAGCTGTCATATGGTCATGTTACAATGTAATCCTCACATGTGCCCCTCACCTATGGGGCATGTTGTCACATTTTACTTCCATTCTTTCGGGGGAAATGAAGAAAAAAGTATACACCGTATTAATGAAACAAAACCACATTATTGTACTAGACGTGTGAAATTAATGTGGGAAAAAATAAATACTCTGAACCCCAAGTGAATTTACACAAACTGAGAATGTCAAAAAGCGTTAGGTTGTGCCCTGCTCTCCCCTATTTATAAATAATATAGTGGACTTGCTCGACCGTCATGACAGTCGCCACAAGCGAAGTGATACAAACAGTGAAACGGTTCCAGTGCTGATACTGGGAGAATATCGCACAGCTTGAAAAGGCTCTCAGCCAATCAGATTCGAGAACCAGAAAGAATATATATACATTATATTGCCAAAAGTATTGGGACACCCCTCCAAATCATTGAATTCAGGTGTTCCAATCACTTCCAAGGCCAAAGGTGTATAAAATCAAGCACCTAGGCATGCAGACTGCTTCTACAAACATTTGTGAAAGAATCAGTCCATTCATGAAATTTCCTCACTACTAAATATTCCACGGTCAACTGTTAGTGGGATTATAACAAAGCAATTGGGAACAACAGCTACTCAGCCACGAAGTGGTAGGCCACGTAAAATCACAGAGCGGGGTCATGCTGAGGCGCACAGTGCGCAGAAGTCGCCAACTTTCTGCAGAGTCAATAGCTACAGACCTCCAAACTTTGTGTGGCCTTCAGATTAGCTGAAGAACAGTGCATAAAGAGCTTCATGGAATGCGTTTCCATGGCCGAGCAGCTACATCCAAGCCTTACATAACCAAGTGCAATGCGAAGCGTCGGATGCAGTGGTGTAAAGCATGCCGCCACTGGATTCTAGAGCAATGGAGACGTGTTTTCTGGAGTGACGAATCACGCTTCTCTGTCTCCAATCCAGTGGACGAGTCTGGGTTTGGCGGTTGCCAGGAGAACGGTACTTGCCTGATTGCATTGTGCCAAGAGTAAAGTTTGGTGGAGGGGGGATTATGGTGTGGGGTTGTTTTTCAGGGGTTGGGCTTGGCCTCTTAGTTCCAGTGAAAGGAACTCTTAATGCTTCAGCATACCAAGACATTTTGGACAATTTCATGCTCCCAACTTTGTGGGAACAGTTTGGGGATGGCCCCTTCCTGTTCCAACATGACTGCGCACCAGTGCACAAAGCAAGGTCCATAAAGACATGGATGAGCAAGTTTGGTGTGGAGGAATTTGACTGGCCTGCACAAAGTCCTGACTCAACCCGATAGAACACCTTTGAGATGAATTAGAGCAGAGACTGCGAGCCAGGCCTTCTCGTCCAACATCACTGCCTGACCTCACAAATGCGCTTCCAGAAGAATGGTCAAAAATTCCCATAAACACACTCCTAAACCTTGTGGAAAGCCTTCCCAGAAGAGTTGAAGCTGTTATAGCTGCAAAGGGTGGGCCAACTCCATATTAAACCCTACGGATTAAGAATGGGATGTCATTAAAGTTCACGTGCGTGTAAAAGCAGGTTTCCCAAAACTTTTGGCAATATAGTGTATATATAGGAAATTATTTAAATGTTTTTCATGATTGTTCAGTGCATTCTATTTTGATATAGTGAGATGAGATGAGCACATTTGCAGAAGTTCACATGCTAAAATCTCTCGAACCAAACAAGTGCTTATAAGCAAAGTAATGTCAATTTTTAGGGTGTGCACTTGAAAAATCATCTTAATCACTGCAAAGAAAACAACAACAAAATGATGTAGGCTTCTATCTCATCTCTCTACAAGCTCTGATAAACTCCAGCAGTAGATGGATTTTTTTTTACAATACCCCTTACAATCATGCACAATAAGAACAAAAATCTGCCCTACTGCACCATTACAGAAGAAATAATATTTCCTAACCACAGTATTTAAGAGTGCGCAGGCAGGCAGGGAGGAGCTGCTCTCCAGGGCATCACCAGCAAACGCAGTCATCTGAAAGATTTCACGTGGAAAACTGTCAGTGAATCCACCGCTTACGTGACTCTTTCATCAGTATTTGTGCTGTGATGATGTGTTGAAGGCCATCAAAATAATAATAATAATTTTTAAAAAAAAATCTGTCACATGAACCAAGACTGGCAAAATGATAAGAGCTAATCTTTTAAAAACTGACTATAAACTACATTTGAGCTTTTTGTTTTCTTCAAACATTGAAAAAAAAACCTGTTGGGGGTCTTAGAAACACGAGTAAATGCAATGAATTCTCACATGCCAATTTATTTGATTGATGTACACACTGTAGAAATACACTACACATCTGCCACTTGTTGGTTTCAGTTTGTTTTATTGCATTATTCTAAAATGTATTCTCACTGGGGTCAGACTGACCCCAAACAAACATCTCTATACATGAAAAGTACATGCTGATAAAACAGTGTAAAAGCCTCAATAATGCTACTGGGTTTTGATGAGGTTAGTGGAATATATTACACGAATCTGAATAGAAGATAATAGGTTAATTTAGAAATTATCATTATTTTATGCAAACAGAGTCTCTGAAAAGAAAGTGATGTCATTCTCAAGAGAACAGTAAGCATTAAAATTAAAATTGAAACAAAAATGTAGATAAAAATAACAATATAAAATGTTTTATATTTGACTGTCTAATCTGATTTGAAATGCAGAATTGAGAATTTTTTTCATCTACATTATCAATAATGTTTACATTTTTAATTGTTATGAGCACATTCTGAAAATATCATATAGCATTACATTTAAATCTGACTGTAACCTAAACCAGATGATGTTGTTGTGTGCTGTAATGTGACCTCTTGTGCATGTGCTGGAGCACATATGCAAGTACCCAAAGCTTCAAAAAGGGAGATAATCTTTAGAAACTAAACTAAAATGCTCATGGACTGATATCTACAATGGAAAACTTAGCAGAATAGAAGCACAGTTGTTCCAGGGTGCAGAGAACCACCTGTGTCAATATTGACCCATCTACTATTGATCTACTCGGTACAATCCAAAAGGCTCAGTTTGTGTCCTGAAAATGTTGTCATTTAGCCTCTTAAAGCAGTATAAAACGAATGTAATTAACAACTTAAATCAGTCAAAGTTGTGTCATTTACATTCAATTAAAAAAAAAACCCAACTAAAATAAGCGCATGTCGTAAACAGTATAGGTATGACAATGACATAGAGTACTTGACTACTTATTAAACAGCAGATCCATGATTAAATAATCTGATCTTTGTATTTGTAAGATAAACATTATGGAAAGGTGGAGTTGCTTGATGCTTAAAGTGGATTAGCCATAAAGACCATATACCTGGATCAATATCCCTTTGTTTAAAGGGGAAGGTTAGGGTTAGAAATAGGTACACCGTTATGATAGTTCAATAAGAATGTTCCTCCATGACCAAAAAAACGATGTTGAACCAGGAACATGTCCTATTAGGAAATTAATGCTGTAAACAGAATAACGAAGACGCCCCCAACTGGACAAGAATGAAACCTGCAGAAACACAGGCCCTTCTTGCAAATATAGAAGATAATTGTACTGTATGTTGTATATTACATATATATTGATATTTGTGCTATATTATTACAAACCCTTCAAATCCACATTTGTTTATAAGCATGAGAGGGGTTTCAATATTGCTTTGTTTGCGATTGCATGTCATCTTGGATTCCACCCACCGACCCTAAAAACGAGACCAAAGTTTAGAAACAACCTGTCTGTAACTGAACATGTCTAAACGTAAATTAAATATATTCAAGTCAGTCAAACATATAGAACCAAATGTGCAAATGACATGAGCAAGGAGAAACTTACTGAAGCATCGCTGCACTTTCTCAGATCTTTTCAACAGGATATAAGCCGCAATGATGGTAATGAGGCCGGCTAAGAATCCTCCGATCACGTATCCGATGAGCTTCGCATAGTAAGAATCATTCTCTGAGAGACACACAGAGCGAGACATGAAGGCAATTGTATGTTTACTCACACACACACACACACTTTTAATTGCTAGTAACATACCGTATACATAAAGGGTTCCGATTTTGTCATCAGCACCGTTGGCCCTGCACAAAAAAACAGTGCCGTTGTCATCTTCTGATGTTCCTGCGACTTCCCAAGCAGCTACATCTCCACTGGACTTTTTATAACAGTACGCTTTCATTGACTGAGGAAAGGAGAAAGATTTATGATCATTTAGGGGCTATGGAGGCTATCCACCACTGAATAAAGAAATAAAAAAGGTAATTGCGACTTTTTATCTCACAATTCTGACTTTTATACGAGTTTACATCTAATAAATCTGCCTTTTTTCCCCAGAATTGCAAGATATTACGGAGCACCTAAAGGGACATAGTGAAGGGAAAAAATGAGATGGAAGAAAAAATATTTGTCAGTGCTTTTTGTGCAAATGTTTTGCGTTCCCCCAAAAAACTTTGTGTTCTCTTGCAAAAACATTTGCGTTCTGCCAAGAAACTGCGTTCGCTCGCAAAGAGCTCAAAACATTTTGCGAGTGAACGGAAAGTTTCTCGGGGGAACACAAAACGTTTTGTGAGCAAACGCAGAGGGAGCTCAAAGTTTTTGCGATCGATCGCAACGTTTCTTGGGGAACGCAAAGGTTTTGCGAGCGAACGCAAAGGTTTTGCGAGCGAACGTAACGTTTCTTGGGGGAGCGCAAAGGTTTTGCAAGTGAACGCAAAGTTTCTCGGGGAACACAAAACTTTTTGCGAGCAAACAAGAAGTTTCTCTGGGGAACTCAAAATGTTTTGAGATCGAACGTAACGTTTCTTGGGGGAGTGCAAAGGTTTTGTGAGCGAACGCAAAGTTTCTTGGGGGAGCGCAAAGGTTTTGCGAGTGAACGCAAAGTTTCTCGGGTGACCGCAAAGGTTTTGCAAGTGAACGCAAAGTTTCTCGGGGAACACAAAACTTTTTGCGAGCAAACAAGAAGTTTCTCTGGGGAATTCAAAATGTTTTGAGATCGAACACAAAGTTTCTCTGGGGAATGCGAAACATTTTGCGAAAAAACGCAAAATTTCTCTGGGGAACGCGAAAAGTTTTGCAAGCGAACGCAACGTTTCTCGGGGGAACACAAATGTTTTGCGAGCGAACGCAAGTTTCTCGGGGGAGCGCAAAGGTTTTGCGAGTGAGCGCAAAGTTTCTCGGGGGAACGCAAAACGTTTTGTGAGCAAACGCAGGGGGAGCGCAAAGGTTTTGCGATCAAACGCAACGTTTCTTGGGGGAACGCAAAGGTTTTGCGAGCGAACGCAACGTTTCTCGGGGGAACGCAAAGGTTTTGCGAGCAACCGCAAAGTTTCTCGGGGGAACGCAAAGGTTTTGCGAGCAACCGCAAAGTTTCTCGGGGGAACGCAAAATGTTTTGAGAGCAAACACAAAGTTTCTCTGGGGAACACGAAAAGTTTTGCAAGCGAACGCAATGTTTCTCGGGGGAACGCAAAGGTTTTGCGAGCGAACGCAACGTTTCTCGGGGGAACGCAAAGGTTTTGCGAGCAAACGCAACGTTTCTCGGGTGAGCGTAAAGGTTTTGCAAGTGAACGCAAAGTTTCTTGGGAAACACAAAACTTTTTGCGAGCAAACAAGAAGTTTCTCTGGGGAACTCAAAATGTTTTGAGATCGAACACAAAGTTTCTCTGGGGAATGCAAAACATTTTGCGAACAAACGCAAAATTTCTCTGGGGAACGCGAAAAGTTTTGCAAGCGAACGCAACGTTTCTCGGGGGAACACAAATGTTTTGCGAGCGAACGCAAGTTTCTCAGGGGAGCGCAAAGGTTTTGCGGGGGAGCGCAAAGGTTTTGCGAGTGAGCGCAAAGTTTCTCGGGGGAACGCAAAACGTTTTGTGAGCAAACGCAGGGGGAGCGCAAAGGTTTTGCGATCAAACGCAACATTTCTTGGGGGAACGCAAAGGTTTTGCAAGCGAACGCAACGTTTCTCGGGGGAACGCAGAGGTTTTGCGAGCAACCGAAAAATTTCTCGGGGGAACGCAAAACGTTTTGCGAGCAAACGCAAAATTTCTCTGGGGAACGTGAAAAGTTTTGCAAGCGAACGCAATGTTTCTCGGGGGAACGCAAAGGTTTTGCGAGCGAACGCAACGTTTCTCGGGGGAGCGCAAAGGTTTTGCGAGCGAACGCAACGTTTCTCAGGGGAACGCAAAACTTTTTGCAAGCAAACAAGAAGTTTCTCTGGGGAACGCAAAATGTTTTGAGCGAACACAAAGTTTCTCTGCATTTGCGAGACAACACAAAAAGCATTGACAAATATTTTTTCAGTTTATACTTTAGGGGCTCTGTAATACATAAACTAGCAATTGCAAGAAAATGTGAGAATTGTGAGCTGACTTTTTTTCTTAGAATTGGACTTTATAACTTGCAACTGCAAGTTTATATCTCACAATTCTACAGAGCCCCTAAAGGGACATGGTGGTGCGTTCCCCCGAGAAACGTTTGCGAGAATGCAAAATCATTGACATAATTTTATCTCCCATCTCAATTTTTTATTTTCTTCACTATGTCCCTTTAGGGGCTCCGTACAATTGACTTTTTTCTCGCAATTATGACTTTATTTCTCAGAATTGTCAGTTTACATCTCGCAATTCTGAGGGAAAAAATTCCGAATTGTTAGATAAAAAGTCACTATTGCATTTTGTATTTTTTTTTATTCCGTGCGGAAACAAGCTTCCATAAGGGGCACTATTAATTTACAAATGAGAAAGCGTATATTTTCTATTTCTTATTCCATTGTCCAATACAATGATCTTTTAATATATAGTTAATTAAAAATATTCTAATATCTAATTTGTTAAATATTATTATTTTATTATTAAGCATTACATTCCATAAGTTTGTGACACCCAGGAAGTGACATCATTTGGACACGTTCTACAGCATTGTGGAAAGTGAAGTAAATAATCACATTTCTTTTTTTATTATTGTACAAATTGTAGTGTTGGCTGCTTTTGTCAACCTCACCCATTTAAACCATTTAAATCCAAGTTATTGTAGAAATAAAAAAAGTTTTGAGTTTTGGGCCAAATTTAAAAGCGTCCTAGAATGCACCACATCAATGTGCAGAGCTGTAGGCTAATCTAGGCAAAGAGTGGCTACTTTTAAAGCAAGTTTTGATTGTTGATCTCAGCATTTGTGTTGTTTCTTAGTTTTGACGACACCATTATTATAAAATGTCGAAAATAGTCAAAATAAAGATTTAGTAGGAGTGTCCAAACTTTTGCTAGTGTACAGAATGTGCACCACAATAATTGAAAGAGAAGTCAGTTCTTCACCTGAGCGGGTAAGTATTTGGTTTTGTCTCCTGGACAAGACACCGAATCATTGACCTTTGAACCCATGATGTAAAAGCGGATGCTTTGAGATGTCAGGCCACTGTAACCACATTCAAAGGTGACTGTTTTCCCGGTCTCCGAGGTCAAATTTTGTGGAAGTACAATGGGTATTAATGCTGAGGAGAGAAACAACAGATCACAGCGTAAGCAGAAAGGCTTTGCTGATTTGACTAAGAAATTATCAACTTTTTGCCTATTCTAATGGCCACATCTACACTCTTAAAAATAAAGGTTCTTTATTGGCATCAATGGTTCCATGAAGAAACTTTGACATCCACGGAACCTTTCCATTCCACAAAAGGTTCTTTATAGTTTTAAAAATGGTTATTTTAAGAACTGTTCACTAAAAGGTTCTTTAGGGAACCAAACATGGTTCTTCTATGAAATCACTGTGAAAACCCCCTTTTGGAACTGTTGTTTTTGAGAGTGTATACACAAAATAGCCAGTAAAGTCTAAAAAATCTATATAAAAGATCAAATTAAAGGGAACATTTTAAAATACTCTCATTTCGAGCCATTAAACAATACAAAATCCTTCTTTACCAACTGCTATTTGCATTGTTCCATTACAGAATTTCAACTTTCGAGTTTAAAAGTCAAGGATCTTGAACTATCCAAGCACCCATCTTTCATAAGCATTAGAATGAAATATGAAAACACACCGTTTGTAAGTGAAGCAAACTGCAGCACTAAGATCAGAAGCTTCATCAGATGGACAGCGGTTTGGATCTTCATCCTTCCCATTTCATCAGTTGTCACAGGGCCACGAAAAGCCCTTTCTGCTGGTACAGTCCCTCGGGCGATCGCTCAGTAGCGGAGCGGATGAAAGCCGTGCTCGTTCTCAGTAGACACTGTGATGAAAACACCGTGGATGACAGAGGATGCTCATTTGCAAGGAAATCTTCCAAGAAAGTTTTAGGCTGGGCTGGGGCATACCCTTTTCCAACCTTTACAACAGAGTGCGTCACTCTCTTTACTCTGCTTAGCACTGATTTCTTTATGCTTTCCCTTTCTCCTGGCATTACCATTTGAGTATAAGGCATTTTACTGCCAAAACAGTGAAGATGTAAATTTACATTAGCCAGAAAGACACATTTTTTCCACCCAGCATTGGTTCAGGATACTAAGTAGCTTTCTCTTATGCTACTAGAGATGCTAGTAGAGTTCTCTCATGCATTCATTTGCACAAACCTATAATAAACAGGAGAATAAAAGAATAAGAATAAGAAATTAAGAATGAAAAACGTGAAAATTTGAGCTGTTAACATGATTGCACAATCCCAGGAATATTATAGCCATTGACTAAATACACATTATAATCTGATATAGCCATGTGAAATAATAATAAATATAATAATAATAAACATACACACACATGCACTTGATACATGAGGTGTTTTTTGTGTCAGAAATAATACACAGCTAAGAACACACATAAACTTTAACATATTAACACATATTTATAAATAAATGTTACATACTCTACTTTTATTCAGCAAGGACACATTAAATTGATCAAAAGTGACAAGACATCTATAATGTTACAAAAGATTTCTATTTCAAATTGATGCTGTTCTTACTCTTTATTATTCATCAGGATCCTGAAAAAAATATCAGGGTTTCTACAAAAATATGAGGCAGCGCAACTATTTATAACATTAATAATAAGAATGTTTCTTGAGCATCAAATCAGCATATTAATGATTTCTGAAGGAGTAATGATGCTGAAAATTCAGCGTCGATCACAGAAATAAATTACATTTTAAAATATAATAAAAAAAGTTATTTCAAATTGTAATAATATTTCACAATATTACTGTTTTTTTACTGTATATTTGATCAAATAAAAGCAGAATTGGTGAGCAGAAGAGCTTCTTTCAAAAACATTAAAAAATCTTACCAACCCCAAACTTTTGAACAGCAGTGTATATTTATAAATATAATTTATATATTTAAAAAATGCTGATGCTTTTATGTCAAGTTTCTAAAGCACAAGTAACCACACGTTTACAGTTTTTTTATTAAAAAATTATGTCTTTATTTCAGTATTTAAAAGGCATATATTAAAGGGCAACATTTACTGTAGATTTTGTTGAAAAGAATTTAAAAGAAAAAGCAGTCAGATTACTGTATGTCAAGTTAGAATTTCTATATTGTACATATATTCATATCAGCTACTTTCATGAACATAAAAACAGAAAAATAAGCATATAGAATAAGAGCTAAATTGTCTTGTTTGACTTTTATTGTCTATTCGACAGGCTACTAAATTACTAACAAATGTTATTCAGAAGGTTATAGTACAAAATCTGGATAACAATATAGCAGCTTAACATAAAATTAGACATAAACTTGAATTAAACAGTGCATTGCATAGTAAAGAAGCTATTCATATATGTACATCAATATAAGCAACAATACTGACCTCCACAGCAATGAGTTTATTCATACTGCTCTCTAAACCAGTCTTTGGTTTGGATCTTATCAGTGTTTAACGCAGAAAAGAATAGAAAATAAAATACATGTAAAATACATGAAGGTTTCATGAAACATTTTCAAATGTCACTGTGTTGGCCATTTAAATTTACAAAACCTATTTAAGTACACATTTAACCATGGCACACTTCACAGAGGCCTGTATTATTAAGTAAATCCTACTTATAAGTTCATGTACTAAAGATTTGACTTATATGCCTTATTATTATGTAGCATATACTGTAATGTACCTGTGCCACTGGTAAACAAAATTGAGATAAATACTGTATCAGTCCTCATCAGATTTAGGATTGTGACAAAATAAATTGTATTTTCTTGCTGTCTGGAGTACATATGT
Organism: Coreius guichenoti; assembly: GCA_039654105.1. Classification (NCBI taxonomy): domain Eukaryota; kingdom Metazoa; phylum Chordata; class Actinopteri; order Cypriniformes; family Gobionidae; genus Coreius; species Coreius guichenoti. Next base: position 7,530,969 of record CM077176.1, on the reverse strand, counting down.
CTGTTTGTACAGCATTTTATTACTTAAATTAAGAGAAAAATGTTTTTTTTTTTATTTTATTTTTTATCTGACTACAGCTGAACATGACCATATATTTAATTCTTCTTGGTACCAAACACTCTGTACAAACCTGCAAATAAACTAGGATAAAAAATATCCTTGAAAGTTTTACAAAATATTTATTATTTAATTTATATGTTTTTGTATATATATATATATATATATATATATATATATACACTACCAGTCAAAAGTTTGGAATCATTACGATTTTTTAATGGTTTTGAAAGAAGTCTCTTCTGCTCACCAAGGCTGCATTTATTTGATCAAAAATACAGCAAAACAGTATTATTGAGTAATATTTTTACAATTTAAAATAACTTTTTTCTATTTGAATATATTTTAAAATGTAATTTATTCCTGTGATTCAAAGCTGATCATGTGACACTGAAGACTGGAGTAATGATGCTGAAAATTCAGCTTTGCATCACAGGAATAAATTACATTTTAAAATATATTCAAATAGAAAACAGTTATTTTACATTTTAATAATATTTCACAATATTACAGCTTTTTTTGTATTTTTAATAACATAAATGCAGCCTTGGTGAGCAGAAGAGACTTCTTTAAAAACATGAAAAATTCTTAATGATTTCAAACTGTTGACTGGTAGTGTATATACACTCACCTAAAGGATTATTAGGAACACCATACTAATACTGTGTTTGACCCCCTTTCGCCTTCAGAACTGCCTTAATTCTACATGGCATTGATTCAACAAGGTGCTGAAAGCATTCTTTAGAAATGTTGGCCCATATTGATAGGATAGCATCTTGCAGTTGATGGAGATTTGTGGGATGCACATCCAGGGCACAAAGCTCCCGTTCCACCACATCCCAAAGATGCTCTATTGGGTTGAGATCTGGTGACTGTGGGGGCCATTTTAGTACAGTGAACTCATTGTCATGTTCAAGAAACCAATTTGAAATGATTCGAGCTTTGTGACATGGTGCATTATCCTGCTGGAAGTAGCCATCAGAGGATGGGCACATGGTGGTCATAAAGGGATGGACATGGTCAGAAACAATGCTCAGGTAGGCCGTGGCATTTAAACGATGCCCAATTGGCACTAAGGGGCCTAAAATGTGCCAAGAAAACATCCCCCACACCATTACACCACCACCACCAGCCTGCACAGTGGTAACAAGGCATGATGGATCCATGTTCTCATTCTGTTTACGCCAAATTCTGACTCTACCATCTGAATGTCTCAACAGAAATCAAGACTCATCAGACCAGGCAACATTTTTCCAGTCTTCAACTGTCCAATTTTGGTGAGCTCGTGCAAATTGTAGCCTCTTTTTCCTATTTGTAGTGGAGATGAGTGGTACCCGGTGGGGTCTTCTGCTGTTGTAGCCCATCCGCCTCAAGGTTGTGCGTGTTGTGGCTTCACAAATGCTTTGCTGCATACCTCGGTTGTAACGAGTGGTTATTTCAGTCAAAGTTGCTCTTCTATCAGCTTGAATCAGTCGGCCCATTCTCCTCTGACCTCTAGCATCAACAAGGCATTTTCGCCCACAGGACTGCCGCATACTGGATGTTTTTCCCTTTTCACACCATTCTTTGTAAACTCTAGAAATGGTTGTGCGTGAAAATCCCAGTAACTGAGCAGATTGTGAAATACTCAGACCGGCCCGTCTGGCACCAACAACCATGCCACGCTCAAAATTGCTTAAATCACCTTTCTTTTCCATTCTGACATTCAGTTTGGAGTTCAGGAGATTGTCTTGACCGGGACCACACCCCTAAACGCATTGAAGCAACTGCCATGTGATTGGTTGATTAGATAATTGCATTAATGAGAAATTGAACAGGTGTTCCTAATAATCCTTTAGGTGAGTGTATATATACAGCTCTGGAAAAAATTAAGAGACCATTTAACATTGATTTATCAATGTTAAGTGGTCTCTTATTTTTTTCCAGAGCTGTGTGTGTGTGTATGTGTACACACAAACATGTAAATTAAATAATAAATAAAAATGGATGTCTGGCCTAGGAAAATTGACAGCTTCACCCTTCATTCAAATATTATTAAAAATTTGATTTTGCAAGCATATTGCATAGTTGTGTTTGGAGTCAATTGTTTCATTTTTCATATCGGCAATTGTGCGGACATAATTTTTGGCCAGGCTGTCATACAAAGAAATGATGAGTGCATGCAAAAACAAGAGCGAACCAATGAAATATTAATAATTGATTATGTTGTAGTCAATGTTTGTTTTTTCCTGTCAGCTTGTTGTTTTTGCTATGTTAAAACCTGTAGCTGTAATTGGCCAAATAATTTTGTCAGATAAATACCTTAACCAAGTTTAGCGGGGTTTTTTTTCTTTCCTCATATTTATAATTTAAAAGTATTAAATATTTTCCTCATATTTTTTGAAGGTATAATCGAACTTTTAGGGTTATTAAAAACAAATATCCCCTCCAGACATCACTTTTGGCCACTACTGTATGTGTGTGTGTGTGTGTGTGTGTGTATATATATATATATATATATATATATACACACACACACACATTCATATATATATGAGCGGTTTTGGGTTGAGCCAAAATTGCCAATTTGATTACCATACCGTATCTTATTCTTACTTTGGAGACAGAGTTTGAAAAAAAAGAAAACTTATTTTATGGTAATTGCCAGCATCAGTAATGGTTCTTGACCTCCATGAGTCAGATATTGCAAAAGATATTTGTCCTTGAGACAGGTTGATCATCATAGAACATCTGATCAACATCAGACGTCTGATCTCAGCCACAGATCCGAGCAACCAATCTGACCTCAACAGGCAATATTTCAGTCTCATATAAAACATTTTTCCACTCTAAATGACTATGGTGTAACCGCCCGTGCCATTTTGTGCACTCCTGGGGAGTTCTCATACATCTATGGAGGTAAATGTGAGAGAGAAGTCAGGTAAAGTTTGTTTTAATGATATGTAAACTGATGAAAATGTGCCAGTCGTCCTGCATCACTCACCCTCATGGCTGTAGAAATCCAGGGCAGAAAGCGTGACACACGGGTGTAAACGCCGGGCTTCTTTGCCATGGCGCAGCCTGTGCCCCAGCTTACCACCCCCAGCAAACGATAGCGGCTGGTCTTAGAAAGGACATCCGCTGCTACAAAAGGACCACCACTGTCCCCCTGACATCATATGAGAGATGATACGTCATATCAATATAAATGGAAGCATGTAGTTTTCTAAAAACCATATTTATACAATTTTTACACTAACTGTCTGGTTACCAACATTCTTTAAAACAGGTAAACTTGAGAGTGAGTAAATGATGACAAAATTGTAATTTTTTGGGTGAACTAGCCCTTTAACTAATGGTAACAAAGATGAATAAATACTATACCAAATGTATTGCTCATTGTTAATGTTAATGTATTTACTCTTACTGTAAAGTGTTACCCATATTTTAGTATTATTATATACTATTATAGTATTTTTTAAATAGCTTTTTATTTTTATATTTTAATTTTTGTTTTAAGTTTTAGTAATTTTGTTATGTGCTTGTCATTTTTGTTAGGTTTTTTTTTTTTTGTATTTATATTTATATTTATTTCAGTTTTAGTAATTCAACTTATTTTATTACAGTTAGTGGCCAAGGCTGGTTTTACAGAGGACCACCGCTGTCCCCCATGAGAGTTGATACCATAACTGCGCTCATATCAGTTCACAATTTCACACAGCCACCTGCACATTAGTTATGAATATCTCCCTCTAGTGGCTGTGTGCAGTGCTGCTCAGATGTAGACCAGTGGTTTTCAATCCTGGTCCTGGGGATCCACCACTCTGCACATTTTTTATGTCTCTCTTTTCTGACACACTTATGCTGCGTCCCAATTCGCATACTATCCATTCTAAATAGTATTCAAAAACTAGAATTAATGTGTCCCAAATCGTAGTATGTTGAAATGAGTATTCCAAAGATACCCGGACACTGTACAACTGTCACTGATTCCCTCAACAAAACACCAATAGGATTTTCCCATAGGCTTTTGGATTATCGCTAAAAACAAGCTCTGTGATCAACAAAAGTTTATGATACTGACACGTTTTGTCCATCAAGATAAATACCACAGTTGAACACAACTTTTATTAATTTTGAAGCCTAAATGCAGTTGCCAGAAGTAAAAAGCTAAAACGGACTACACTACAGTCCCGTGATTTCAACGTCACCATCACTAAGCTTCCGACAACTCTTTCAGCTTTTATCTAAAAACATTTTCCCAGAACGTTTGAGTTAACCTAGTTTATTAGAGCACAATTATGAGAATAATGAGGCTGTAAAAGCGACTGAGTTTGCCTTTTCGGCATGATGACGTTTAATCTCCTCGACAGCCTCTGTAGTCCCGTTTAGCCACTTGTTAGCAACCGCCTTTTTCAAGACACATAACAGCTTCAAAAAATCACGAGTGGGGTAATACTGATGTATTTTAAGTTGTAGAATAAAACGTGAAAGTGTTTTGAGCTTGTGTTCACCACAGATCTTATTTCAGTCATTTAACCAAAACCCCATTCAAAAAACCCATTGACTTCAGGACGATGGAACCAGAAGTGCTAAAACGCTAACCTGTTTCCGCGTTTTGGCCTACAAAGTGATGTCATACCTGCACCATTCTATTGCCGACAACCCATTGCGAGTTGGGCGAGGATTCGATTAGAACTACAAACACAAAAAGTGTTAAAAAAAACTACAAACATGGCAGATGTGCGAGACCGGTGACAGGATGCATGTAACTAAACACCAGAGCTGTCCGTTAAAGACGAAGTAGTCTGTCCCAAAGTTTGCCTACTCTTCTTTCTTCACAAAAACAGCACATACGTTTAGGGCATAGTATAAGTAGGCAAATTGGGATGCAGCATAAGTTCAGTTCACAGAGCTCTCACCTAATAAGCTGATGATCTGAATCAGGTGGTGTAAATAAGGAGCGCCAGATGCAATAAACTGAATTTAGCGACACCACTGGTGGTGGGTCCCCGGGACCAGGATTGAAAACCACTGATAGACTGATGATGTCATAGCTGACTGGCAGATAATGTACCTGGCAGGAGTCGGTTCCTCCCTTCTCATAACCGGCACAGAACATGGTGGTGGTGACCTGGTTGTCATAATAATCAGGACCATTGCACACAGTATCACTGATGATGGGCACATTGGCTTCCTGGAGGACGTTGGCCTGAGTGCCTGTAAGAAATAATGACACGTGAAGGAGGGTGTCAGAATGAAACAAAAAGTTTCCTTAAGAATCCTTAAGTGAATATTGAGGGTTTTCAACCTAATGTCAACAGTTGCCTTCAAGTCATGTTAATGTTCATATTTAAAAGAAGTGTAATGCATTACACTAAAAACACATTCCATAGTTAATAACAGTGTTGCATTGTCACTTTTTATGGAAAGTAAGTTTTGCTTTACTTTTTCTCACTGTTGTGACATAGGACAAGGACATAATAAGTTATAAAAATTATAATTTTGAATGTCATGATACATTGTATCCTGTGATTCCTGTGTAAATGCATTTGTGCTGCAATTAAAAGATATGGAAACACATATATGATATTGTATAAACATTATATGCATATATAAGCACAAATGCATTTACACACAAAACAATGTATCATGACATTCACAATAATAATCTTACTATTATGATCCAGACCAATTCGTTTCAGGCATGTTCCAGAAAACCCCAAGTTTTCCATTGGTGATTCAGTTGCAAATTGGCAGTGTTTATGTGCATTCATCTCATAAATATGGTCATTCTGACATAACATGAAGGCTGGCATGCTGTCAATCACTTATACGTGACCCTCAGTGTTTATGAACAAACAGGAAATGTGTTTATAGTAAATGGAAGCTTAGCACGTAAGTGGGCAGCATCATGAATAAACATGGATTTACATACAACTTTTCTAAAAGTATCGTACTGAAAAATTACATTTGCTAGAATAAGAATGATGCAGTGCTATTTTATTATCTTTATATACTATATAGTATTCACATATATTTATTATAGTATTATTTAAGTAATATTATTATAGTTTTATTTAATTAAATTTTAAGTTTGTCATTTTTTTTCATGTGCTTTTGATATTTAAAAAAAAATCTGTTTAGATTTAATTTATATTTAGTAAATTCAAACTTAAATTAAAATGAAAAATCTTATATAAAATAAAATAAGTATAAAATAAAATATTTACAGTATATTTTACTTTATCTATTGTATTTCAATTAAGAAAGATGGAAATAATTATTTATTATGGGAATAATATACTTAAAATACTTAATGTAATGTAATTTAAACAAAATGCAATTAGCTGAACTTAAAGGAAGCTTTTCTGACCTACTTAAGTAGGACTTAAATTCATCTTTATATGTAATCATTTAATCTCATTTCTATTAAAAATTGTATGTCATGTATTTCAACATACTTGTTATTACATTTGTAATGATGAAGTTAGAATTAAAGGATTAGTTCACTTCAAAATGAAAATTTCCTGATAATTTACTCACCCCCATCTCATCCAAGATGTTCATGTCTTTTTTTCTTCAGTCGAAAAGAAATTAAGTTTTTTGAGGAAAACATTCCAGGATTTTCCTTCATATAATGTATTTCAATGGCAACGGTTGAAGGTCCAAATCAATGCAGTTTCAAAGCGCTTCGAAGGGCTTCAGAGGCTCTGCACTATCCCAGCTGAGGAATAGGGTCTTATCTAGTGAAACGATCGGTCATTTTCAAGAAAAAAATTTAAATCTATATATTTTTTAACCACGAATGCATGACTTCAGTCTTGTGATTATTCACGGCGTATGACGTCATCACTCCGGAAAGGTCACGTGTGACGTACGTGGAAGTACCGTCCCAGTGCCGTAAAACTCCATCTAATCTTCTCCTCCAACTTGTCCGACATCGTTGTTTTACCTTTATTTTTTGTAAATGCCGTTTGATTTAGTCTTTGCACGTTCCTTTTAACACTGGGTCGGTACTTCCACGTCCGTCACGGCCGCGACCTTTCCGGCGTAATGACGTCATACGCCGTGAAGAATCACAACACCGAAGTCGAGCATTCGTGGTTAAAAAGTATATAAATTGTTATTTTTTCTTGAAAATTACTGATCATTTCGCTAGATAAGACCCTATTCCTCGGCTGGGATCGAGCAGAGCCTCTGAAGCCCTTTTGAAACTGCATTGATTTGGACCTTTGAAGACCATTGTGTGAAGAAAAATCCTGGAATGTTTTCCTCAAAAAACTTAATTCCTTTTCGACTGAAGAAAGAAAGACATCAACATCTTGAATGACATGGGGGTGAGTAAATTATCAGGAAATTTTCATTTTAAAGTGAACTAATCCTTTAAGTACATTTAAAATAGCTTAAACATCAAATAACAATACAGTTAAATTTATATTAAAATTATATTTATACATGCTTTAGTATGTTAGTCAACATAAGTCAAAATAACATGTCAAAATAAGTGTACTTTAAAGTTTGACAAAAGATTATTAAAGCAGAATGATTTATAATGTACTTTAAAGTAAAAATTTTAATTTGACATTATTGCAAAAGGCACTTTTTCATGAAAGTCTAATCTCTTTAAGTACACTTTAGTAGTCTTTTATTTCATTTAACATATTATCAAGTACAGCTTTTTTTCAAATTACTTTTAAAAGTACTTTTATGATTTGAAGTACACTAAGGCCTGGTTTTACAGACAGGGCTTAGATTAAGCCAGGATTAGGCCTTCAATTAGGACATTTAAGTATCTTTTATAAACATGCCTGGTGTGCATCAAAATGGTTTGAGATCATTTTAAGATATGTCAGTGCAAGTTGCTTTCAGTTAAAACAGCTCAAACATGCATTTTAGTCTGGGAATAGCTTAAGACTTGTCTGTGAAACCGGGGGTACAAGTGCACTGGACATTCAATACTATTAAGCACACTTCTTTTTCACAAGGGATAACAACACTTGAATGATGTAATAGAATCAAACTCCACCTGCAGGAATTATTGGAGAAACATAACCAGATATTCCCCCACCATGAAAAGTATTTTTATACTAAAGAATGAATTTAAGCGCTTTTATGTGCTTGTAAGTACTAAAAAGTCTAGTAAATTGAAATTATTGCCTGGTATCTGACAGCAGGTCGCAGACATGATTAATTCAAGCACAACAGCACTCACAGGTCACTGACACAAAGGTCAAAGAGAGACAGGCAGACAGCGAGTCTGATAAACACTGTAATGCAGCACTACAGTGACCTTTAATTAAAGACACAGAATGAGACATTACTAACCATAATACTCCATGTTACCCCAGCCGGTTACTGTACCCATCTGCCCATCCGCCAAACGCTGGCCGTAGGTCGGAAGACACACTGGCTGTATATAATCTAAAACACCAAAAGAGATGATGTCAACTGGGAGGAAAACTGTTTCACACAGTCATTCACAATTCTATGACAGAACACTAGAGGGAATTAGGAGCAATTTTCAGCTTCTCATGCCCCATTTCCTTTGTAGCCCCGCCCTTTTTCAGCGCTGTGCTCTTTGTGTTCTGTCTTCCGGTTTGTATTTCCACAGCATGAAGGTAAAATCTTACGGATTTATGAATGAACCGCTCGTTTTAAAATCTTCCTGGTCTAACTGACATTTGTTATGACATCCGCTTCAAACATTACAATGCTCATGATAACTTTCATTAACTCTACAATAAGTAAATCAACTTCGCCAGCTAATTACTCTTCAACAGCGATGTCATAGAAATACACAGAGTTACCGCAAAAACAAGTTCAAAGACAAATTTCTAAAGGTGCTGCACACTTGTTTCTCTGGCACATAAGGTCTACTCTTAAAAATAAAGGTTCTTTATTGGAATTGATGGTTCCACAAAGAACCTTTAATATTCATGGAACCTTTCCATTCCACAAAAGGTTCTTTATAGTGTAAAAAGGTTCTTTAGATTTTTAAAATATTCTTTACACTAAGAAAAAATGGTTCAAGAACTGTTTGCTGAAAGGTTCTTTGGGAACCAAAAATGGTTCTTCTATTGCATCACTGCTAACCCCCCCTTTTGAAACCTTTATTTTTAAGAGAACAAAATCTTCCTTTCAACATTCTGGTTAACTATACAGAAAACTGTGGATATGAGCAAAAGCTTTATCCTTCTGGAAAAGTCTGCCGGTATTGTCTTTTGTTTCGACTCAAGGCCGCGTGGAAATAGAGGAGCTTTGTTCTCAGGACGAGCAACCTGAGACCAGAGGGAGGTTTTACTATAATGCTGTGTTCACCCAGGCAGGCCTGTAACATACCACTACCTAATGAAAAACACCTCAAAACAAACTCTAATTAAACTGCTGCTATTAAAGATTTGTCCTTGTTACACTGAGACATCTCTTTTATGAACAAATTATTTTATGAAAAATAGCGAGCGAATGTTTGTGTAAACATAAGCAATTTAAACTTAGTATGTATATTCAGAATCATCTTTTGTGAACTTGTTAATGCCATTGTGATATTTCCTCCTAAATTCAAATTATAGTTTGTTTGTAAGTGTGATTAATCTGTCAAATGTACGCTTAATGTATATTTACCTATAGATGTGTATTTGGTACATAAAGCTAACAAGTTTAAGGATGCACAGTATTTATGTATATTGTATTACAGTGCTGTGTACAGCTTTACATCTGTAATGTTATCTGCCCATATATATGTGGTAATGTTATCCTGTTTATTCTAGATTCACTTAATTTATGTATTTTATTTCTCCTTTCCTTTGTATAGATCACACACACACCACACACACACAGAGAGACACCAATGTAACCAGTAAACTTGATGGACATTAAAGTAATTTAAATGGGGTTCCTGTCTCCGTGTCCTTACCGACACACCATGCCGATGACCAAATCTACCTAAGAACCAGTCCACATTCATTAATTCAATGGTCCTTCGAGCCGGAGCCAGGTCGTTACCATGGCAACCCCAGAGTCTGAAATGTCAAAGTCTGCCCCTGCCTCATCCCGACGTCCACGCAGAGCAATTCAGAGGCCTGTCTACCTAGATGACTACGTGGTTGACTATGCTGGGAACCCATCAGGGCAGACTGTTAGACCAAAGGAGAAGGCAATGGTGACTTCAACCCCCATCTCCTCTCATCACCCATTTGGAACAGCTGGTTCATCAGAGGACTTTATGCTGCAGATAATGGAAATTACCAAGCAACAGAGTGAGACTGCTAGGCGCCAAACAGAAATCTTGGAGAAAGTCCTGCTACACAGCACTCCTCAAACTTCTGCCCACTCCTCACAAGCATCATCCCGGCATCAGACACCTAAGACCCAGATCCTGAAATCAGTGGAGACAGCTGAAATCCGATGCCAGCCCTGATGATGTCAGCCTAGACCATCATCCTTGGCCACAGCCTGCCAAACCCCAACCCCTTTTCATTTGAGGAGCTTTCACGAGTACTGAGGAAAACCCAAATCAGTGACACTCATTTCCAGTCACCACCTCCTGTGAGCAGAGAGACTACACTGTCGGCACACCAGTACGCCTCCCCATGCTGCAGCTCTCTGTCAGACCCAACCAGAACCCAAGCGTGCAACAGAGCAGAGCCCTGGATTAAACCATTGCCTCCTCTCCCTGAACAGAGACCAAGCCAAACCACCCAGCTTCCTTTCTATCAAGTATCACCCCCCGAGGCTTATCCAGCACACAGTCAGTTTGCTTCAGAGACTGAGCCAATGCTAAGAACTTTGTTCCCAGTTACAACATCTCAGCTTAGGCCTGATGCTGTACCTTACACGCCCCATCCATCGTCATGCTGGCTTCCAACAGTAGAAGGCCCCACCTTCCCAGATTTTATTAAAGAGGACAGAGCCCAGTATGTGAAACTTAGGATCGCTCTGGACAACCTGCTCCACCCCCAATTACCAGAACATTATAAGTACTCCATCCTTCTTAAGCATGTGAAGGTGCCTAATGCTCACAGACTGATGTTAGCACATGCAGAGTCCATTATGCCTTACACTAATGCCCTGCAAGCCCTTGATAGAAGGTATGGTCGGCCCTACCAGTTTGTGCTGAAGGAAATAGAGACTTTAGAGAGCCTGCCGCCTATCCATGCTGGTGACGAGCGGGCATTTGATGACTTTTCCCTCAGAGTTCAAGCCATAGTCGGCATTCTCAAAGCCCTAAAGGGGGATGGGATTGAAGAACTGCACAGTGGGTCAAATGTGAAGCGCCTTCTGAACCGTCTTCCTCGTTCACAACAAACCCAATTCAGGAGGCATCACCTCAAGAGAAACCCAGATAAGACTAAGTTCTCCCTCCTCGAGTTCGCAGATTGGCTGCAGCTAGAAGCTAACTGTATGGAATTTGACCCAACTGATGAGACAAGATCCACAAAGCGAGATCAAAGGGCAGCAATTCGGGGACAAAGCAAACAGACCACAATACTGCATGGCGTGGAGCACAGACAGGTCATAGAACCACCAACCAAACCCAAGGCAGTTCATCTCAAAGTACCGACCAAGCCCAAAGCTATCTGTCCATACTGCAGTGCAGAACATTACCTCAGTCAGTGTACTGCATTCGCAGCATTAACCAAAGAGCAAATGGTTGGTTGGATCAAAGACAATAAACGGTGCTGGAAATGTGCACGCTCCCACATGGCCAAAGACTGTGACCTTAAGAGACCTTGTCACCTTTGCCAAGCCAAACATCTCTCCATACTCCATGACATCAACCAAAGGAAAGGTGAGGTTACCAGTGAGAGCAATAGCCTATACAACTCCACCACAGAAACTCTTTACTTAGACCAACCTCGCTGCGGTGGGAAAGTGTTCCTGAAAGTTGTTAAGGTTACCATCCATCACCAGCACAAAGCTTTGGACACATTTGCTGCTTGATGATGGCTCAGAGCGCACCATTTTGCTTGCCACAGCTGCAAAACACCTTGGTTTAAAGGGCAGACCAGAGCAACTGAATTTATGGACGGTGCATCAAGACATCAGGACACTGCATGGCACTTCCGTGAACTTCAGCTTATCCACCCCAAGTAACCCCAGTAAAAGGTTCAGCATTCAGGAGGCCTTTACAGCAGATCAATTTGGACTAGCAGAATATACCTACCCGGTGAGTACCCTGCAGGAAAGGTACAGACACCTCAGAGGGATACCAATACCCCCTCTGGTCAAAGCTTGTCCCCTACTGCTTATTGGTTCAGATCACACTGCGCTCATCACCCCAATTGAACCTGTGCGATTGGGCCCACCTGGGGGACCAGCCGCTGTCAGAACTCGTCTTGGCTGGACATTGCAAGGCCCCTCCAAACTTCTGCAGGAGAAACTCCCAGTCTCGCAGTGTCTGTTCACGTCTAACTACTCCTCATCCGCAGAACTATTTTGTCAAGTTGAAAGGTTGTGGCAGATGGATCGCAGTGAAAAGATGGTGACAAGGTCACAACAAGACCAAGAAGCACTGAACATGCTGGAGGCACAGACAGTGCAAGTAAAAGTGGACGGAGTTGAACGATACGCCACCCCGCTCTTGAGAGTTAAAACCATGCCTCTGTTACATGCTCCAAAGGATGCTGTGATGGGCCACCTCCGTAACACTGAACGTCGGTTAGCTAAGGACGCGCCATTAGCTAACAAGTACCAAGAAGAGATTGAAAAGCTGGAGAAAGCAGGTTACGCCACTAAAATACCACCTCAAGAAGCAGCCGTGTCTACAGAATCATGGTATCTGCCCCACCATATTGTGACCCACAGTGGGAAACACAGAGTGGTATTCAATTGCTCGTATAACTACAATGGAGAAAATCTGAACAAGCAGCTGTTACCTGGACCTACGCTGGGCCCCTCTCTCCTTGGAGTGTTAATCTGCTTTAGAGAACATCGAGTAGCCATCAGTGGAGACATAAAGGGGATGTTCCACCAGGTCCGCCTGCTCCCCAAAGACAAACCCCTTCTAAGGTTATTGTGGCGGGACCTACAGCCTAAGAACCCACCGGACGTGTACGAGTGGCAGGTCCTTCCATTCGGCACAACCTGTAGCCCCTGTTGTGCGACATTTGCAGTACAGCAACACGTTTTCACCCATTGCCACCAGGGTGATAAGATACGACAGTCAATTGAACTCTGCTTTTCTGTCGACAACTGTTTACAGAGCACTGCATCCTCAGTTGAAGCCCATGAGCTAATCGATGGATTAAGGTCCCTACTGGCTTCAGGCGGGTTTGAAATTCATCAGTGGGCGAGCAACGAGGCCTCAGTGATTAGCCATCTTCCCCAAAGAGGCTAGATCAGAGAGCACTGAGTTATGGATTTCCCGCAGTCAATCAGACCCTCAAGAAATGACCCTTGGATTAAACTGGCATTGTGTACCAGACACTCTCCATTACCGCCATCGTCCGCTATCCTACCATGAGGTAACAATGAGAAACATCTACAGAGTCCTCGCTAGCCAGTACGTCCCCTTGGGTTACATAATACCTTTCACAACCAGGGCTAAAATTCTAGTAAGACAATTGTGGGAGAAAGAAAGAGAATGGGATGACCCCCTTCTTCCTTCTGAGCTGCTGCAGGTCTGGCAAAAATGGGAAGCAGAACTGGAACATCTACCACTAATCACCATACCTCAGTGTTATGTGTCAGCCACACTAGATGTCCCAGAGGTGGAACGAGAACTTCACATCTTCTGCGACGCCTCTGAGGCAGCCAATGGGTCAGTAGCATACCTCCGTACTGAACACCAAGGTCAAGTGGAGCTGGCATTTGTCCATGCCAGATCTAAAGTATCTCCAAAAAGGCAACAATCAATGCCTAGACTTGAACTCTGTGCCGCTCTCACTGGAGCACAGTTAGCCAAGCTACTCAATAATGAGCTCTCACTGGAGATCAAGAACACATACTTGTGGAGCGACTCAACAACAGTACTCACCTGGCTGAAATCAGAGTCCTGTAGATTCAAAGTTTTTGTAGGGACCAGAGTAACTGAGATACAAGAACTTACCCAAGGTCATTGTTGGCGCTATGTAGATTCAGGAAATAATGCTGCAGATGACATAACACGTGGCAAAACCTTGCTTGAATTATCTCAACCCAGTCGATGGTGTAAGGGGCCGGACTTCCTCTACCTACAACCTGAATCATGGCCAGAATGTCCTGCCATTAGACTGAATGAGGACCTGAGTTTTGTGGCCTCACGTTGACTGATCCTGAATCACCACTGCCAGACGCTACCCAGGTCTCAACCTTTGAGGAACTCCTTGAAGCTACCTGTATATCCATGCACGGGGCGGCGGGAAAAACAGGTGACCCAGGAGCACCAGAGTACCAGCAGGCTGAAACAAGTCTATTGAGGCAAGCCCAATTAGACAGTTTTCCCACAGAATATCAAGCTCTTACAACTGGTAAGCCGATCCCTTCATCCAGCCGTTTGCTCACACTGTCACCAGAGTTGGATGAAACGACTGCACTCATCCGTGTAGGAGGACGACTACGCCAAGCTACCCACTTGAGTTACAGTACTGTACATCCCATAGTCTTGGACCCAAGACACCCTAGTACCCGCCTCCTCATAAAGCAATATGATACCAAACTCTGCCATCCTGGGCCAGAAAGGGTCTTCGCAGAAATGCGAAGATATTACTGGATCCTCAGAGGGAGAGAAGCAATACGGCGCCATCAACATTCCTGTGTCGAATGCCAAAGGTGGAGAGCTAAACCTAACATTCCAAAGATGGCAGAACTTCCTCCCGCCAGACTTCGCATAATGAAACCAGCCTTCTACGCCACAGGGGTAGATTGCTTCGGCCCATTTCTGGTAAAATGAGGGAGGAGCAATGAAAAGAGGTGGGGAATCATTTTTAAGTGCATGACTACCCGCTGTGTCCACTTAGATCTACTGAGTAACATGGATACAGACTCCTTTCTGATGGCGCTTAGGCGTATGGTTGCTCGACGTGGAACTCGAACTAAAATTCTGGCGGATCAGGGCACCAATTTTCGAGGAGGTGATAAAGAGCTACAGACAGCTTTCACTTCCATGAGTTCACATCTCCAAACCCAGTTAGCGAAACAGAAGATACAGTTCCATTACAACCCTCCAAATGCACCACATTTCGGAGGTATGTGGGAGCGCGAAATCCGCTCAGTTAAAAATGCTCTACATACCATAGTAGGGTCTCAGATTCTTTCAGAGGAAGTTCTCCGAACACTCCTTATAGAGGTTGAGGCTATACTCAACGCTAAACCACTGGGGTATGTCTCCTCTGACGTAGCGGATCCAGATCCGGTAACTCCAAACTACCTGCTGATGGGGCGGCCAGATGCATCAAGTGATTTACCCAGAATCCGAAATTCTTAGTCGGAAAAGATGGCGACACTCACAAGTATTGGCAGATCAGTTCTGGACGAGTTTCATAAAGAATTACTTGCCCAGCCTGCAACCACGTCAGAAATGGATGAGTGACTGCAGCAACCTCACACCTGGGACTGTTGTGATGATAATAGACCAGCAACTTCCTCGAGCTCTGTGGCCGGTCGGCAAGGTAATAACCACATACCCTGGATCGGATGGCTGTGTCCGCTCCGCAAAGATTGAAGTAAAAAACAAACACTACCATCGACCCATGTCTCGTCTCATCACACTGCCCGCCATCCCAGATAACGAGCCTACAACAGACTAACGGTCCGTGTGTTGGTCCGTGTGTTGTTTCCTCCAAATTCCTCTCAGAGTTGTGTGCGTCAATGATAAAAAGTGTTTATCTATCTTGTATATTGCTGTTACTGCTGAATAAGATTATTTACAGAGACATGCATATGTAAGATTAAACAGATGCGCGGAAGACCCGCAGCTCCGTGCGAGCGAATGTTTGTGTAAACATAAGCAATTTAAACTTAGTATGTATATTAATCATCTTATGTGAACTTGTTAATGCCATTGTGATATTTCCTCCTAAATTCAAATTATAGTTAGTTTGTAAGTGTGATTAATCTGTCAAATGTACACTTAATGTATATTTACCTATAGATGTGTATTTGGTACATAAAGCTAACAAGTTTAAGGATGCACAGTATTTATGTATATTGTATTACAGTGCTGTGTACAGCTTTACATCTGTAATGTTATCTGGCCATATATATGTGGTAATGTTATCCTGTTTATTCTAGATTCACTTAATTTATGTATTTTATTTCTCCTTTCCTTTGTATAGACCACACACACACACACACACAGAGACACCAATGTAACCAGTAAACTTGATGGACATTAAATTTAAATGGGGTTCCTGTCTCCGTGTCCTTACCGACACACCATGGCGATGACCAAATCTACCTAAGAACCAGTCCACATTCATTAATTCAAAAACTCTAATGAGTGCTAGTTGACATGTAGGTGCAAAGTTACTTATAGTCAACAGAATGTCTAAAGGGGACCATCAAGTGTTACCATTTCCTGTTGTTCTGTGAAAAAACTCACCAGTGAACTGCAGAGGTTTTGTCAGCGCCAGAACTGCAATGTCTCGACTGTTGTCGTCAATGTTGGCGTCGACGAAGGGCAGGTAGCTGCTGTGGTAGACAACAGTCTTCACCTCAGCAATCACAACGTTCTTACGGATGGGAGTATTGTAGATCGATCCCATCAGAACCCGCCAGCGCGACACATGACGATACCTCCTGAGGATACAAGCCTGAGAGTGAGATCTCACATAGAAGTACACTAGCATTCAAAAGTTTTTGTTTTTTTAAATAAATGAATACTTTAATTCAGAAAAGATGGATTTGATAGATCAAAAGTGAGCGTAAAGACTTTTGCAATGCTACAAAGAATTTCTGTTTCAAATAAATTATTTTTAATTTATATTCATCAAAGTATTCTGAAAAAAACTCTATTATGGTTTCGACAAAAATATGAAGTGATGATAGATAGATAGCTTTGCTAGACATTGCTAGCATGTTTTAGCATGGTTTTAAAGCCATATAATCTGTTTGTTTAGATAGATAGATAGATGTTGCTATCATTTTTAGCATGGAGATAGCATGTTTTAGCTTGTTTCTAGAAGTTGTTAACATGTTGCTAACATGTTTTAACACATTGCTTGCACGTTTTAGCATGGTTTTAAAGATATGCAATCAAATATAGACAGATAGACGTTGCTACCATTTTTACCATGGAGCTAGCTTGTTTTAACTTGTTTCTAGAAGTTTTTTTACATGCTGCTAACGTTTTAACACATTGCTAGCATGTTTTAGTATGGTTTTAAAGCCATGCAATCTGATTGATAGATAGATAGATAGATAGATAGATAGATAGATAGATAGATAGATAGATAGATAGATAGATAGATCAACGTTTTGCTAGCATGTTTTAGTACAGATAGTAAAAAATATGGGTGTAAAAGTGTGTTACTCACTCAGGAAAGCAGTGTGCAGCACTGACAATCCAGCGATCGGAAATGATAGATCCACCACACTGGTGAACTCCATCATACTGTAAGCTGACCTGCCACGGCCACGAACCCTGGCGAGCATCGACTCCCCCCACGATCCGCTCTTCAGGCAGCATACGACGACCACAGTCTACAGCAACAGAGAGTCAACAAATCATGTATTTGCGGTGAAGAAATATTCAAATTGAGTTGTAGCACTTACCCTGACAAATCACCTCTAGTATCTGACCTTTGTCACATTTACTGAAACAGAAATGAAACATCAGAATGTTTTAGAGAGATTAACACTTTTGCAAACGGTTCTTAGCTGTTTATTATAATCTTGTTACAATTTACAATCTCTATTTTCTACGTGAATATATTTTATAAATCAATGTAATTTATTCCTTTGATGGCAAAGCTGAATTTTCAGCATCATTACTCCAGTCTTCAGTCTCACATGATCCTTCAGAAATCATTCTAATATGCTGGCTGATTATTATTAATGTTAGCTTTTGCTGCTTAATATATTTGTGGAAACTATTATACACTATAACATTTAAAAGTTTGGGGTAAGTAATTATTAGGTAATGTTACAAAAGATTTCTATTTCAAATAAATGCTGTTCTTTTGAACCTTCCGTTAATCAAAGAATCCTGAAAAATGTTATGGTTTCCACAAAAATATTACGCATATTTATTAAATGTTTTCAAAATGGATAACAGTAAGAATCATTATTAATAACCGAGCAGCAAATCAGCATATTAGAATGATTTCTGAAGGATCATGTGACTCTGAAGACTGGAGTAATGATGCTGAAAATTCCGCTTTGCGTCACAGCAATAAATGCTGAAATAAAAAAAAATATTTCACAATATTACTGTTTTTGTTGTATTTGTGATCAAATAAATGCAGCCTTGGTGAGCATAAAAGACTTTATAAACACTGAAAAATCATAATTATTCCAAACTCTTGATCAGTAGAGAGTGTCCAAAAGGCATCTTTCTCCCTTGATGACCATTAAAAATTAGCTGTGTATTCTCATATTAATCACAAATATTTCATTATATTATAGATGATTATTTTTACCAGTGACTTTTACCAGTTTTTGCTAGACTCTTTAAAATGCAAAATGTATAGCTTGTTAAAGAGAATGCTAACTGAGAGCTTTCTCCAGGTATTATCGCCTTGGTGCAAACAATGGCTAGAGGGGAAAGTTGAAGGGAAACTGAAAGTTTATTATTGCAATTCAATTTGGTGATGCTCATGCTCATATATTTATTTTTAATCGTGTGAAAAGGCAATGTCTTACCAAGGATAGAGGGCTGTTTTTATCTTCTTCCCGTATGTTAACTCACTATCTTTCACGCAGAAAAAATCTCGGTCACCACCATTGTCAGGAGCACATGTCACTGAGAAATTTACTGCTCTGAATGGAAAGAAAAATGCAAATCAAGACATAACTAAAACAATGACGAATTCCAGTCAACAATTTAATCTGGCTTGATTAGATGAATATCTACACACGAGAAACAGTGAGCCTGGCGTGCATGTTTGTTACCTGATGAAGCCCATCTCCTCACAGCTGATGTTGGCGATGAGCTGGTTGACGCTGGACGAGCAGACGTGTCTCCACCTCCGCTGGGTGGAGTCGAACACTCTCAGCCTCTGATCAGCTGCACTCACCTGCACTGCAGGACATAATGAAGACAGTGAGTATGTTCATACTATTTTAGTATGAATGCATTTTCTATGTTGTTCTATACTGGCACCAGGACGTTAGAAGCAGATCCTTCAAGTCCTGTAGGTTGGATTGAACTTCAGCACATCTCATAGATGCACAGTTAGATTGAGATCTAGGGAATTTGGAGGACAGGGCAACACCTTGAACTGTTCATCATGTTCCTCAGACCATTCCTGTATAATATGTGAAATGTGGCTTTTATGTGGCTGCTGTCCATGTGATGTAAAAGTTAAAGAAAACGTGACTCATTGGACCAGGCAACCTTTTTCCTCGCATCATCATTGGCACTCTGATTGGTCAGCAGCTACGCAGCCCCATACGCAGCAGAGAGAGATGCACTGTGTGTTGTGACACATTCCTCCATTATTAAAATTGTGTGTGACACACAGTAGACAGTAGACCTTCTGTTGGCTCGGCCCAGACAAGGATAGCCTTCGTTGTCCTCGTGCATCAATGAGCCTTGGGCGCCCAACATCCTGTCGCCAGTTTGTGGTTTGTCCCGCCTCAGACCACTGTTGGTAAATTCACCACTGCTGACCGGGAGCAACACACAAGCCTCGCCTTTCAGAGATACTCTGACCCAGTCGCCTTGCCATAACAATTTGGCCCTTGTCAAAGTCGCTTGATCAACACGTTGATCATGAGAACTTATTGTTTGCTTACCATCTAATCTTCCCAGATCTTAATATGTGGCCTTGTTAGGAGATGATCAACAATATATGCGTCACCTGTGACTGGTCATAATTTTTTTAACATTGATAATAATAAGAAATGTCTTGAGCACCAAATTAACATATTAAAATGTTTTTTGAAAGATCATGTGAGATTGGAAAAACTAGTAAAAAATTTAATAATGGCTGTTGAAAATTTTACCAATTTGCAACTTATTAGGTCAATTGGCAACATGATTGGGTATAAAAAGAGCCTCTCAGAGTGGCAGTGTCTCTCAGAAGTCAAGATGGGCAGAGGATCACCAATTCCCCCAATGCTACGGCGAAAAATAGTGGAGCAATATCAGAAAGGAGTTTCTCAGAGAAAAATTGCAAAGAGTTTGAAGTTATCATCATCTACAGTGCATAATATCATCCAAAGATTCAGAGAATCTGGAACAATCTCTGTGCGTAAGGGTCAAGGCCGGAAAACCATACTGGATGCCCGTGATCTTCGGGCCCTTAGACGGCACTGCATCACATACAGGAATGCTACTGTAATGGAAATCACAACATGGGCTCAGGAATACTTCCAGAAAACATTGTCGGTGAACACAATCCACCGTGCCATTCGCCGTTGCCGGCTGAAACTCTATAGGTCAAAAAAGAAGCCATATCTAAACATGATCCAGAAGCGCAGGCGTTTTCTCTGGGCCAAGGCTCATTTAAAATGGACTGTGGCAAAGTGGAAAACTGTTCTGTGGTCAGACGAATCAAAATTTGAAGTTCTTTTTGGAAAACTGGGACGCCATGTCATCCGGACTAAAGAGGACAAGGACAACCCAAGTTGTCATCAGCGCTCAGTTCAGAAGCCTGCATCTCTGATGGTATGGGGTTGCATGAGTGCGTGTGGCATGGGCAGCTTACACATCTGGAAAGGCACCATCAATGCTGAAAGGTATATCCAAGTTCTAGAACAACATATGCTCCCATCCAGACGTTGTCTCTTTCAGGGAAGACCTTGCATTTTCCAACATGACAATGCCAGACCACATACTGCATCAATTACAACATCATGGCTGCGTAGAAGGATCCGGGTACTGAAATGGCCAGCCTGCAGTCCAGATCTTTCACCCATAGAAAACATTTGGCGCATCATAAAGAGGAAGATGCGACAAAGAAGACCTAAGACAGTTGAGCAACTAGAAGCCTGTATTAGACAAGAATGGGACAACATTCCTATTCCTAAACTTGAGCAACTTGTCTCCTCAGTCCCCAGACGTTTGCAGACTGTTATAAAAAGAAGAGGGGATGCCACACAGTGGTAAACATGGCCTTGTCCCAACTTTTTTGAGATGTGTTGATGCCATGAAATTTAAAATCAACTTATTTTTCCCTTAAAATGATGCATTTTCTCAGTTTAAACATTTGATATGTCATCTATGTTGTATTCTGAATAAAATATTGAAATTTGAAACTTCCACATCATTGCATTCTGTTTTTATTCACAATTTGTACAGTGTCCCAACTTTTTTGGAATCGGGTTTGTATAACATAATATTATTTAAATATAATTATATTTAAATGTAATTAAAAATGAACAATGCTTACCATCAAATAATCCAGTATCTTCTGTTGTTCTAAGATACGTGACTGAAAATCAAACAAACAAAACAAGTGTAATAAATCCCTGGAGAGTCTGCAGTATTCCATTAAATCAGCAGTTCCTAGAAGCAAACCGGATTTTCCAGAAGGCCGAGCTGAAAGTCTTACCAAGGGCCCAGATGGCGGCTCCCAGCCCCCCCAGTATGATCAAGATCACGGCTACTGCAGCGACCACACGATACGGACTGAAGATGGTCATGCCTGGACTTCCTGTAGGACAGAAACCAACAACGCTTTTAGTACAGGACAAAGTATATTTAACGTGAGATTTTGTGAATGTTAAAATACATGCCTGTGAGCAAACACATAAACCATGACAGAGTTGATGAAAAGAACAGAACCATGAACAAAATCAATAGTCCAAAGTCATCAATTCCTCTCTGCTAAAGTAAACGTGGGACTGAATCTCAGTGTCATGATCAGCTCTCTCTCTCTCCACACGCACACACACGTTGGGTTTCCATGTTTTATGGGGACATTTCATAGACACAATCCAAGAGATGTAACCATGTCAGTGGAAACAAGTGACCAATGCCAAAAAACATATCATATCCAGACCTGCATGCACTGAGCATTCAGCGGTTCTACCGTTTACAAGCACTACTTTATTCTACTATGATTATATGCTCAATCCATAACCATTAAAATCCTAGATAAAACACACCGAATATAAATATATGACTTTGTAATACATATGACTTGTGTATCCTGCTTCTCAGATGTTTATCCTGAGAAAAACACCCTAATGATCGCACGTGTCTCTTTTAGATTTTCAGAGGAGATCTCAACAACGCCATACATATTGCTCAGATTTGCCAAGATAGCAAAGTCTGGAATCAAAATTTAAAGATTTCAATACGACCTCGAAATTTCTGAAATATGTGTTCAAACCATTAATACAGTTATATATTAATAGCTCTATACTCTTTTTTTGGCTACTGTATATTTTTAAATATTTTTTTGTTTCTCCTAATGTATTCTTTTCTTTACGTGAAAGAATCAAATAACAGTACAAATAAAAAGAGAAGGAAAAAAAAAAGAATTTTTCCTTTTCAATAAATCAAAATTATATATTATATTAAAAGTATAAAGAAAATAATACATCTTTATATTATATTAATATTTAACATTGCTTTTTAAATAAATATTATTTCAGAATTTTTGTTTCTAATGCCTTGCCACATTTTCCCAACTTAATGGATACATTTTTCTTCATTTTCACTTTGTTTGGATTAGATGTTGAAAGAAAAATGCATCCTAATATTAAGTGTACATTTTGATTTCTTTTACTTTTATTAAAAGCCAATAATATGAAAATATAAGAGAAAATTCATAATAGTCTTTCCTGCAAGTGCCTGATGGTAAATGTGTCAAATACTGTCATTAGGTAAAAAAATATATTTTTACGGAAAGTAACATTTTATTTATATTAACTTGAGGTAAAATAGCAACCTCTGAGCAATAATACAGGCCAGAATCAAATCTGCATCCCCTGCATTTCAAGCATAAACCACATACATTAACAAGAGTCAATATGCTCCACCTAATTTCATAAGTTCGCCTGCCCATTCAGTCTTGACAGATAATAGTAAAACGAACTTGGCTTGCTGTCCTCGAGCTCCGAGTTAAAAACCCCCCACTACGGAACTGCGTTTAGGAGGAAAGAGAGAATTAGAGGAGGAGGAGGGTTGCCGGAAAAATTTGTCAATGGGATGACGCGGTGTTTGCTGCTTAGTACGTACGTAATGATGATTGACAGGACTGAATGTTTAGGCTCCTCCCGAAACTACGTTTGGAACTTCATATAAACAGGGGTCACCAGGACTATGTTCTGTGGGCTTTTTAATAATATTTAAAGAGGTCCTATTGTACATTTTCATCTTTCTTTAGTGTGTAATATTACTGTTGAAAAAGGTCTGAAAAG
This sequence comes from Coreius guichenoti, assembly GCA_039654105.1. Classification (NCBI taxonomy): domain Eukaryota; kingdom Metazoa; phylum Chordata; class Actinopteri; order Cypriniformes; family Gobionidae; genus Coreius; species Coreius guichenoti. The sequence continues at coordinate 7,507,479 of CM077176.1, read as the reverse complement.
TTACAAAGCACAAAGTCATTCCAAATATAGTTATCCTCTATATCAGTAAGCAATGTTTCTGAACGCCCTGAAACGCCTCGATTGTAGTCTTGAGGTTTCTTCTGGGAAAGAACACCTCACATTATTCCTCATTTGAATAATTGCCACCCAAGCCATATGCAGAAAAGGCCTGGTTGAGTTGCATCAGTAGTGTGTTGAAACTTGCAGTTATGGTAAGGTGAGTGACATTTCCCAAACACGCTCAAAGCAGTTGACCAATCACAACACACTGGTCCAGCTGACCAATCACAGCGCATTGCGCTTTTCGGAAGGAGGGACTTCATAGAGACAGGAACTAAACAGAGCCTTACTAACAGTCTGGGAAGAGAGGTGCTGCAATAATGTCAAATATGTGACCCTGGACCACAAAACCAGTCCTAAGGATCAGTTTTTTTTTTTAAATTGACATGTATACATCATCTGAAAGCTGAATAAATAAGGTTTCCATTGATTTGCTAGGATAGGACAATATTTTGCCGAAATACAACTATTTGAAAATCTGGAATCTGAGGGTGCAAAAAAATCTAAATACTGAGAAAATCGCCTTTAAAGTTGTCCAAATGAAGTCCTTAGCAATGCATATTACTACTAATAATTCATTTTTGATATATTTAAGGTAGGAAATTTACAAAATATCTTCATGGAACATGATCTTTACTTAATATCCAAATTATTTTTGGCATAAAAAAAGTGATAATTTTGACGCATACAATGTATTGTTGGCTATTGCCACAAATATACCCGTGCGACTTATGACTGGTTTTGTGGTCCAGGGTCACAAATCATGTTTTGTGTGTGTGCTGACCACTGCGTTAAATATTATGCACTACACCAAAAAGAAAAAAAAAGTGACTGAGGGAGTGGCTGAGGTAGCAAATAACATTTAAATTTATGTACATAATAATGAGTATTTGAGCAAGATATGTATCGCCAATCATAAGGTACGTTTAATTACTTCCACATTTATGTAATTGGAAGTCCCCAAAAAACAAAACAAAGACTTTAAGGGCATAATAGGTCCCCTTTAATAAACAAAATAAAAAGGCATGTGTAGGATTTTGTGAATGATGGGTTTCAGATTCTGTTTCTGCTCATGCAGATTCCATGCTGCTCATCACCATCACAAAATCTGTTTTCCTGACTGTGAGGAGCTTGTGCACATTCTTCAGACAGAAGCTCTGGTGTGATGATTAACAGTAGGCCTGTGTGACATCAGATTACAGCAGAGACTGTGCTGTGCTGTCTGATAAGCCCAGAGCAAACAAACACACAAAACAACCCACAACCCTTTGGGCCATAGGGACGCATTACGTAGAATCAGCCTTTATGGCATTTCAAGGCTCTTATGATCCTCATGGTGCAAACAAGCACATCAGAGAAAAATCTGTGGATACCTGAAGATTTAAAATTGTCTAAGAAAAAAAACTTGGAATGTTAAGAACGATGTGTAATGTGTTTGCTGGTTAATTCGTCAATGCTGGAGCTGGATGAATCCCAGGTCATGGTCACAGATGGAAAGTGATGTTAGACTGATGTTTCTCGCATGATAAGAAAAATGGTGGTGAACGTGCTGCTGCTTCTAACACCAAGAGCTGAGATAAGAATCCTACCCAGCAAGCAATAGCTGTCATTTCACCGTCTTGGTTAACTATAGACACGATATAGTCCGCCTATGAGTAACCCACATTTGGTTACGTCATTTTTTTTGCCAAAATAAAAAAGATGTATGATATTCCATCATGTAAGCAAAGTCAACAGTGATTACAAGATGTTTGGTTTCATTTCTTTGACATGTTCTATGCATAGCCTGTGCCGTCCGCAAAATCGCTTACTGGGTATATTCGCTAACATTATTTTATACACTACAGCATGTAAGCAGGTCATCACATGTGAAATAAAAAAAATTGTTTAGCATTACAATGAGTAACTGTATTCTATCCCACTCAATATGCAATTACATTCCAAAAAAAAATTAATTATGAAGTTGAAATTGTTTTGTTGAACTGTGTGCAAATAAAGAGACAGCAAGTGATAAAAAGATGCAAAACTAGAGCATCTACATTACCATTCAAATGTTTGGGGTCAGTAAAATAGTTTTTTTTTTAAGTTTTAAAGAAATTAATATTTTTATTCCTCAAGGACACATTAAATTGATCCAAATTAACCACAAATATATTTATAATGAAGGATAAGAATGTTGAAAACAATGTATTACTTTTTCCACAAGAATATTAAGAAGAACAACTGTTTTCAACATTAATAATAATAATCAGAAATGTTTCTTGAGCAGCAAATCATCATATTAGAATGATTTCTGAAGGATCATGTGACACTGAAGACTGGAGTAATGATGCTGAAAATTCAGCTTTGCATCACAGGAATAAATTGCATTTTAAAATATATTCAAATAGAAAAACGGTTATTTTAAATTGTAAAAATATTTCACAATATTACTGTTTTTACTGTATATATTGTAAATAAATGCAGCCTTGGTGAGCAGAAGAGACTTCTCTCAAAACCTAAAAAATTGTACTGAACCCATACTTTTGAATGGTAGTGTATGTAGCAAATCAGTCATCTGCATGAATTATGCAGTTTAACACCCTTAAAGGCGCAGTGTGTAAATTTTAGCGGCATCTAGCGGTGGGGTTGTGAATTGCAATTGCAATTGCCCACCGCTCACCCCTCCCTTTCGAAGCACAGAGAATCTACGGTGGGTGACACAGGACAAAAATGTCGTCGTCGGAGAGAGCAGAGAGTTTCTAGCGCTCTGTAGAGAAGTTTGTCTGTTTAGGGCTACTGTAGAAACATGACGACGCAAAATGGCGACTTCACTGTAAGGGGACCCGCGGTGTATGTAGATAGAAATGGCTCATTCTAAGGTAATAAAAACATAACGGTTCATTATGTAAGGTCTTTATACACCACTGAAAACATAGTTATGTATATTATATTGCATTTCTGTCAATAGATCCTCAGAAATACTACACACTGCACCTTTAAATGCCATTACTGACCAATCAGAATAAAATATTTTATTTATCTAGATTAGATGTTGGACTCAATCTATATGAGAACTGTTGTAATTCTAGTTGTGAAACATCTTGGTCATTGATACAAACTGTTAAACAATAAAAAATGGCCATGAAACATAGTGTAAAAAGAGAAAAGGCAAAATGTGACCATCCAAATCTCACTGTAACTCTCAACTGACCAGTGACGTTTTGTCCAAGCCCAGCTTTGAATAGCTACATTAGAGGACAGAACAAAACTGAAACAGTGTGATGTTTTCCTGTTTGCTGTCTCTTGATTCATTCCCGAGGATTTCCCCACTGCCTCAGACTGTTTCTACAGCACCTGCCATGACCCATTTGACCAGAGAACAAGTAGTACTTTTGTCTGAGTGGGGGTGTGTGTGAGACAGAGCTTCTTCATGGTACACTGCTCTCTCCTTCTCTCTTTTACTCAAGACCATCATACCTGGATGATTTTTGCGGCCAAATTAAAACATCACAACCCCTTTAAAGAGGGTTAAAAATTAACATAAAAAATAACACAGAAACAAAACTGTTGTGTCGGCTCTAAAATGTTCCAGTCTAGAAATGTATTCACTATAAAGGAATGTTTTGGTCCAGAACATTCTCTCATTCTGTGGTCCGTCCTATAAATAGATAGTCACCTGTGAGATATTAAATATGAGCAGCCAGATCCGAATCTACATGAAAATGCTAAATGGCTAATCAAGTGAGCAGCATGTTATGGAAAAACTACACTGTAAACCCGAATAAGTTGGCAAAAAAATGAGGCAATAAGTTAAGAAATGTAAAGTTTAAGCAAGCAGAACTTGCAGATTTTTATTTTGTAATCATACATTTTAATTGCTCTGAACTTGAAATATTTGAGTATGCTTATTCATACGTTTAACTTAAAAATATCATGTAATCTTACATTTTTAGTAGTGGAAACTTGACTAGCTTTAACTAGCTAATTCAATGAATGCCACCTTGCTAATTGGCTACACGATGCTTTGGTAGCATTAGCATAGCATTTTCTGAATGAGGAAAGCAATATAATACATTTAACATATATCTGTTCTCAAACTAAGCTCATGCTCCACTCGTCACCATGATGGTAACCCTACAAAACATAACAGAAACTCTTCTAAACTAGCATAACAAAACATTAAACAATACTAAATCTCCCACTTAACGTTAATCTTGAACAAAAAAAAACAAACATTATAACACTTAATTTTTGCATTTACGTCCTTTTGAGTGTCATGGCAAAGCATGCTGGGAAATAGAAATTCCAGCGCAGTTAAATTTAAGTTTGTCTAAATTAAAAGAAACAAGTACATAAAACTCAAAACAATGAAACAATTCAGATGACTTAAAACGTGTCAGTTTTGAGAACTCAAAAGAAAAGGAAGTTCTAAATACTCATAAAAGTTCATTTGTTTTATCTAATTTGTTTAATTTGAGTTGGCTCTACTCAAACCAATTAATTATTTTGAGAGATAGGGTTTACAGTATGAACAAATATAGTTTTGTTTTTGCTGTAGTTCATCTAAATTTTGCTTGCATAAAAAATTTTAACAGAATTTGTTTTTGAGAAGGATAATAAAGGTTCAGCTTTCTTTTCAGCAAGAGTGGATATATTTTCAGGTAACCCTGATTTTTTTGTATTGATACTGTATGCATGAAAACAGCTGTATGGCCAAATCACATCATGTCATGTCTTGACACATTTTGGCCTTTTGTCAAAGTAACACACAGATCCAGACTGACCAAAACAAATCGAGTACATGACCCATCACCGGCCAGCTGTTAATCTTTAACAAACCAGTCGTCTGATGTGAAAAAAAGTGAGAAACAGCTCAGCACTCACCGATCTTCTTCTCTGGCATCTTTATCCAGCAGAAAACTGAAAAATAAGCTTGGAATGGATTCCAATGATTCCTCCTCAAAACTTGATTTGCTGCTGTTTTCAGACCTGGAAATGTTTAGAGAAGCTTAGAAAACATCATGTAACTGCTGTCATGGACAAAGATGGGTTAAGCAAGTTAAATAAACCAAAGTGCAAACTGAGAAAAAATGTAGAGGGTTCACGACAGTGCTGTTATTAACAATCACTGTAAAAATGTTTTCAACATAATGTTATAAAAAACACACACACATATACATATATATATATATATATATATATACATTATTTCCCCAAATTTAGCTTGTGGCAATCAATAATTTTTTTGTTATTTCTACTCACTTTTTAAATTTTTCTTCATTAATAATTAAACTAAAACTTGTTGAAGTGTTTACCATTACAGATTGCAACCTTAAGTTTTGTTTAATTTAAGGCAATTAAACTCAAGTTTTAAATTTTAGAAGGCTGGAATGTTTTAGTGTTGAGAACTAAACTAAACTAAACTTACATTTTACTTTTTGTATAGTGTTTTCCAAGTATTCACATTTATTTTCTCAGCACATGAATCCATAGCAATTTTTTAAATATAAATTAAAAGTAAGAAAAAAGAAGAAAAAAAGAAGCTAATTTTACATATATAATCAGTAAAATACAATATAACGAGTTGTGTCCTGATGGTCCGTTACATAAGCCCGTTTTATTTAAAAAAAATTGTCTGGAGATGATGATTATTATCATTATTGAATATAAATGGACATTTTGGAAAGATATAAAAAATAATCCCTTATGTCTTTTATTTCTAGTTGTCACTAATGCTCATAACAGTAAAAACAGTTTTCACCTTTACCTCTCCACTGCAGGTCATTGGATAAACTTTTGGAGTAGAAACAAAGAGATGAAGAGGTAAATCAGTTGTTTCCTCCAAATATCCGCGCTGACATTTCACTTTCCCCGGAGTCCTTCGCTCTTTTATTGTTTGTTAAATGACGCTATTCTCCAGCAGTCAGAACAGCTCTTCTCCTCACTCTCTTTGCTCTTTCTGTGCTGTTCGCTGGAGTGGAAACCTCCCTCTTCCGGTCAGTAGCAGCGCAGGTGTGTGTGAAGGTGCGCGCGCGCTAGACAGGTGAATCTGTGTTCGCGCATCTCATCTCAACCTCAGGAGCAGCTCATCTGACGAAACACGTCATGGAGCGATACGACTGCAACTAAAGCAAAACCAATAATACAGCCATACAGTACAAGATGCCATATGGTGAATGTGTGTATATGGCATATAATATAAAACTTTTGCAACATTATAAATGCCTATACTGTCACTTGATCAATTTAATGCATCCTTGCTGAATAAATATATTAATTTCTTTAAGTTCTTCCCCCCCCCCCAAAAAAAAAAAACAAACAAAAAAAAAAATTCTTACCGACCCAAAACTTTTGAACGGTAGTACAATGTTACAAAAGCTTTCTATTTCAGATAAATACTGTTCTTTTGAACTTTCTATTCATCAAAGAATCCTAAAAAAAAAAAAAATGTTTTACACAACTGCTTTCAATATTGATAATAATCAGAAATGTTTCTTGAGCAGCAAATCCTCATATTAGAATGATTTCTGAAGGATCATGTGACACTGAAGACTGGAGTAATGATGCTCAAAATTCAGCTTTGCATCACAGGAATAAATTACATTTTAAAATATATTCAAATAGAAAACAGTTATTTTACATTTTAATAATATTTCACAATATTACAGCTTTTTTTGTATTTTTAATAACATAAATCCAGCCTTGGTGAGCAGAAGAGACTTCTTTCAAAAACAATCAAAATAGTACAGTTTCCAAACTTTTGACTGGTAGTATATATATGTACTTCCTAATATTGTGTTGGTCCCCCTGTTGCTGCCAAAACAGCCCTGACCCGTCGAGGCATGGACTCCACTAGACCCCTGAAGGTGTGCTGTGGTATCTGGCACCAAGATGTTAGCAGCACATCCTTTAAGTCCTGTAAGTTGCGAGGTGGGTCCTCCATGGATCAGACTTGTTTGTTCAGCACATCCCACAGGTGCTCGATTGGATTGAGATCTGGGGAATTTGGAGGCCAAGTCAACACCTCAAACTCGTTGTTGTGCTCCTCAAACCATTCCTGAACCATTTTTGCTTTGTGGCAGGGCGCATTATCCTGCTGAAAGAGGCCACAGCCACCAGGGAATACTGTTTCCATGAAAGGGTGTACATGGTTTGCAACAATGCTTAGGTAGGTGGTACGTGTCAAAGTAACATCCACATGGATGGCAGGACCCAAGGTTTCCCAGCAGAACATTGCCCAAACATTCTTCCCATTGTGCATCCTGGTGCCATGTGTTCCCCAGGTAAGTCACGCACACGCACCCGGCCATCCACATGATGTAAAAGAAAATGTGATTTATCAGACCAGGCCACCTTCTTCCATTGCTTCGTGGTCCAGTTCTGATGCTCACATGCCCACTGTTGGCGCTTTTGTCGGTGGACAGGGGTCAGCATGGGCACCCTGACTGGTCTGCGGCTATGCAGCCCCATACGCAACAAACTGTGATGCACTGTGTATTCTGACACCTTTCTATCAGAACCAGCATTAACTTCTTGAGCAATTTGAGCTACAGTAGCTTGTCTGTTTGATCGGACCACACGGGCCAGCCTTCGCTCCCCATGTGCATCAATGAGCCTTGGCCGCCAATGTCCCTGTTGCTGGTTCACCACTGTTCCTTCCTTGGGCCATTTTTGATAGATACTGACCACTGCAGACCAGGAACACCCCACAAGAGCTGCAGTTTTGGAGATGCTCTGACCAAGTCGTCTAGCCATCCCAATTTCGCCCTTGTCAAACTCGCTCAAATCCTTACACTTGCCCGTTTTTCCTGCTTCTAACACATCAACTTTGAGGACAAAATATTCACTTGCTGCCTAATATATCCCACCCACTAACAGGTGCTGTGATGAAGAGATAATCAGTGTTATTCACTTCACCGGTCATAATGTTATGCCTGATCTGTTATATGTGCCATATATGCCATAAACATGTATGCTCTATGCCCAATTTATTATTTTGAATAATAAAAATAATTGCAGATATTATTAATATAATATTCAAAAAAAAATTACATCCAGTATTAAGTAATATTAATTTTAATTGTTAAAATGTATTAGTAATAGATTGTAGTTGCTTGTAAAATAACATAATATGGGATTTATGTAGTTACAAAAATAAAACATGCAAGCAACACATGAAAAAGAAACAAACAAAAAAATGTAACTAGGAACATGAAGGAAGTAACTACATCATAAATGACGACAAAGGGGGAGGAGGAGGAGGAGGAGGAGGAGGAGGAGGAACTTAAAACTAGACAAGGGTGATGTCTTCACATTATTATTGCACAGTAAGTACTTGAGGCAACAAAAATGATTGTGAATCTCCTTGCAGGCATATGGACCCTGACGTCTTTGATTCTATCAGGTGAGATGATGAAACATCAGAAGAGTTCTCTAAGACTAAGTATATATAAGTGTCTTTTGCAGGCACAGGAATGTTGTTTAGACTTCACTTTGTTTCCAACCAGCTGTTTGTAATAAGATTCCTTCAGAATTACTCATATGCTTCCATTTCAGGCGTTCTTGCTGTTGATTGGATAGTGCGTGTTCCTATTGATCCAGTCTCTGCTCCTCTTGGGTCTTCTGTAGTTCTGGAGTGCACCTATGACTTTCCAGAGGAGTCAGATCAGGGAATACGGCATAAAGTGCTGTCAGAGATGTGGTGCCTGAGTCAAAGCCACTGCATCACTCCGAGATACGTGTACCACAGTGCAGGGATATTTCCCGAGCCCTCATACCAGGGCCGCATTAAGTACTTTGGGCAGACGGGGAGCAAAAACTGCTCTCTGATGATATCTGATGTGAGGTCAGCAGACAGCGGCGTGTATGTGTTCCGGTTCATCACCGACCACCTGAAGGCCAAGCTACCAGGACAGAGAGGGTTGAATCTACAGGTTACACATCAGACACAAAGTAAGAACAGTTATGCCCTGGACGTCCAATATGTAGTGCACTTAAATTGCACTTTTTGAAAATTGAATTTCCAACATTTTCAGTCGTTTGTCAGTACTGAATGATTTAACAATCATTTTTGGAGGTAAAATAAAACGGTAACACTTTATTTTACAGTGTCCTTGTTACACGTTACATGTAGTTACTATAGTAATAACTACACTGTAAAAAAGTTATGACAACATATGTTTTTACATTGCTTTAACTCATCTAAATAAGTAAATAAGCAATTTTTTATGTTATACAAGATTCAACTAATTGTTTAAGTCAGTTTAATGTAATTTAAGTTGAAATTACTTATTACTACATCCAAGCTGAATGTACATAAAAATTTAAGTCAGCAACTTTTTTTTACAGTGTATAAATTATGCATAATTATTTGCTACATACTACATAATTACATGTTATATACACTGTAAAAAAAATGCTGTAAAAAAACGGCCAAATTTTGACAGTAACATGCTGTTTTCCAATAAAACAGTAATATACCGTAGAAAACAATGCATTCTGGGTAATATTTGTCATTTTCGAGAAAATAGCCAACAGGAATATACTGTGAATTAACAGCACTCGAAGTCGACACTCAGAGGCTGTGCGCCAAATCACACCCTATACCCTTATTCACTATAACCTACACTAGTTCACTAATATAGTCCACTTGACAGAGTGAGCGACAAGAAGTGAGTGAATTCAGACACTGATGAACACCTGCTGTTATCACTGAAGGAAAGTTGATTTCATCAACTGAAGATGACACAAAGAAGACATTAAATCTCTGAAGATCTCATCAGAGCAGGATTAAACAACTCCACAAACAGCATTACCAGCTTCACACATTACTAACCAGATTGACTTTATTTCTGTCAGACGTCTACAGAAGCTCTTATTGAGAATTGACAGATGTTGTTTTATTGTTTCTTTTGATGTTGCCATTATATTGATCAGTGTTTGCTTTAGTTGGGCTCTTGACCCTTGACATAATAACATTAGTTTTTCTCTCGCTGCTGTAACTGTGTGTTTTAAATACATTTGTTATAGCAAGCAAAGCTGAAAGAAAATGTAAACATGATGTTGATTATTTATTAATGGTCTGATTCACTGAGCTCCTTCAGAGTCTAATCTATAATGATATAGATGATGTTTTATATTTTTTTTATGGTATCCCAATAATTTTACAGCATGAGATCTATCAGTGTTGCAACAACCAGAAAATTTGAAAGACATGAAAACAGTTTGTGGTAAAAACATTTTGAACATCAGTATCATTCAGACTCACATAGATATCACAAATCGGCGTATGAATCTCAACAATGGTGACAATCAAAAGCTTCATTCTGCAATGCATGCTGGGTACCGGCATTGTACAAAATCGTCCATGACTCCCAGCATGCATTGCGGCATGAATAAATTATTCAGCTGAATAGCCTGGTTATTTTCTTTAATTCTTACTATTTACCTTTATTTTTGGTATTGTTTTTGTGTTGACTTTTAGTAGTGTGTTTTGTGATGTTCAGAGTTGATGTGTTCATCTTTTTTGTTGATTGTCACCATTGTTGAGATTCATATGCTGATTCTTCATGTCTATGTGAGTCTAAATGACACCGTAGTTCAAACCATTTTTGTAAATCATGAGTTTAAAAATCCTTCATAACTGATTCCTAAACACTGCTTGATATATTGCAGAAGTATCACGGTTTTGGTAACGTAAAATAAGGGTAAAATTAGATGTATTTTTAAAAGAATGGGTTTGTTTAGGGAATAGACACTGGATGAGATTAACGAACCAAGCATTCCATTATGATTATGTCCTAATAATCAACAACACCTGATCACATTTTTTTTCTTGGCTTTTTTTTTTGCTACAACAAATGTGTCTAAGAAACACGGTTACAGCATCCAAAAGAAAACTATCGTTACAAAGTCAAGGGTCAAGAGCCCAACTGAAGCAAACACTGATCACCATAATGGTGACCAAACATTTTCAATTAAACATCAACACCTAAAGATCTGTTAATTTTCAGTAAGAGCTTCTGTAGACGTATAACAGACAGAGTCAGTCTGGTTAGTAATGTGTGAAGCTGGTAATGCTGTTTGTGGAGTTGTTTAATCCTGCTCTGATGAGATCTTCAGAGATTTAATGTCTTTTTTTTATCTTCAGTTGATTTCATCTAAGGCTGCGGCTGAAGTCAGTTGTAGTTCTTGTGTTTCTCTTTCATTCAGTGATTCTGCTTGTTAACAGCAGGTGCTCATCACTAATTCTCAATTATCACTTAATTAATCTCTTAATTATCTCGTTAACTTCAACAATGCTTAAATTACTCTAACACTCTGTAGTGTGGACACATATAAGTGTTCATTTAAAACTGAAGATTTTGCTGTGGGGTTAAAAGGGTTAAAGGGATTAGATGAAAAAAACCCCAGAGTGAAACGTAAATTAACGGTAAGCAACTGTAAATTCATTTACGGAAAATTACCGTAAAAAAACAGCAATTTACTGGCAAACAGAGCTCCCAGTAGATTACCGTAAAATTAAGGAAAAAACAGTGATATACTGTAAAACGTAACAGTCAGATTTACCAGATGAATCAAGATATTTTCACTGATATATTAGTGAAAGTTAATAGAAAAAAGTTGTGCGAAGTCAGTAATTGATAAGGAGAGTAAATATTAAAATGAAGTGTTTTTATGTGTTGTTGCACAAGATGATATAGAAGAGATCTTTTAGTTTAATTAATTAGTTTTGTGGGTCACCATTGTGCTGAAGTGTAGAGCCTGTGCTTCAGTCCAGGATGAGCAGAGAAACACTGATGATATGCTGCTTGTTGCTTTATTTAAAGGCAGTGACTGTGTTTGCTGACGCAGTTATGAGCTGCTTGTTGAGTAATTTATCACATACATGTGTGCTATTGCTAACGATGAACTGCAAAGATTGAAGTTAAAGTCATGTTTTTAATTATTTCACTACTACACATTACGTGTTTGCAGTTTATATTAAGAAATGTTCCTTTTCAGTGGACTCAAATGAAATAAGTTTACAGCACAAACACTGTATAAATACTAGTTTTAAAATGAGAACTGTTTGAAGCAATCAGTTTTTCAAATGAAAAGAGTTACCTTTCATGGTATTATTACGGTAACATACTGTAAAAAAGGAGAGCTGTAAATAAACAGTAGAGGGCTGTAAATTAACAGTACATTGCTGGCAACTGCAGCTGCCAGTAGATTACCGTTATTTTACAGCACAATTTTTTACAGTGTACTAACCCTAAACCAAATCAAACCCTAATCCTAACCCAATAGTATATACATGTAGTTACTTAATATTACTCAGTACTTAAATGTGTAATTACAGTGTAACAAAGACACCTTAAAATAAAGTGTAACCCACTTTAGTTTAGGGTCCATCTCTTATTACTGGGATATTGGCTGTTTATTAGTACTTATGAAGCACATATTAATGCCTTATTCTGCATGAACATATTCTACTGTACATCCCTTAATCCTACCCAATACCTAAATTTAACAACTACATTACTAACTATAAGCAGTAATTAAGAGTTTATTGAGGCAAAAGTCATTAATAGTTAGTTAATAGTGAGAATTTGACCCTAAACTTAATAAAACATCAAATGAAATATTTTAGAACAAAACAACTAGAAAAAATCTTATGTTATAAAAAAATCAATGTTTATAGCTTTATGAATTTAAAAATTGCTCTAACTTTTATATCCTACAACTCCTCTGACTAGTAAAGCATTCCTATTATTTGTATGGTAACACTTTACAATAAATTCCCATTAGTTAACGTTAGTTAATGCATTAACTAATATAAACTGAAAAATGAGCAATATATTTGTTACAGTATTTATTCATTTTTGTTAACAAATACAACTGTTCATTAATAATACATGTTAGCACAAGTCCATAAAACTTTTGATTTTGATACTATTAACTAAGATTAATAAATGCTTTTTTAGTTCATGGTATGCTAATAAATGGAACATTAATGTGAAGTGTTACCATTTATATTAATTTAACAATTAATATGTATTCTGAAATAATTAAAATGTGTTTAGTATTTTGTTGTTACTAAAACAATGACATACAGTTGGTTAAAAGTTCCAAATCATATCTAAAATGAACATGAATCTTGACGGTTGAAAAAACAAAACCAAAAAACGATTGTCTGGTTTCCACTGTCCACTGTAAAAGTAAAAGCAAAACTTCTGTTGTTAGGGCACAGCAACTGTCAGTTGTTCACAAGATGACACTAGAAAACACATTTCCTCAAACAAGAGACACTTCCTTAGAGAAATCTGTCTAGCTTTCATGATCTTCACTTCACAGCTTTTTTTTAGCACATGAACTTGTCAGCCACATTACTGACACTTTGTGTGTGCATGTTGTATGAATGTTGTGGTCTGACTGGTCTGTGGGCTAGAAGTAGACAGGAAGTCATGTGATTGTGTGCTTGTGTGGGACCTAGCTTGAAAATGTCTTTCTAAGTGATAAATTATTTTATCTAAATTATCAAATAAATCCATAAAATAACAGAAACAGAAAAAGTACTGGCAGCTTATTACCCGGACATTATTCAGTAATTTTATGGACATTTCCGTTAACTCTAAAGCACAACAAAATACAGGTAAAAAAATTTATATGTCAAATTAATACAATGCATTGTGCCCTTTTTTTTATTTTTTTTTAGAGTGTATGTATATACACTCACCTAAAGGATTATTAGGAACACCATACTAATACTGTGTTTGACCCCCTTTCGCCTTCAGAACTGCCTTAATTCTACGTGGCATTGATTCAACAAGGTGCTGAAAGCATTCTTTAGAAATGTTGGCCCATATTGATAGGATAGCATCTTGCAGTTGATGGAGATTTGTGGGATGCACATCCAGGGCACGAAGCTCCCGTTCCACCACATCCCAAAGATGCTCTATTGGGTTGAGATCTGGCGACTGTGGGGGCCATTTTAGTACAGTGAACTCATTGTCATGTTCAAGAAACCAATTTGAAATGATTCAAGCTTTGTGACATGGTGCATTATCCTGCTGGAAGTAGCCATCAGAGGATGGGTACATGGTGGTCATAAAGGGATGGACATGGTCAGAAACAATGCTCAGGTAGGCCGTGGCATTTAAACGATGCCCAATTGGCACTAAGGGGCCTAAAGTGTGCCAAGAAAACATCCTCCACACCATTACACCACCACCACCAGCCTGCACAGTGGTAACAAGGCATGATGGATCCATGTTCTCATTCTGTTTACGCCAAATTCTGACTCTACCATCTGAATGTCTCAACAGAAATCGAGACTCATCAGACCAGGCAACGTTTTTCCAGTCTTCAACTGTCCAATTTTGGTGAGCTCGTGCAAATTGTAGCCTCTTTTTCCTATTTGTAGTGGAGATGAGTGGTACCCGGTGGGGTCTTCTGCTGTTGTAGCCCATCCGCCTCAAGGTTGTGCGTGTTGTGGCTTCACAAATGCTTTGCTGCATACCTCGGTTGTAACGAGTGGTTATTTCAGTCAAAGTTGCTCTTCTATCAGCTTGAATCAGTCGGCCCATTCTCCTCTGACCTCTAGCATCAACAAGGCATTTTCGCCCACAGGACTGCCGCATACTGGATGTTTTTCCCTTTTCACACCATTCTTTGTAAACTCTAGAAATGGTTGTGCGTGAAAATCCCAGTAACTGAGCAGATTGTGAAATACTCAGACCGGCCCGTCTGGCACCAACAACCATGCCACGCTCAAAATTGCTTAAATCACCTTTCTTTCCCATTCTGACATTCAGTTTGGAGTTCAGGAGATTGTCTTGACCAGGACCACACCCCTAAATGCATTGAAGCAACTGCCATGTGATTGGTTGATTAGATAATTGCATTAATGAGAAATTGAACAGGTGTTCCTAATAATCCTTTAGGTGAGTGTACAGTATATGCAATATATACAATGTAAATATAAATATCTGGAAGAGTTACATTGTCCTAAATTCCTCACAGCAAGAAGTGCATCTTCATCCACTATTGGCATTGTGTTTGGAGTTATTGTCATCATTATCGCAATAGCAGGCATTGCGATATTCATCAGACGCAAGTTCCGGTAAGCAAAGCACTTACTCAATAAGTGTCTTGTTCCTGGTCTTATAGAAACTAATGGAATATGGCTTTGTCTTTCAGAAGAGAGAGGTCAAGATCACTTTAAACAAGCAATCGACATCTTACTACCACAGAGGAGGATAAAAATAACTAGTGGCTGTGACCAAAACAGAGATGTACAATACATGGTTCTGCTTATGTTTGTATGCTACTTTTGCATTCTTTTACAGCATTTTTACATCCATTATGGAGTCTATTATTTATCTATTTATATTATATTCTGCATATCAAACAGCATAATGTTCCATATTTCACTTTTTGTAATCTACTGTATATCATACTGTGTCTTTTTACATGTCACTGCTGTGCATGTTTTACTTGGCAAAATCCCGGTGAACTTCTGCCACCGAACTAGAGGAACTGATCAACACTTGTGTTCTTCACAGAATCTGAACAAAAGAGAGAACAAAGAACCGTTGTAGAAAGTAATGAATTTAAGAAGTCAGCAGGAAAGATAATATGGATTATTACATTGTAAATCATAGAAAACTGCCTTTCGTTCTATGTTTTCTGGCACATAATTTAATTAACTAAGCACTTGGTACTGTTTATAATCTCTGTTTATAAAAGAATAGCATTCATTGAAGGAATAGTTCACAATTACTGTCAATCTGTTGTTGTTTACTCACCGGCTGCAAATCATTGACAAATATTCACACAGCCTTTTTCTCCTCAAGGGTTATGGTTGGTGTATTTCCAGGTAGAAATAATAATAATAATGATGATAATAAAACTCATATTTCCCATGTGAACTCAGACTCAAGACAGCTCACTGTGTATACATTATTTTAATGAAATATTCAGAAAACTACCTCGCTTTTTTTCTTTTTTTTGCAATGTGACATTGTAAGGAGAGTTGGTTTATTTATCTAGAATAGAAGTAGA
Organism: Coreius guichenoti; assembly: GCA_039654105.1. Classification (NCBI taxonomy): domain Eukaryota; kingdom Metazoa; phylum Chordata; class Actinopteri; order Cypriniformes; family Gobionidae; genus Coreius; species Coreius guichenoti. The sequence continues at coordinate 7,491,390 of CM077176.1, read as the reverse complement.
CCTAATACTTGTACTTATTTTACTTATATGAGTATTTTAATTAAATTATTAGTGATTGCAAACTGTGTATTATTGCCAGAATGCTTAAGAAAACAGTCTTTACGTTGGCATTGTAAGAAATTTTTTTTATTTGGAGCTTCCTGTCAGGAACCACCGTTACACCATGTCAATTAAATTGAATATTGAAATGGGATATTTTTATGATGAGTTTAATCAAATCTATGGAACAAGAAGGTCACACAGCACATTTGCCCTGCTGTTCAAAAGTATGGGGACAGTGAGATCTGGAAAGAAATTAATACATTTATTTAGCAAGGATGCATTAAATTGATCAAAAGTGACAGTAAAGACATGTAAATGTTATACAATATTTCTGTTTCACATAAATTCTGTTCTTTTGAACTTTCGATTTTAAGATTCCTGCAAAAAAAAATCAAGGTTTCCAAAAAATATTAAGCAGCACAACTGTTTTCAAAATAATAATCAGAAATGTTTCTTGAGCAGCAAATCAGCATATTGGAATGATTTCTGAAGGATCATGTGACACTGAAGGCTGGAGTAATGATGCTCAAAATTCAGCTTTGATCACAGGAATAAATTACATTTTAAAGGTGAAAATCTAAAAAGAAGTTGAGCATAAAAGTTACCGACCCCCAAACTTTTGAACAGTATTATATGGTATCTCTGTTTTGAGCAACTGAATTTTTATTAGAACAAATTACAGCTGGACACAGTTGAAAAGAATATCCAATGGACATTTCTTCTACTTGTGTGGCCTATTTTCAAGTCTCTGACATTCAGGCTACATCAAGTGGTCCACACATGCTCTATAAGTACACAAGTAAGGATAAAAAAAATCCCTGTGTGGTTTCACAATTTCTTCTGTCACTTGTTGTGATGTTTCATCAGTTGACCGCTTTAGACACCAGACTCTTCCATCCCCTCTCTCGGTTGCTTGGTGAGAACAACATTAGGACCACCTTTGAGCTTCTTCCCTCCATCTAGAGGTATGTTTGTGACCTTCACCTGGTCCCGACTGTAAATAAAGATGACAAACACAACATCTTAATATGACAGAGGACTGCCGCAAACCAGCACACATGGACAGTGTAATTGTGTTTAACCTGGGCATGCGAGAATAATGCACCGTAATGTAGTCGGTTTTTCCCTGTTCCTCAGAGCTGCGAGCAGCTTCTTTCAGGGGTACGATGGATGGGTGGCTGCTTTCATACATCTCCTCTGGTTCTTCCTAAAACATGCACAAAATAAAACACTCATGTGTCACATGAGTTTGTACAGTATGTCCCAATTCATATACTATCCATTCTTAATATCAAGACTACAATTAGTGCATCACAAATCACTGTACATTATAAAAAGTATGGTGCCTGTGGTGGTCTACTATTTCTAGTGGATTTTCACATTTTTCTGTCATAAATATGAGATGAAAAGTCAAAATTATGAGATTAAAAAATTGGAATTATTAAATAAAAAGTCAAATTATGACAGATTTAGTAAGAAGGTCATCATTTCGACAGTTTGACTATCTCAAAATTTTGACTTAATGTCATAATTATGATATAAATGAAAATTATGACTTTGCATGTCATTTTCTAATTCTAATTTATAATCTCATAATTATGACTGTCATAATTTAACTAAGTAGCCTATGTCAATTTCAGTTTTCAATTTTTATGACTTATTATGTGATAACTATGACTTTTTATGCCATAATTTCTTTTTATCTCAATCATGACTGTATATGTCATAATTATGGCTTATGTCATAATTTTGACTTTTTATGTCATAAATATGACAAAGTTGACTTAGTATGTCATTATGGCTTAGTATGTCACAATTTGACTTTTCGTTTTTCATATTTTTGACTTTTTATACCATAATTAAGATTTACCAAAGCATGATTTTTTATGTGGCGCAAATGGGCTTTCATATTTTAGTGCTAATATTGCTAACAATACATTTTGCAATGGAAAAAGATGAGGGTAAGACTTTTTTGTCGAGCAAATGTGCTCAGTTTTTAAATGTATAACCCTAAAAGTTGTAATGACATATTTTGAGATAGAAAATGTAGCTAATGATAATGTCAGTGGTATCATTTTATGACGATACATTACTTAAACATCCTTCCACCAGCATACATACTTTTAGTGTGTAGTATAAATATGTGAATTGGGACACAGTCCAGATAAAGAACATCTAGGCTGTGTCCCAATTCACATATTTATATTACAGAGACTGTTGAGTGGAGCAGGAAAACTTACCGGAATGTCTGACATTTTTGTGCTCTTGAAGAGAAACGTCTCTGAAGTTGATTCACTGAACAGAGTATCGTCCACTGGTAAATCAACTACTGGTGAACACTGTTTTTAAGAGCACAAAGCCATTCGATTAATATAATCATTTTGGTTAGATTCAAATCATACAATGACAATAAAATATATAAAAAATGTAATTACCTGTTTTTCTTCCACAATATTTTCAGTGTCGACACGATGCATGTTTTTACTGCAAAAGAAACGTGAAATGATGTTCGTAAGATCAAATGAGAAGATCAGAAATTCACCATTTGAGCCAGCAAACATACAATCACCTGATCATGACGACCACGGTCAATGAGATCAGTCCGATAGACACGCCCACTGCAGACGCCAATGCGATCACCTTCAGTCGGCCTGGACATATAAACCACATCAACATAATCATGCACATCAACCAACTATATTTATGGCCAGAGGCCTCTCTCATAGTAAAACTGGTTGCATATACTGTTTAGTTGGCCAAAGGATTTAACTCTTTGACACCAGTTATCTTTTAATTGGCTCATGCAAACTGGGTTTACCTTATGCTAATACAGTTTTTAGTTTATATATAAAATCATTGTTTCACTGTTTTATGTTTGGGAGTGTTTTTACAACTAAATAAACACACACACACACACACGCATGTCTGGTTCACTATCTTTGTGGGGGCTCTCAGACGTAATGGTTTTTATACTGTACAAACTGTATATTCTGTCCCCTTACACTAACCCTACCCCTAAACCTACCCATCACACAAAATGTTCTGCACTTTTACATTTAAAAAAAAAAAAAAAAAATCTGCATTCTGCATGATTTATAAGCTTGTTTCCTCATGCTGGAAACAAGTTTCCTCATTCCTGGATTCGGACACGCCCTAAGTGCATCTGCGCCGTGTGCTTTGGACCATGCACTTAGATCGTTAAAAGAGGGCACCTTGTGTGTGTGTGTGTGTGTGTGTGTGTGTACATGTTTTTCTATCCCGATGGAGACTTCAACCTGAATGCACACAGACTCATAGGGACTCATGCCACCTTGGGGACCTAAATTGAGGTCCCCAAGGTGGCATGAGTCCCTATGAGTCACAAGGTGCCCTCTTTTAACGATCTAAGTGCATGGTCCAAAGCACACGGCGCAGATGCACTTAGGGCGTGTCCGAATCCACTTTTGCTAGTTTAAAGACGGGAAAAATGGTCGTCTAAAAGGGTTGTCCCTATTCTTTTAATGAGTCATGGGTGTGTTTTGGGCGTAACGTGCAATAAATCAATCAGAGTCTCATCTCCCATTCCCTTTAAAAGCCAGTTGCGCTCGCGCCATGGCGGATTTGCTATTTACGTGGCGGAATATAGATACCCTCAACCTGATGAGTCAGTTTAAATACATGTGTCTAAAACAGAGGTTTTCAAACTGGGGTCCGGGGACCCCCAGGGGTCCTCCAGAAGGTTCTAAGGGGTCCCCAGAAAAGTTCAGAGAATAAAAAGACAAAGAAAAAATGGATAAAGTCTACCGAACATTCTAACTGTTTCATTTCTAAATGTTTCTCTCCTTTCTTGCCGTACACATACTTTCCAGAATTGTGTATGTTTGCTTTGTATCTTTCTAGTGAGTTTTTCTCACTTTATCTTGCTCACTGTTAGGCAGTATTCTTAACGCAGCACGTAAGCTGCTTATATACATTTATTGTGAAAGTTGCTTATACAAATAATTTTTAATTGAAAATTTTCTTCTTCTGGTTTATACATCCAACATTAAGTATAGCCAATTTAAGTTTGGAAACAATATGTTGTATTTATAATGTCACACTTACTATTTATCTAACAGTTTGAATGTTTTTTCATACATAAAAATATATAGATTAGGAAGGGGGTCCCTCATAAAAGATTCATCATATTTGGGGGTCCTTGGCATCATAAAGTTTGAAAACCCCTGGTCTAAAAGGGTTGTCCCTAGTCTCTTAATGAGTAATGGGTGTGTTTTGGGCGTAACGTGCAATAAACCAATCAGAGTCTCATCTCCCATTCCTTTTAAAAGCCAGTTGCGCTTGCACCATGGCGGATTCGCTATTTACATGGCGGAATTTGCGAGCGGAAAGACTGAACGCTTCTCCAGAGAGGAAGTGTGTAATAAGCAAAAGTGTACGCGTGTTGTGGACCCACATATAGGCGCATATTACTAACGCGCTCTTTAAAAAATATATATATATATATTGCGCCATTGACTTTAGACCAAGTTTTTGTTGGTCAATGGTGCAGCCGTTTTCAGTTGCCTCAAAATAGCAGCGCGCCAACAATGTGCCTGAACACACCTCTTTTTTAGACCAGCACGCCCATGGGCACAAATGCATTTGCTATTTAAACAACGTGGTGTAGGACGTGAAAATGATAACTGCGTCGGGCTGAAACTAGCAAAAAACACTTTGCGCCGGGTGTATGATAGGGCCCAAGATGTCTCTTATGCTCACTAAGGCTGCATTTATTTGATCAAAAATACAGTAAAAACTGTAATATTGCAAAATATTATTGCAATTACAATAAAACTATTTTAATATAATGATAATTATTTTGTATAAAGCTGAATTTTCAGCATCATTAGTGTTTTCAGCCAGTCTTCAGTGTCACATGATCTTTCAGAAATCATTCTAATATGCTGATTTGCTGCTGCTCAAGAAACATTTCTTATTATTATCAATGTTGAAAACAGCTGCTTAATATTTTCGTGGAAACCGTGATACATTTTTTGCAGGATTATTTGATGACTAGAAAGTAGACGGCATTTATGTGAAACATAACATTATAATTGTCTTTACTGTAACTTTTGATCAATTCAGTGTGTCTTTGTGTATCAATTTAAAAAAAAAAAAACAGCAGTAACAGCAATATGATAAAAAAAAACATCAATGTTCAAGAAACATTACATTAAAACATTACATTTATTAATACTAATAATCATAGGTAGATGTTTGATCCTCAAACAAACAAACAGATTGCTGAACACAGTAATTGTTTAAGGTACTGACCTCGAACTTTCACCGTCAGGACCGGCGAGCTGTGAGCTCCGATGCGGTTGCGGGCCTCGCAGTAGTACTGGCCGCTGGCTCGAGGGCTGACCTCAGCAATGGTGTAGCTGGGACCCGATCGAGTTTCCCAGGCGTCAGCCGCATTGATCCGGTGCCAGGTGTAGTTCTCCACCGCCGGATTGGCCTGACTGCTGCAGGTCAGTGTCAGTGAGCTGCCCGCTTCGATCACAGTGGAAGGCTGAGCCAACACAGAGGTGTTTTTGGGGGCATCTGAGACAGAGAGAGAGAGAAGGGGAGATGTTAAAAGAAATAAAGAAAGAAACAGATGGAGATCTAATGACAACTGGAAGATTGAGGTCACCAGCAAATTTCATGAGAAAATTGAAACTACAGAATTTGTGCATTGCTCACTATTAATATATTTCAATACAATCCAACAAAATTAGTAGTTCACACAGGCATATAGGTACAGTTTATAATATCATTTCTAATATAAAATTAATAAGTATAAACTTACAAAGCACTGAAAGAGAAATAGTGGCGGATGTCTCCATGCCAAAAACATTCCAAGCGGTGCAGTAGTACTGTCCGGCATGATGGGAACGCACGCTAAGGAAGGTGAGATTTTGCACAGAGCCTTTGGTCCAGGGCTGCCCGCCATTCACTTTGTACCAGGAGTATTTCTCCACGGGAGGGTTGGCGTTGCTGCTGCAGGTCAGATTGACAGCAAACCCTTCCATAATGTCTCCTTTAGGACTGATGAGGATTCTTGTGTTCTTTGGGGAGTCTGGAAACATGCATAAGTATATTTTTCAATACATAAAAGCACTGTTGTTGCTTTTAAATACACTACAGTTTAAACATTTGTGTAAAAGTTTTGTTAAGATTTATGTTTTTGAAAGAAATCAGCATACACCTCACAGTACAATTTAAAATAACGTTTTTCTATTTTAGGTGATTTGCTCCAGAACATTTTTTTGTTATGCTGGTTGAAAGTCTCTTCACATCCTGATAAATCACTAAGATAAGTTGTCTAAATGTATTGTATATCGTCTGTGGAAGGCGTATAGGACCATAAAACGTTCGTCCAATCATTGCATTGGGTCCAAATGCAATGATACAATGTCCTACCTGCCTGTCAGTGTATGTATTTTCATACCTCCGCACACTCTGCTCACGCAGACATCATACGTCATCTAACTACTGTAATTTGGAAGAGATGGAAACCTTTGACGTTATACTGCAGCGGTTCGTGACTTGAATGTAGGCCTATGCGGTTCAATGGCAACACTATCAACGCCAAAATGAATCAGCAGCAGTCAGGTGGTACAGGTCAGTGCTCTTTAAGTTGTTTATGTTCATTATTATTGTAATGTTATGTGCTTTAGAGCATGAGGTAGTTTAACGCTGTCTCTCGTGAACTCTCTGGTGTGTGTGTTCATGTGTTTTGAAGGAGGCGTGGCTTTGAAGACGCTCTGAAGGGAGGGTGGGATCTCATGCTTTCAAAGCTAGCTAGCTATTGATAACCTCTCCAAAAATTGCCTACCATACAGTTAATATATTTTGATCCTTCAGCATTGTTCAATTGCTAGGGTTGCTTGGGTAGTTGCTAGAGTGTTGATATGTGGTTCTTAACTTGTTGGTATGCGGTTGCTAGGTGGTTCCTAATGTATTCTAGATGGTTGCTTATTGGCTCACGCCAAAACAATCCTCCCTAGAAATGGCTTGGTTCCTTCTTTTGGTATATATATCTATAGCTGCTTTTCCACCGTCGGGCTGAACAGTTCTAAGAACTGTAAGAAACGGTTCCACTTGAGATTGGCCCGACGGAAAATGGGCTTATGTTTTATAATTCAAAATTTTGAAAAGCAGTAGCACACTTGTCCTACATAAACTGCACAATTTGAGGTATCAATCATGCCTATGGCATAAACAGTGTGGGACAAGTCACGTACCAAAGTTTAATACTAACCCCTAACCCTAATTATGTAGGGATGTTTGACTTAGCAGGAAGTAAATACTCCTTTAATGGCTGAGCATCATGTGGTTTCCCGATTTGCCCTAAATTTGTACACTTGACTTGAACTTTGATCAACTGGAGGTTGGCAGACAATGTATGACAATGTGACATAATGTCCTGCCAAAATTAAAGTTATTACACAAGAACCAGCAACTGAAAAAACTCACAAAGACATCAGCTCAGCAACAAGTGAAAAGTTGAAATGTCTGGTGACATTTCCAAAACAAAAAGGAGGTCATGTTGACCTATTCACTGATAAACTGCACATTCTGCAGTTAAAAAGCTGCAATATGTACTGTAGAAATGCATGCAAGTAAACCAGTAATGCATAAATAGATAGATACATAAAAATAGAGGCAACCTACAGGTAACATTCAGTAAAAGTGGTCTGGACCGGTCTGTCCCAAGCGGGTTGCGGGCCACACAGAAGTACTCTCCATGGTCCCTGTAGTCCAAACTCCACAATCTCAGCTCAGGTTTAAAGCTGTCTGGCATGCTGCCACTCTCTCCTTCCTTAAACCAGGCAAAACTTTCTGCTGGCGGAGCTCCATCACTACTGCAGGTCAAAGTCACCGAATCGCCCTCTCTGACTGCTTCTCGAGGGGTGATCTGTACTGTGGTGTAGCGAGGAGCATCTAAAACACACAGAAAAAGAGAGATGAAATGCAAGTGATAATGGGAGAGGGCGGCTGACAGTAGAACTCAACTGCACACAGAAACCTGCTTTAATCACTGTGTGTACTTGTTTTATGTATCTGTGTCATTGACAAATAAAGCTTCAAAAAAGGTGTTTTTAAAAAATCTTTTCAAAACTGATGTAATGCATATTTTTGAGTCACGAACAATGTGTTTAAACAAGTTTCAGTTGTTAAATAGCATTTCAAAGTGTTTAAATTCATTTTTATGTCAAGCGGTACAACCAAATTGTATGCATATACTGTAGTTGTATACACCTGACATGGAAAGTGTACTAACCTAATACTAATAACCTAACAACATTATTTGAGAGAGATCTTCAATCATTTTCACTCTGCAAGAAGGATCAGTTGGGCTCCTCTGGATGATGCATTATCATGTTTACTGTTATTACCTTGTCAATTCATAATAAAAGAGCCATGTTTGCAGTTGTGCCATCCTGATATTTGGGAATATACAAATTGCTGGACAAAAGTTTTTTAGTTATCTCAACAGCTTGCAGCTTTTTATCTCAACAGTTGCACCACCTGACATTTTTGGGGGTTTAAGATAACAAAACATAAAATAATATGTATTATTTAAATGTTCTAAAAATTAGTTCAAACTAAAAACAGGTTTTTATAGAATAAAGTGATATATGTCATGAATTGAATTGAAAAGGAAATAATGCACTTGGACACAAAAATATGCATGTCATGTCATTGAAGCATTTAAAACAGAAAATGCACAGTTTCAGCAATTTCTACCTAATATTAAATGAGACATGTATGTTAATTTATATGCTGCCACACAAAGCACATTTTAGACATTTTAGAATATTCGTAATACCCATTAATGTTTTGTTTATTGTTTATTTCTGTTCTCTTATGCTCACCAAGGCTGCATTTATTTGAAAAATGCAGTAAAACAGTAATAATGTGAAATACAATTTAAAATAACTGTTTTCTATTTTAATATATTTTAAAATATAATTTATTCCTGTGACGTAAAGATGAATTTTCAGCATCATTACTCCAGTCTTCAGTGTCACATGATCCTTCAGAAATCATTCTAGAAATATTTCTCATTATTATCATCAATGTTGAAAACAATTGTGCTGAATAATATTTTGTGGAAACCAAAATACTTTGTTCAGGATTCTTTGATAAATAGAAAGTTCAAAAGAACAGCATTTATCTTAAATATCATTTGTTGTATCATTATACAGTAAAAGTCTCTACTGTCACTTTTGATCAATTTAATGCACCATTGCTGAATAAAAGTTTTATTTTAATACTAATTTAATATTAATTCTGACCAAAACCATATATACAGTATATAGGAAGTATGTGAATATATATGCACACACATGCATACATACACACACACACACACAGAACTTTTGCCCATAAGCACAATAAATATTTTATACTCACATCCAAGAGCCAGGGTGACTCCCGGTGACTGAACATTTTGAGGGGGTATTGGGCGGCAGGTGTAGGTACCTGCATGCTGGCTGTCAAAGTTATAGATGGCTGACAGCTTGCTGGACTGCCCCAAGTTGATCCCATTCCGATAAAGTGCAAAATTCTTGCCAGATGCGGCACAGCCTCGTGCAACACAGCTCAGGAAGACCGTCTCGCCAGCAGAAAACATGTTGCCAATTCTCGGTGGATGTACGTGAACCTGAAGCTCTGGAACCAGGACAACATTTCATTGCATTTGGTCCGTTCTAACACATGCTAAACTATTTTAGGAGCAGCTAGATGGGTTTTCTCCACAATAATATGCAAATACACAACAAAAGTAAAAAAGTTTTTACTTTCTCAAATGAATAAATTTGTCTGAATAAAAAGTGAGTGCAAAATTTGCAGGGCGTTTCCAGGCCATTGCTATCCCTGTTGAAAAAAACAGCATATGCTGGTTAGGTGTGTTTTGAAGCATGGCAGCTGGTTTGAGCTGGTTTAAGCTGGTCCTTAGTTGGTCATGAGCTGGTTTAATCTGGTTAAGTACTGGTCCAAACTGGTCCTAAGCAACTAGCTCCAGCTCAGGACCAGCTTAAACCAGCTCATGACCAACTAAGGACCAGCATAAACCAGCTCAAACCAGCTGCCATGCTTCAAAACATACCTAACCAGCATATGCTGGTTTTTTCCAAACAGGGATGTGGTTGGTCTAAGTGCTTGTGTATATAATTGCCTATGAAATATTCCCAAACACTCTTACCACACCTTCCACCCTGCCCGCTGACAGCCATTGGTCGAATAAACAGGTCGAATCCCACCCCAATAATTCTATTGGCTTACTCATACTACCATTCAAACATTTGAGGTCAGTAAGACATTTTTTTTTAAAGAGGTCTCTTTTGTTCATCAAGGCTGCATTTATTTGACAAAAATACAGTAAAAACAGGAATATTGTGAAATAATATAAGGATTTAAAATACTAGTTTTTTTATTGTAACATATTTAAATTGTAATTTATTCCTGTGATCAAAGCTGAATTTTCAGCATCATTACTCCAGTTACTTCAGTGTCACATGATCCTTCAGAAATCATTCTAATATGATGATTTGATGCTCAAGAAATATTTATGATTATTATCAATGTTGAAAACAGTTGTGCTGCTTAGTATTTTTGTGGAAACAGTGATACATTTTTTTCAGGATGAATAGAAACTTCAGAAGAACAACATTTTTTGAAATAGAAATATTTTATAACATTATACATGTTTTTAAAGTCACTTTTGATCAATTTGATGCACACTTGCTGAATAAAAGTATTGTAAATCGTACTGACCCTGAACTTTTGAACAGAACTGTATAGTAGTATCTACATATTAAACTGAGTATTACAATATTTTAACATACACTTTAAAAAATAAAAAAAAATACACTTTTAATCTTTAAATGTGGCCTTTTCTGGTCAAAATAGCTAATGTATAGGAGTATGGATGGAACATAGGAATATATGAAATGTACTGCAATTGTTTTTTCTTTCTCTTTCCCTTCCTCAAATTGACAGTATTATTATATTGACATTTCTTCCTTTTTTTGGTATGTGAAATATTTGTCCAATGAAAATATCCTGGATTTGTATGTTTTATGAGGGGACCTTGAAAGGACCATTACCAAATATTCTCCTGGTGATTTGTATTTTCTCTCTCTCTCTCTCTTCTGGGACTACTGGGAGAGTAACCCCTGATATGAAGTTAACTGTATACGAACAACATAACTGTATGTGATACCCCTAGTGACCTGTCTGTTCTGTTTTTTTGCATGTGTTCTACTAAAAGAATATAAAAATTTAAAAAATGGAAAAAATAAGATAAACGTGGCCTTACCTGTCACGGACAGTGTGATTGCATCAGGAGACGTCCATCGCTCCTGCTGGTTGTCAGTCTCGAATCTGAAATGGTACATTCCTGCATCGCTCAGCTTCACGTTTGCGATCTGCAAACTGCATCTTTTGTGGCCCCCAATGTATTTGACCCTGTCCCTGTACGAGTGGCTCAACAGATTCCCGTCAGTATGGTAGGCGATTTCCCGCCGGCCCTCCACAGAGATGTGGAACCACATGAACCGTGTGGAGCTGTAGGGCGAGGGGTAATCGTATCGGCACGGCAGTGTTAACGTGGTCCCGGCCCAAACGCAGATGTCCGTCCTGGAGAAATACACCAGCCATTTACTGGCCCCGACTCCTATAAAGCAACAGAAGAGTAATCAGAGGCCGGCACTGACCTCGGTAAGGTGTGCGCTGTTGATGCCAGGGATATAAACAGGAAAAAACACAGATCAATACAATATAAATAACCTGTGCACCAAGGGCACTCAGGTAACATAAGAGCACAGATTAAACTCAGAGCATCTGCATTAAGCAATCACATCTATTTATCTCTATAAAAACACAAGATGCCTGTCCAAAATTACCTGACAGAAGAAGTGTAGAGTAAATGAAGGTCAGAATTATGCGTACCCACATCTCAGCCCTGTGTGTAAAAGCAGGAAAGACCATAAGTAACTTCAAAAATAATCAAGAAATTAGTACCCGTTTCTGATGTAACAGTACCTGGTTCTGATGTTCCTGAACGCTCCCAGCCGTCTCTGTGGACACATGAACGCACATTTGCTGAAGAAGGAGATCCGAGAGGCACCAGACGCACGGCGTAGGACGCTGAGCCGGAGAAAGCAGAAGTTGAAGGATGTGATAGGCTGGCCATCCCCTGTCTCTCTCTCTCTGAGTCTCTAAACTCAGTGTCTGTCTCCAGTGAAACTCTACTCCACCTTCAGCAAGGTGCACAGGGCAATAACCACAAGTTGCTGACATCCACATTACCTCCTGCTCACACACACAAAAAACATGTTTAGGGGAACTGAGGTATCAGGAAGCACTTCTTTTAATAACACATTTACTTTGCGGCATTTTTTTTAATCAAATTAACTGACTAAAAGGCCATACAAAGAAAATCTTTTCTTATGTTAAAGAGGAATGGTTTCTTAGCCTTATCATTTTCAGAAAGTTGCTTACAGTTTTATGAAGTAAAGTATTGAATTTCTTGTATTTGTAGTAAACCACAAAGTAACCACAAAGTTATTTTGGTAACACTTTACAATAAGGTTTTATTTATAAACATTAGTTAACAAGGACTAAGAATGAACAGTATTTCTACTGCATTTGTTAATTAAAGGGATAGTTCACCCAAAAATGAAAATTCTGTCATTCATTACACACCCTCATGTCGTTCCAAACCTGTAAGGTTCATTTTCTGAACACAAATGAAGATCTTTTTGATGAAATCTGAGAGCTTTCTGTCCCTCCATTCACAGCTACGCAACTGACAATTTGATGCTTTTAAAAAGTTCATAAAGAGATCGTAAAACTAATCCATATGAATTAAGTGGTTTTGTCTAAATGTTCTGAAGAGACATGATCGCTTTATATGATGAACAGATTGAATTTAGGCTTTTATTCACATATAAACATTCATTAACTCACACATCAGTTGTGGTAAACAGAAGCTTGAGCATGTTCGCTTGACGTGTAAGAACCAATGAGGTTCATTCTTGTGTTGCGCATCACGTTTGAGCTTCAGCAAGAACCAATGAGGTTCATTATCGTGTTACGCATCACGTTTAAGCTTCAACAAGAACCAATGAGGTTCATTATCGTGTTACGCATCACGTTTGAGCTTCAGCAAGATCCAATGAGGTTCATTATCGTGTTACGCATCACGTTTAAGCTTCAACAAGAACCAATGAGGTTCATTATCGTGTTACGTATCACGTTTGAGCTTCAGCAAGATCCAATGAGGTTCATTATCGTGTTACGTATCACGTTTGAGCTTCAGCAAGAACCAATGAGGCTCATTATCGTGTTACGCATCACGTTTGAGCTTCAGCAAGAACCAATGAGGCTCATTATCGTGTTACGCATCACGTTTGAGCTTCAGCAAGAACCAGTGAGGTTCATTATCGTGTTACGCATCACGTTTGAGCTTCAGCAAGAACCAGTGAGGTTCATTATCGTGTTGCGCATCACGTTTGAGCTTCCGCAAGAACCAGTGAGGTTCATTATCGTGTTGCGCATCACGTTTGAGCTTCAGCAAGAACCAATGAGGTTCATTCTCGTGTTACGCATTACGTTTAAGCTTCAGCAAGATCCAATGAGGTTCATTATCGTGTTACGCATCACGTTTGAGCTTCAGCAAGAACCAATGAGGTTCATTCTCGTGTTACGCATCACGTTTGAGCTTCAGCAAGAACCAATGAGGTTCATTCTCGTGTTACGCATCACGTTTAAGCTTCAGCAAGAACCAATGAGGTTCATTATCGTGTTACGCATCACGTTTGAGCTTCAGCAAGAACCAATGAGGTTCATTATCGTGTTACGCATCACGTTTGAGCTTCAGCAAGAACCAATGAGGTTCATTATCGTGTTACGCATCACGTTTGAGCTTCAGCAAGAACCAGTGAGGTTCATTATCGTGTTACGCATCACGTTTGAGCTTCAGCAAGAACCAGTGAGGTTCATTATCGTGTTACGCATCACGTTTGAGCTTCCGCAAGAACCAATGAGGTTCATTCTCGTGTTACGCATCACATTTAAGCTTCAACAAGAACCAATGAGGTTCATTCTCGTGTTACGCATCACGTTTGAGCTTCAGCAAGAACCAATGAGGTTTGTTCTCACGCGTCAAGCAGGTTCGGTTGAGCTTCTGTTTATGTTCGCTGATCAATGTTTATATGTGAATAAAAGCCTAAATTCAGTCTGTTCACCATATAAAGCGATTGAGTCTTTTCAGAAAATTTGGACTATTCCTCTCATATGGATTAGTTTTACGATCTCTTTATGAACTTTTTAAAGCGTCAAAAAGGTAGTTGTGTAGCTGCTAATGGAGGGACAGAAAGCTCTCAGATTTCATTAAAAGATCTTAATTTGTGTTCTGAAGATAAACAAAAGTCTTACAGGTTTGGAATGACATGAGGGTGAGTAATTAATGACAGAATTTTCATTTTTGAGACCCTTCAATGTTAATATAAACATTTACTACATTTTTAAGTTGTATCTGTTTACAGTAGTTAATGCACTGTGAACTAACATTAACATTTCATTAACTAACATACAAAGTTTAATAAATGCTGTAAAAATATATTGCTCATTGTTGGTTTATGCATTAACTAATGTTAACAAATGAGACCTAACTGTGTTTCTTAAGTTAACTTAACTAATATTATCAATTTTTTACCACAGGAACAAGAGTATTTGATGTAAAATCGTAGTAACCATAAGTAAAACCATATTTTATGGAAATTAGTTATGGTTTTACTACAGGAACACAAGTTTAACTGTGGTATTTAATGTAAAATCATAGTAGGCTAATCACAAGTAAAACTATCTTTTATGGCTATTAGCTATGGTTTTACCACAGGAACAATAGTTTAACGGTGGTAGTTGTTGTAAAATCATAGTAACCTCAAGAAAAACCTTTCTCAGGCTGGCATGAAGACAGGCGTAGCAGATGTGTTTAAAAGTAGACCTTAGCGACCTCTTGTGGCATGAAGAAGAAAATGCAGTAGAAAATTAAATCAAAATTTCAAAAAGAGTAACATTCATTTAGTGAATCCAGAATTTACTGAGCTCTTTCAGTTTTACATCAGCTCAATATCAGTTATTCATAGTAAAGCTTTTAGACATCTTATTTGAATTGATGTTGTGTAGGCCTACATCATCTGATTGCTGACAACATTTTACATAGCCTCTAGGCCCATAACATGTAAACCAACCACTGACAGCTTCAAAAATGAATGTGACTGTAAATCTTTCTGGGACACTGGCATATCACTGACATGCTACATTGTCTGCGTACACCAACTAATAGGCACAAATGTAGCTACTATTTAACTTTCTGTGATTTTAGGCCTATGGGCATATGTTGACATTCTCTACTACAAGAGCAGAAACATGCAATAGAGGCAAAAAGCAATGTGATTCATTGCTAATTAAAGCAATTGCAATAAGATGTAACACAGATGGCCATTTTTCAGTCTCTGTCTCCAGTGAACAAAAACCGAGGTGAAGTTGAGAAGAAAGAAATTCAAGAAATAGCCTACTTCGTTGAATTGACTGCATTATACATTGGTTTCAGCTTCCATCAATAATAATAAATATAGGACATGATGAGGATGAATTTGTCGTAATGTGTAACCTCATACAGATGTACAGAAACTATTTTTAAGAGGGATTTTGGGATTGTACGTATTTTATAACGTTTCAAAATAGATTAGTCTATCATTAAAAATAAATAAAAATATGTCAATAATTGTTCTTACATTTGCGACAATCTGAATCTACGTTTATGTTGGTGCACACTGCACAGGTTATATTGTAGGCTATTGGTCTGTGTTTTTCCTGTTTTATGTGTAGATTTCCTATAGGCTACACATGAATATTAATTCGACCAATTACACTGGCTTCGTAACTATTAGTTCAGTATCCTAATTAATATTCATAAGAGTATTCAAACAAGTATGTTTGACGGTGTTCCGGTGTTGTGCAGAATTTTGACTTGCACAACGCCGGTGTTCAAATACGGTTGTAAATAACAAAAAAATAAAATATAACATTTTAATTAATTAATTAATAACTAGGATTGGCATATGGCATACAAATGGGAATTATCCATAGTAATCGCTATATATATATATATATATATATATATATATATATATATATATATATATAATTCTAATCCAGTCATCACAAACGACTAAGATTGGTTCTTCCTGACGGAGCTGAGAAAAGTAACAATTACCACGTGACAACTCTTCCTGTTTTAGCAGCGCTGTGAATGATAATAAACACATGAATAATGACACTGGGAAACTCGTAATAGACAATGAATTGAAAATGCACAATGGTTCAAATAAGAAAATAATTATTATCCGAACAATATAGAAAACATAATGGCCACCAATCCCCGCCCATTTGGGTTCTCGCTAAATGCGAATCTACCCGCTTTTAATTCTACGTCTACAAAACTAATGAACCTGCTACATGTGACAACATGAGGATTTAAAAGTTTCGTTCTCGGATGGACTGATATGATTCACTGACACTTCTGTCTCTGCAGAACGTCTGCCTTCGTTAAGGTAAAGATAAGATTTCTGTCAGTACTTAAATAGCGATTATTTCACCTAAGTTATTTGGAGTTCAGTCATACAGTTTGATATTAGACTATTTAAGCAAATATAGCGCGTACATTAAAACTAAAAACTGACTGGATTAATAAACCATTATAGCTTCCCGTTAGTATTCAGACTGTTTGCAACCGTGTAAAAGTTGTGTTTGTTATTCTGTACATTTGATTTACCCTGACAGACAAATGAAACTGTTGTACTGTTTCAGGTTCTTTAATCTTCATCATGTTGCTTCATGTTCTGCTCCTCCTTCTTGCATCAGGAGGAGCTTCTTCCTCCATCTCATGTTATGATGATCAGGGGAAACCTGTTGACTGGTTTGTATATTTTTAAATGGCATAGAAACACATAACATTACGCATCTTGAATCACAGCCATGGTCTACTGAGGCACAATTCATCTTTGTCTATTCTGGATATATGTTTTATTCAGTATTTTTCATGTCATACAAAATTAGTCCTAGTACCTTAGAGGACATCCTGGGTTTTTCCCATACTTGGTTTTTCTGTGACACCAAAGGATGATGGGTAGTTGACATGGTATGTCAAGCAGTGTCCTGTATACACTGTTCAAAAGGGGTCAGTAAGATGTGACAGTAAAGACATATAATGTTACAAAAATCTATTTCAAATAAATTCTGTTCTTTGAATTTTCTCTTAATCAAAGAATCCTGAAAAGGTTATGGTGATTATTATTATTATTATTTTTTTTTTTTTTTATCAAATAAATAAAGTGGTCCAAAACCTTAGAATGGTAGTGTACTTCAACTAAAAATACTTTAAATACCATTGTTTTAAAATTAATTATTGTCTAATTATTATGTAGGCAGTTTCATTGGCCTCATATTAATTAAACAACTTATTCACAATGTAACTATTTAAAGGGTTCGTTCACCCAAAAATGAAAATTCTGTCATTAATTTCTTACCCTTATGTAAGTCCAAACCCGTAAGACTTTCGTTCATCTTCGGAATACAAATGAAGATCTTTTTGATGAAATCTGAGAGCTTTCTGTCCCTCCATTGACAGCTACGCAACTACCACTTTGACGCTTCAAAATCCATATGAATTGAGTGGTTTAGTCCAAATTTTCTGAAGAGACTCGATCGCTTTATATGATGAACAGATTTAATTTAGGCTTTTATTCACATATAAACATTGATCAGCGAACATAAACAGAAGCTCTACCGAACCTGCTTGATGTGCAAGAACAAACCTCATTAGTTCTTGCAGAAGCTCAAAGTGATGCGTAACACGATAATGAACCTCATTGGTTCTTGGGGAAGCTCAAAGTGATGCGTAACACGAGAATGAACCTCATTGGTTCTTGCGGAAGCTCAAACGTGATGCGTAACACGAGAATGAACCTCATTGGTTCACGCTGAAGCTCAAACGTGATGCGTAACACGAGAATGAACCTCACTGGTTCTCGCTGAAGCTCAAACGTGATGCGTAACACGAGAATGAACCTCATTGGTTCTCGCTGAAGCTCAAACGTAATGCGTAACACGAGAATGAACCTCATTGGTTCTCGCTGAAGCTCAGCTGATCAATGTTTATATGTGAATAAAAGCCTAAATTAAATCTGTTCATCATATAAAGCGATCATGTCTTTTCAGAAAATTCGGACTAATCCTCTCATATGGATTAGTTTTATGATCTCTTTATGAACTTTTTGAAGCGTCAAAGTGGTAGTTGCGTAGCTGTGAATGGAGGGACAGAAAGCTCTCAGATTTCATCAAAAAGATCTTCATTTGTGTTCAGAAGATGTATGAACATGAGCGTGAGTAGTTAATGACAGAATTTTCATTTTTGGGTGAACTATCCCTGGCTAATTAATGTGATAGTACTATTAATTATTATTAATACTATTAAATCTTAATTATTAATTAAAATATAATATTTTTTTATAGTACAAATGTGATAATTTATTATAGGTGTTACAACCGGCTCACAGTTGTAACATGAACATGTGACATGGACCGGCAAGTAGTGAAAGAAATAGTTTATTTAATGAAATAACATAATCAACAAATGTATTCAAACAATCAGTAATCAGTATTAGTGAAAGTCAGTAGTGAGAGCATGCATGGAAACGGACTGTAAGCTTGAGATCTGAGTGGATGCAAACAAATGAATATAACAAACGAAAAAACAACAACAGAATGTCAGCCGCTTAGTCAAGTGCAGTCACATCGTAGCCTCTCTCTCGCAATCATAGCGCTGCAGTTCTTATAGCCCAGAGAACGAGCCTCAGGTGGAAAACCACACCCCCCACTAAACAGCACACCTGCAAACAAAACCACACAGAAGAAAAAACACAGGCCCAGCAATAACTGGGCCATAACATAGGTTAATTTTATTAAAGGTAATTTACATATAGGTTAATACATAAATCTAGTTTATTTGAAATGTACTCATCAATAGGATCATATTTTCCTCTTTTTCTATCTCTTCTTGCAGGTTTTACTTGTACAAACTCCCACACCCTCGTCATGAGCCTGTCCAGGAGGGGCTGAAGTATCTTTTCATGGATGGAGAGAGTGAGGGATGGACGGATGGGAAGACTTTAGTGAATGACAGTCAAAGTGCTGTTGGTAGAACAGTAGGACCTTTATATGAGGTACAGGTGACGCTCCAATTATGTAATTATGATAGCACAACATGACTTTATCATAAAGTTGTTTGCTAAATTGAAAAAAAAAAAATTAAATGTCCAGTTTTGCTTAAACCAACATTTGTTCTTCTTTCCAGAGCATATTTTTTCATTAAAAGTGATTTTCTGACTGACTTTGCAGAAGCTTACTCAGCTTATCCTGTTCTGTAGTCTGCACATTTTGCCCATTTTGCAGAAGTATTAAAACACTGTGTTGGCATTTACATTCCATGGTTTAATTATAAGTGTATTTAAAATCTATTTAGTTATACACATATCACATTTAAAAGTGGCACAAATCAGATACCTAATTTATTTAATCTCATTAGTGTTTTTGCTGTGTACCCACATGCAAACAAACACACGCACAAGAAACTCAAAATTGTATTTATGGCTTTATGTGCACATAAACGTTTCATAATATAAGAGGAACTTATGCTTTAGATCACATGCTCCTCACAAAGGCTTTTGATCTGCTGTCTGATACAGTCATGTTTATTATGAAGAAGCTTTGAGCTTTAACTTTCTTCCAGGGCGGTGATGTTGGATACATCTTATATAATGACCAGCCACCACAATTTGAAGGTGCAAACAGGATTTGTGGCCACACCAAAGGTGCAGTTTTACTGCAGTTAACTGCTATTAATGGCACACAAACACACATTTATGTTGTGGATCATGTTAATATACACTCTATTTTTGTTTTGTACCAGGAGTTGTTGTCTTTGATAAGCAGCAGGGCTTCTGGTTGGTCCACAGCACACCTCATTTCCCCCCTCCTAAATCAGCGGGCCAGTTTTCATACCCCAGTTCTGGCATAAGTAATGGACAGAACTTCATCTGTGTCACATATCCTTTTGAGCGCTTTCAGACCATAGGTACGCCTCCAATGCTTTTAAAGTCACTCCAAAAGGAGTTATTCTCTATATCAGTAAGCACAGTTTCAGTAAACACATCACAATATTCCTCATTTAAATAATTCTCGATCAAGAAGAAAAGAAAAAAGGACAAGGCCTGTTTGAGTTGCGTCAGTACTCAGTAGTGTGTTGAAAGGGACGTGGTAAATGGTAAGGGGTGTGACATTTCCGAAACTTGCTTGAAGTGATTGACCAATCACAACACACTGGTCCAGCCGACCAATCACAGCACATTGTGCTTTTTGGAAGGAGGAGCTTCATAGAGACAGGAACTAAACAGAGCATTACTGACAGACTGGGAAGAGAGGTGCTGCAACAATGTCAAATATGTGATTTATTTGTGTTTTCTGAAAATTCAAGCATGAAAACCTATTTTAGTGGACCCCAAAAATGCAAAAGGGCATAATATGGCCTCTTTATCAAAATTCTGATCAGTTTAAAATTGACTATTTTATTAAAGGCACAATATGTAAGATTTTTGGATTAAAATATCCAAAAACCACTAGAACAATGTTATATATTTTGTTGACTTGTGTACTTACATTATCCCAAATGTTTCCAAGAATGTTTAAATCCAGAGAAATAAGCAATTTTAACCAGGACACGGACCGTGTCCGTGCGTCGCCTATCAATGACACCATACCCGCATTACCCTTGATTTCCTCTTGGTTTTATTTTGTAGAAACCATGGAAACACCAAAGACACTTTAATATATCATGTGTTTTATTAGACAGGTGAGCAACTGTTTGGATACATTCATCGACAGAAAACTAATCATTGTTATATAGCTCAACACAGTTAGTCTTATTGTTTAAATCTCGTTTTCATGATTTACCGCGAGTATCATGTTTTACCATGACTAATATCTATCTAGCTTACTGCAATGTGCAACAAGTGTCTCATAGTAGCCGCAGAGCGAACACACAAAGTAGCATTATAACATAACTTTCAACACACACAAATAATGTATCTAATATGATAAAACAGCGCTGCGTACACATGACCGGAAAAGCGGAAGCGGTCATCTGTGGCATAATAAAAGCTCAGCTAAATCCAGGTGTCATCAAGCTATGCCTTTGTTTTGAATAAGCGACCTCTAGTGGAGAAAAATTACATATTGTGGCTTTAATTGTCCTAAAGCAATAAATACGTATGCAGTTTTTGCACATATTTTGCATTAAGTGTTTGAGTCTAAACACACTTTAAAGGGATAGTCCACCCCAAAACAAACTCACCCTCATGTTGTTCCAAACCTGTATGACTTTATTTCTTCTGTGCAACATGAACGAAGAATGTAGATAATGAAACAGTTTCAGTTCCCATTGACTTCCATTGTTTTGTTTTTATTTGTTTTTTTTGTCCATACAATGGAAATCATTGGGAACTGAAACTGGTTATCAACATTCTTCAAAATATAATTTTATTTATTTTTTAATTACTTTAATGTATAGTATATGACTGCATGTTTGAAAGAGATGTGTTTAAGTAAACAAGACTAGTAGTATGATCTTTATGCATGTTTAAAATTTTCATATGCTTGTTTTAAAGTGAGTCTGATGTTAGAAACACTGCTTGAAATTCCTCTCAACTAACCTTTTCATGTGCAATTTCAAAAGACAAAACATTTATGGGATGCAGTTGCCATAGTGACTATCATAGTAATCCTTCTGACACAGTAACCATAGTGACAACACCTCTTACGGTGCTGCTCTTTATGTCCATTCAGTCTTGTGTTTGTAAATCGGTATTATCACTTTCTGATAATAGTAATAAAGCAATAAGCCAGTGTTTCCAACCCTTTTCCTGGAAGCACAATTTAACAGTACACATTTCAAACTATTCCTAATCAAACATTAGCTTGTCATTGAACACTCTAAGGCTTGAAATGGATGGGTCAGATAAGGGAGAGTTCCAAAATATGTGGTATTGATGTGCCACCAGGAACAAGGTTGAGAAAATAAAGCAGTCAAGGCTATAAGATAAGTCAGACATACATGGCCTCAAGTGGCTTTTTTCTTCTATAAAACAGGGAGCAATATTGTAATAGACACCATATACAGCGATCAGGCATAACATTATGACCAGGTGAAGTGAATAACACTGATTATCTCTTCATCACAGCACCTGTTAGTGAGTGGGATATATTAGGCAGAAAGTGAACATTTAGTCCTCAAAGTTGATGTGTTAGAAGCAGGAAAATGGGCAAGCGTAAGGATTTGAGCGAGTTTGACAAGGGCCAAATTGTGATGGCTAGACGACTGGGTCAGAGCATCTCCAAAACTGCAGCTCTTGTGGGGTGTTCCTGGTCTGCAGTGGTCAGTGTCTATCAAAAGTGGTCCAAGGAAGGAACAGTGGTGAATTGGCGACAGGGTAATGGGTGGCCAAGGCTCATTGATGCACGTGGAGAGCGAAGGCTGGCCCTTGTGGTCCGATCAAACAGACTGAGCTACTGTAGCTCAAATTGCTCAAGAAGTTAATGCTGGTTCTGATAGAAAGGTGTCAGAATACACAGTGCATCGCAGTTTGTTGCGCATGGGGCTGCATTGCCGCAGACTAGTGAGGGTGCCCATGCTGACCCCTGTCCACCGCCGAAAGTGGCAACAGTGGGCACGTGAGCTTCAGAACTGGACCACGGAGCAATGGAAGAAGGTGGCCTGGTCTGATGAATCACGTTTTCTTTTACATCACGTGGATGGCCGGGTGCGTGTGCGTCACTTACCTGGGGAACACATGACACCAGGATGCACTATAGGAAGAAGGCAAGCCGGCCATCCATGCCATCCATGTGGATGTTACTTTGACATGTACCACCTACCTAAGCATTGTTGCAGACCATGTATACCCTTTCATAGAAACGGTATTCCCTGGTGGCTGTGGCCTCTTTCAGCAGGATAATGCGCCCTGCCACAAAGCAAAAATGGTTCAGGAATGGTTTGAGGAGCACAACAACGAGTTTGAGGTGTTGACTTGGCCTCCAAATTCCCCAGATCTCAATCCAATCGAGCATCTGTGGGATGTGCTGAACCAACTAGTCCAATCCATGGAGGCCCCACCTCACAACTTACAGGACTTAAAGGATCTGCTTCTAACATCTTGGTGCCAGATACCACAGCACACCTTTAGGGGCCTAGTGGAGTCCATGCCTCGAGGGGTCAGGGCTGTTTTGGCAGCAAAAGGGTTTTACAATATTAGGAGGATTATTATAGGATTATGTCATAATGTCATAATGTTATGCCTGATCAGTGTATATGTGTGTGTGTGTGTGTGTGTGTATATATATATATATATATATATATATAAACAAAAGAGGATGAAAATGTAAAAAACAACATATTATAATAATATATTAACAACAATAATATTGTTTTTATATATATATATATGTATATGTGTGTGTGTGTGTTTGTATATAATGCATAATGTGTATGTACTGTGTATAATTATGTATATATAAATACACACATGCATGTATATATTTAAGAAAAATTTTATATTTATATATAAAATATTAAAGATAAATTATATAAATATATACAATGCAAATCATTCTTAAATATATACATGCATGTGTGTGTGTATACATAATAATTATACACAGTACATACACATATATTGTGTAAACACAAACTTTTATTTTGGATGCGTTTTTTATTTTTTTTTAATTTTACTAACCTATGTGGGTTGTCTTTGTGATGGTAATGTAATATATTATCTTATAATGTTTATTATTTCCCTGTAATATATTTTCCACAGGTGAGCAGTTAAAAATCAATCAGCCTCACATATATGACTGCAGCATCCCTGGTTCCCTGGCCGCTGCTGTTCCTGCTATGGCTCAGCTCTGTAAACACACACTGGGCAGATGGGACAACACTTCCTCCTCCCCATCCAATCGCAGTATATCACTCCTCTCATTGGCTGGAACAGAGTTCATTAGCTTTGCAAAAGGTGCATCATTTGCCAATGGTAAGACTCATTTTTAATACTGATGTAATGGTGTGACACTTTAACACCATCCAGTCAAATATGTATTGATCAAGAGTTAAACATTTAGCTCTATTTGTTAAACAAATCTTTTCTGGTCATGTTGAGGATGAGTTTTTTAAAAATAGTTATTGTATCCAAATATGTACTAGATTGACATCTTGGGGCCAAATTTACTAACAGCTTGCATCAGCACAAACCCTCTTTTGGTGTTAAAAAATACTGTCAGGATTTACTAAAGACAGTGAAAAATTAGCACTGAAAAGATGTGGACACAATTTTTGCGGCTGACCTTATTGCATATGAATTTGTAGGAATTTCCCTTTCAGATGCAAAATGTATGAGAGGAGAGTATTTAAATGAATCATGCAACGTGATTTTCTAAGGTTTGCGCTCGTCAATTTACTGGCATTTGCGGCATTATTTACCGCCCATGTCTTAAACCAGACGCTTACTGGTAGATTGCGTTGGTAATTATGGAAATGATCTACTGCATCTGTGTTCTTTTGCTCGTTGTCAGCAGATCACACGCAGAACTTCCCACTCCTATCTGCGCTTTTTTGGAATTAGCGCTTTTTACGCTAATTAAATCAGGCCCTTAGACTGTTGTGATGCATATTGCTGTTTTTCAGATTTTGTTCCATGAAACACATGCCAAGTTAAAAGAAGTTCAACTTATACACGTCTTTGAGTAAACTACACTTAAAAAAATGGTGTAGGATTTACTTTGAAAGTTATCACTCAGAAATTGCTAGTAAATTTAACAAATAATTACAAAGAAATGGCAAGTAACAGAAGTAGAAAGTCTGAAAGAGTAAAACATACTCCAGTAATCTTTTTTACAGTGTATGCATTTTATAAAAAAATAAGTAATCATTGCTTTTTCACTGTTTTTTTGATAACCAGACCTGTATCACTCTTGGGTGGCGCCTACGCTACAGTCCGACCTGCTGGTTCAGTTCTGGCGGCGCTCCACAGGCCTCCTGCCCTCTGACTGCTCTCCAAGATGGGAAGTCCTCAACATAGATCTCATTTCCCCAGGCCAGAGCATCACGTTCAAGGCTACAGAGGACCACTCGAAGTGGGCGGTTAGTATCGGCAGCAGCCGCACTGGAAGTGGGACAGCAGGCGGCTGGGTCTGCGTAGGAGACATCAACCGCGACGAGGCGGAGGAAAAAAGAGGTGGGGGTACGGTGTGCCGCCAAGATGCTGCGGTGTGGAAGGCCTATCGCTCAGCCGCCTTGCAGTGCGAGACCTGCAGTGGAGAAGTGCAGACATGCGGAAAATCCGCACAGTATCTCTGATGCAGCTGGGCACAGCAGGAAGAACATCAAAATCAGGGTATTGCAGAATGACTGTAGGTGTCAAACAGGTATGATTCTGAGGTCAAATATTTTTCTATTGCACATAGCATTATGCAGGGTAATTAATTGAAATGCATTTATGATTAGATCCTTACATTTATATAATGTCTTATAACTTCAGCTAAATCAGCTATACATTTGTACCACATCATTAATGCGGTACAGTTTTATGTGTTTTTAAATTGTGTATATATAAATATTTGCTTGGGCTATGATCAAATTAATTTTTTTAATATATGAGAGGAAACATGGGGTATTAGAAGTGTTTAATTTCTTCAGCATTAAAACTGAAATGCAAAAATACAAACTGCTGTTGTTACAACAAACTCTCACCTTTTATTTGATCAAAAATACAGTAAAAACAGTACTATTGTGAAATATTATTTCAATTTAAAATAACTTTTTCTATTTTAATATATTTTAAAATTACTCCAGTCTTCAGTGTCACATGATGCTTCAGAAATCATTCTAATATGCTGATTTGCTGCTCAAGAATTATTATTTCAAAGTTGATAACAGTTGTTCTGCTTTTATATTTTTTTTGTGGAAATGGTGATACATTTTTATATAGATTATAAAGTTCTTTATTTGAAATGGAAATCTTATAATTGAGACATTATAAATGTCTTTACTGTCTTTGTTTAATCAATTTAATGAATACTTGCTGAATTAAAAGAATAAACAAAACTTTTAAACGTTACTGTTTGTGTGTAGTATTATTAGGGGTTCAAGCACTAAAACCTATTGTAATTATTAGAAATGTTGATCAAAGATCAACATTCTGCCATAAAATTAATCAGGCAGACCAAACTGTAAGTCATAGAGATTTGAAACTTTGAGGGATGGTAGTACTCATCCCGTCTACAACATCACCAAGGCTCGCCCCAATCGGCCTCATGATGGCGCTACAGCGATCAAAACATGAAATAGCTCATAACTCTTAAAATGTTAAAGGGATAGTTCACCCAAAAATGAAAATTCTGTCATTAATTACTCACCCTCATGTCGTTCCAAACCCGTAAGACCTTCGTTCATCTTCGGAGCACAAATTAAGATATTTACATATTTACATAGACAGCAATTTAATTAACACTTTCAAGGTCCAGAAAGGTAGTAAAAACATCGTTAAAATAGTCCATGTGACTCCAGTGGTTCAACCTTAATTTAATGAAGCGACGAGAATACTTTTTGTGTGCAAAAAACAAACAAAAAATAACTACTTTATTCAACAATTTCTTCACGTCTGTGTCAGTCAAAAAGATGTAAAATGCTATATTTCTATGGCAAATCATGATATGGCTGAAAATTGTCTTTTTTTGTGTCTGATTTACGTAGAACTTCACGAAATTAGGTGAGCACATGCAACGTATAATTCTAAAGCATACAAACTTTTATGAAAATCGGGCCATAGGTTGTGCTATAACAGTTAAAAAGCTTTAAAAAAAAAAACATATTTCCATAGAAATGACCCGTATTGGCTGTAAATGGACATTTCCATCTCTGATCTAGATGGTTACAGGCTTGCTAAATAAAATAATACCTTTTTATGCATGTGCTTAAAGGCCTTAAAGCAATTGAACCCCGTTAATTGCTGCTTGCGGCTATATTTATTATTAACAATAATATAAAATAATTTTTAACAGTGTTGCTGAAATGACATGCAACATCTAGTTTATAAGTAGTTTTCACATGTAAATGTAATGACACTTTGAATGTATAAATCAGGTCTGAAAGCGGTCAGTTGTATCAAAATTAAAGTTTATTACAAGAATAGGAGGTATGTAGTGCATAAACGTGTCAGAATACAGATCTGACGGTACAGGACTGAAGCCGCAACATGCTTTTCACTGCGCAACACACCGCAATAACATTCACACAAGAGCACCTGATAATAAGGCACTTAACAAACAATTGACCAAAAACGAAGGCTATGATTGGAAAAGAATACTAGCTAATGACTTACTCGCTGTATACTTCCTACTATTTTGTTGAAAGAGTAATTGAAACAGTTGCCATTTTTCCAGGATAAGCAGGAATATGCTACATTGCTGGTATCATCACATTGTACAGTGTTTAATTCAGCATCCACTTATCTTGTAAAATAAAAACTCATATACGGCATATTCTGGCAAATGTAGTAGGTATACAGACTCTATGCAGCAATAGTAAGTGCAGTATGGTAGTATGCTATTCCAAACATAACCAAAGGCTGAAAATAAATGGAGACCCCTCTTCCTTACTGCAAGCTCTCGCATGCCTTCGTTCCCACAGAGACGTCAACAGCATACGAGTCGGAGAGCGCAAGGTTCATCAGGGCACAAACAGCAGAGTTGTTTTTGCTATTCTTGATGATCGTAGCGTTATGCATTTATCGGTACAAAAATAATGTCACAGGCACAGCTTTGTTGCATTTTTTTAAAGGAGTCGATTTGGTTTCGTAGAACAGCCAGAACTGGAGACCTGAAGTTCAACACACTATTGGCTCTGTCCCAAAACCTAGTGAGCTGCCTACATAGGCAGCACTTCAAGGCATTATAGGTGCTCCCCACGCAAAGCCAGTTTCAAAATGTAGGCTGCGTGATTATGCCGCCTTCTAAGGGTACGCGACAACGATGTACTAAAAACTGAAAATTTTTTCCTTTGCATTTTTTTGCATACATACGACAACGTTGTTAAAACGATCCCCGTTCAAATGGATCCTCCAAAATAACTAAAAACGCTGTATTATTCATGCCAGGCCAGTAGTTGGCGATGTTTCTTTGTAAAGAAACACTACGGGCCCTATCATACACCCGGCGCAATGCGGCGCCAGGCAATGCGGTGTTTTTTTGCTAGTTTCAGCCCGACGCAGTTATCATTTTCATGTCCTGCACCATGTTGTTTAAATGGCAAATTAATTTGTGCCCATGGGCCTGCTGGTCTGAAAAAGAGGTGTGTTCAGGTGCATTGTTGGCGCATTGCTATTTTGAGGCAACTGAAATTTGCACAATATTTTTTTTTTGTTATTTAAAGAGCGTGTTAGTAAAATGCGCCTATAGGCGGGTCCACAACGTGCGTACACATTTCTTATTACACACACAGGGATGCGCAGCAGCACACAAACATTTTTAAATATGAAAAATTTAATTGTAGATTAAAAATGTAAAAGATTATTATTGTGTACATAAATATAAAAATGCTTACATGTCATAATGGATAGTCATTGCATGTATCAGAATTAGCCTACCTATTTGCAGTAATGACGAATGAAATTATTTGACCAATGGTGGCAATACACATGTATTTAAACTGACTCATCAGGTTGAGGGTATCTATATTCCGCCACGTAAATAGCGAATCCGCCATGGCGCGAGCGCAACTGGCTTTTAAAGGGAATGGGAGATGAGACTCTGATTGGTTTATTGCACGTTACGCCCAAAACACACCCATTACTCATTAAGAGAATAGGGACAACCCTTTTAGACAACCATTTTTCCCGTCGTTAAACTAGAAAAAGTGGATTCGACCACGCCCTAAGTGCACTTGTGCCATGCGCTTTAGACCATGCGCTTAGATTGGTAAAATAGGGCCCTACGAGCCTATAAACTGAACATGTAATACAAGACGTCACCGTTTTCACAAATTCACGTTTTTGTAGTTTACACAGAGACGAAAATGGTATCGTTTTCATAAACTTGCACTTTGAAACCTGTTTTTTAAAAGTTGCGTTTCTGTTTTCACACCCCAAAACGGTGTTGTTGTGTAAATGAACGGCCAAAACGCATAAAAAGTTTTACGTTATTAGTTGAAAACAATGTTGTGTAAACGGCCCCTAAGACACTTTTTGTCCAATTCTATCCAAGGATCGGCCTAGATCCGGGCCACATCTAGTACATGTGGATTCAACGCATACCAGATGTGGGCCGGATCGGGGCCGACACTATGTTGCTGTCTGGGATGCATGTATTCTTTGTGGAGAGGGCAATCTGAGAATGTGGAAACTATTACAGATACATTTTGTTCAATACTGAGAAATATTGAATAAAAAAAAAAAATAGTATTTTATCCAATATTTTTGTGCTACTGTATATACACTGTTAAAATTTTTGGGGTCCGTACGAGTTTTTAAAAAGTCTCTTATGCTCACCAAGGCTGCATTTATTTGACTAAAAATAGAGATATTATTACAATTTAAAATTTCTATTGTAATATATTTTAATGTGTAATTTATTCATGTGATTACTGTCTTCAGTGTCACATGATCCTTCAGAAATCATTCTAATACGCTGATTTGCTGCTCAAGAAACATTTCTTATTATTGTCAATGTTGAAAACAATGTTGCTGCTTAATATTTTTGTGGAAACTGCGATACGTTTTTTTTTTTTTTTTTTCAGGATTATTTAATGAATAGCAATTTCAAATGAACAGCATTGATTTGAAATAGAAATATTTTGTTACAACGTAAAAGTCTTTACTGTCACTTTTTTATTATCAGTTTAATGCGTCCTTGCTAACTTTAAAAATCTTACTGACCCCAAACATTTGAACAGTAGTGTATTATTATTCTTACTAGATTGTGCTGTTATCTTAGGAACAAGCTAACACAAAACTTTATTGAAATCAACTGTAAAGTCTCCCATGCTCAGAGTAAAGGGTTGCTGCCAATGTAAACAGTTGCAAATGGTCATTATGAGGATCCATTTCAGTTAGTATGCTGCCTTAGATAGTTTTACACAAACTTTTGACTAGGTTTTGGAACAGAGCCTTGATATTACCATAATTAATTCTATTTAAATATATAAAGAGAAAGCACACAGTAAGCAACAATCAGTTTGCATACTTGGTGAGGCCATTGGAGAGTGGCAGTGTTTTTTGCGACTCATCTTCAGGTAGGTGGGTGTTTTTCAGTAGCTTTTTGCCCACACACAGAACAGCTCAGTGTTTGAAATGTTTAGACAGGTGTAAGTACCTTCTGTAAGTGTTTCTTATTATGTTGGGATCTTTTAGCTGCTCTCCCAGTTTGATGTTAATTAATAATGGAGTTTCTTGACTATTATACTGTAACCAATGGGCTTTAGAGGTAGACGGGGGGAGTACTGAAAATGCTGGCATTAGCAAAAGGTACATGATTCTGTCTTGAAATTCATTATGGATTTATGAAATGCAAAAATAGTGCAATGTTTAGCAGTAACTAATATTTTAGAGCCATTTCAACCAAGCTTTCACTCAAATTACTAATATTAGGACTTAAGAAAATGCTTTTTGAGTCAATTCTACACAGTTACGTCACAGAGCGCTGAATGAAATATTTTGTGTCTTTTCTTTTGAAAGTACTTGGACATGAATATCCTGTTTTTCTGTTAAAATAGTGTCCGGACTAGTCTTCTGCCCTTGGCTTTGATTCGTGGGAAGGTTGCGCTGGTTTCGTTGCCAAGAGACGGAGACCCTGCTGGTGTATTTCCCCCTCTTCTCCTTAACAGGAAGTCCACGCTAGCTGAAGACATGGCATAGAAGACGTTTCCTGTGGGAGGTATTATTAGCTCTGTGGAGGAGGAAATGCAAGACAAAGAAATACTTAGACAACCATGAAAAGTAAATGATGTATTTTGCTTAATCAGTTTAAATAATTTTGTTAAAATGTTATGTTTTTTAAATACATTTTTACATTTGTTTAAATAATTTGGATTAAATAATATTAAATTTAAATACAATTAAAAAAAAAAAAAAAGTGTATATATATATATATATATATATATATATGCAAATTCAAAAGTGTGGGGTCAGTAAGATTTTTAAAAATGTTTTTGAAATAAGTCTCTTATGCTCACAGAGGCTGCATTTATTTGATCAAACATACCATAAAAACAGTAATATTGTGAAATATTATTACATTTTAAAATAACTGTTTTCTAATGTAATATATTTTAAAATGTAATTTATTCCTGTGATCAAAGCTGAATTTTCAGCATCATTACTCCACTCTTCTGTGTCACATGATCCTTCAGAAATCATTCTAATTTGC
Source organism: Coreius guichenoti (assembly GCA_039654105.1). NCBI lineage: Eukaryota > Metazoa > Chordata > Actinopteri > Cypriniformes > Gobionidae > Coreius > Coreius guichenoti. The sequence continues at coordinate 7,459,743 of CM077176.1, read as the reverse complement.
TGATTTGGTGCTCAAGAAACATTTATTATTATTATTACTTAATATTCTTGTGGAAAACATGATATTTTTTTTCCATTTATATGAGATAGAAATAGTTTTTGACAATAAATGTCTTTACTGTCACTTTTGATCAACTTAATGTGTCCTTGTTAAATAAAAGTATTAATTTCTTTAAAAAAAAAAATCGTACTGACCCCAAACTTTTGAACAGTAGTGTAGCCTATATATTAATTTATATTTAATTTAAATATTTTATTTGATTGACAGCTGCCTGTTTTTTTTGTTTTGTTTGTTTGTTTGTTTTTTAATCATAATTTCATAATATCATTATGCCCAGAATAATGTTTTCTCATTTTAGAATGTGATTCGAAAAAAATAAACAGCACCATATGACATGAAAAATGTGACATCACCTTTCCCCTCCGGCAGCAGTTGGATCAGCTCGTATTTGGAGGCTTCTTGAGCATTCTGGTTGTGCTTCTCTAATGCAGAACTGATTACAGTGGGTGTTTTATCATTACTAGTGACCTGAGGCAGCACAGAAAAGAAAGTATACATTAGAATAAAGAGCGACAGCATCCATATTAAACAAGAGCTGACATGAAATGCCAAAGATAGTCTGATGTAACACTGGACTACTGCTGTGAAATACAGCAGTTTCAAAGCCCAAAAGTGTGGGAACATTGCTTTTTTACTTTCATTTATTTTCACTTTCATTTGACTTTTGTTTGTTAGACTACCAGAATGCTTCTGTATAAGTTGCCGTCGTGTAAATCCATCCGTATCCTGACGATTCTGATCTCTGGCCCCGCCTCTTTTTTATTATTGGTGGGGTTGTTGCCACAGGAGACAGACCGCCGATGCGATTTGACAGCTGTAGTGGGTGTGGTCAGGACAGAGGGCGTGGCATCATTGGGCGGTGGTGACGAATCAACATCCAGACAGGAAACGGATGGGGATTTCACATGCTGAAATAGAGATAATACAAATTATGACAGTATTCTTAGGAATAGTTCACCTAAAAACAAAAATGATATCATTTGCTCACCCTCATGTCATTCCAAATATAATATTTTGCAAAATTAAGTTTCACTATCTGTTCAATTTTACCTTTTTTTTTTTTTTAGTTTAGCAGTAAAGAGTTTTATGTCTATGGGTTATTTCATCTGTTTTGTTAATAAATATCATGTGTGCTCACATATATTCATAAAGCTCAGACATTCTGCTAAACATCTATTTTTCTGTCCCACTGAAGAAAGAAAGTCTTTCGGGTTTGGAGCTACGCTCATGATGATGACAGAATTTTTATTTTTAGGTGAACTATTTCTGATGTCAAAAGCTAGAATTTTGGTCTTAAAAGGTGATTTTGAGATATAAAAAAGAGCCATATTAAAAAAATGTACGGTGTTCTACACTACCAGTCAAAAATTCTGATTGTTTATCAATAATATTTTCCTCATTTTAGAATAATAGAATAAAATTCATGAAATAACACTAATGAAAGCTAGTAGTCTCATGAAAAAAAATGTAAGGGAAAAAAAACAAAAATCATCTAAGCATAAGCGTTCAGATTAAAAGATTTTTGGATCATGAGAAACATAAATTCAGTCAAATGTGTCTAACCTTTTGTCTGGTAGTGTGACAACAATCATGTAAAGTGCACAGAATAAAAGTTTGTCCTGGATCAATTCAAAAAGCAATTTTAAAATGCTATAAAGAGCCTCTGTGGGCTCTCAAATAAAAGTGCTGATAACACTTTGGAAGCCGGGCTTTTAAAGACCCATTACTGCGAAGTAATCAAAATAAAGCTCTTTATTCGCCCTTACCTTGCAAAGCTTAGAGAGCAGGTGATTGACAGGAGACGGGAAGTCAAATATGCCATCAGCATCCATTGTTGTATTTGCCACAGCTGAGAGAGCACTGTAACGGGAGAACAGAACGATCTTGTCACAAACTGTATTCTGTCGGGAGGCTCTTTGCCATGTGCTGCTTATGACATTGAGTCTTTCTGAATAGACTGTAACCTGGAGTATAAATACAAAACTCAAAATCAGCAGTAGCTTTGAAGTCACACGCTAACTGCAGACGATAAGTGAGTCTTTGTCCTGCTTTAAAACTCATTCGACTCGAGCAGCATCACGGTGCTTAAGAGCTCATGAAAGAAACATTTGTGTGTGCATGTCAGGGACTGAACTTGATCCTCAGAACAGCCTTCAGGACGATTGTCATTTGAATAGTTAGAATGAAAAAAATGAGCCCGGGATTTATTTAGCAAAATAAGAGAAATGCATATGATACTATATATAGTTGTGTTTTCTAAAAATTACCTAAACAAATTTGTTGCATATATGTTCAGCAGAGGAAAAAAAACAAAAACAATTCTGAATGCAAATAATAATATGCAACTACCGTAAACATAACGGTGTATAGCAAATTAAATTTCTTTGGCAATGTCTGTATGTCCAAACAAACTTTACTGTATTTTGGTGTAAATGCATATGTCACTTGTTAGAAGCTAACAGATGGTAACATGGACATTTATATCTCAAAATGTGTATATATTAGTGCTGTCAAATTGATTAATTTGACATCTAACGCATCTAACATAAAATTTTTGTTTATTTAATATATGCGTGTATATATGTTGTGCTCCTCAAACCATTCCTGAACAATTTTTGCTTTGTGGCAGGACGCATTATCCTGCTGAAAGAGGCCACAGCCACCAGGGAATACCGTTTCCATGAAAGGGTGTACATGGTCTGCAACAATGCTTAGGTAGGTGGTACGTGTCAAAGTAACATCCACATGGATGGCAGGTCCCAAGGTTTCCCAGCAGAACATCGCCCAAAGCATCACACTGCCTCCGCTGGCTTGCCTTCTTCCCATAGTGCATCCTGGTGCCATGTGTTCCCCAGGTAAGTGACGCACACGCACCCGGCCATCCACGTGATGTAAAAGAAAACGTGATTCATCAGACCAGGCCACCTTCTTCCATTGCTCTGTGGTCCAGTTCTGATGCTCACGTGCCCACTGTTGGTGCTTTTGGCGGTGGACAGGGGTCAGCATGGGCACCCTGACTGGTCTGTGGCTATGCAGCCCCATACGCATCAAACTGTGATGCATTGTGTATTCTGACCCCTTTCTATCAGAACCAGCATTAACTTCTTGAGCAATTTGAGCTACAGTAGTTCGTCTGTTTGATCGGACCACACGGGCCAGCCTTCGCTTGCCACGTGCATCAATGAGCTTTGGCCGCCCATTACCCTGTCGCCAGTTCACCACTGTTCCTTCCTTGGACCACTTTTGATAGACACTGACCACTGCAGACCAGGAACACCCCACAGGAGCTGCAGTTTTGGAGATGCTCTGACCCAGTCGTCTAGCCATCACAATTTGGTCCTTGTCAAACTTGCTCAAATCCTTACGCTTGCCCATTTTTCCTGCTTCTAACACATCAACTTTGAGGGCAAAATGTTCACTTGCTGCTTAATATATCCCACTCACTAACAGGTGCCGTGATGAAGAGATAATCAGTGTTATTCACTTCACCTGTCAGTGGTCATAATGTTATGCCTGATCGGGGTGTGTGTGTGTGTGTGTGTGTATGTGTATATATATATATATATAATATACATACAGCACAAAATTTTGATTTGATTTTGATTTGAAAACACAAATTTTGGACTTTACAATAACATGCTGTGTGGTTGTTATTGTAGGACATTTGTTGACTGAACATGATGTTCTTACTCTGGACACTGTGTGATGATCACTGTAGGGTTCAGGCCACGCCCAGGACTCGGCTCACCCGGTGCTTCAATCTGATTGGACAGCTTGTAGCTATTAAAAAAAAAACAGATGGGCAACTTATCATATAGCCAATCAGTGTGTATCTGAGATATTCAGCATAGAGTTACAGAAGTATCGCTGACCTTTCCTCTTCACGTAGAGAGGGTACACTGTGATACCACTGAACAAACGTCTCATCCGTTCTGAAAATGCTGTTTTTACATGAGGACTGAAGGAGGCGAATTTGAGCAATAACTTCAAATTCCTAAAATCAAGAGAATGTGATGTTAATAGCTTTTTAACTTTTTTAAACCACAAATGAATGACGATCAAATATATAATGTCCATATACTCACCCGTCGTCTTTTATCAAAGTTAATGAAGCCATTCTGTAAGAGACAGTAAAGTTTGGTTCACATTATGACCTGCTTTGGCTAATGCAACGCTGACTTTTAGTTTTGACACATCTCAATGTCAGATGAGTTTTGACAAACATTGCGAAACCACTGCTATTTTTTTATACCTCACAGCTGGATGTGCTGCTGATACTGATACTGTTTTTTTTTTTCTTCTTTTTTTTGTAGTTCTGTTAATTGTGTTTCATAGCAGGCTGAGAACTATACATCACCTCCAATCTGTCTTTGACTGCAGTGTCCAGCATGGTGAGATCTCTGAGGAAGATGCCCAGGTATGGCACAGTGCCCTGAGCGCACGACTACAAAACAAATACAGCATTCAGGATCAGATTTGTTTCGGTATACATCAAATAATAAACAGTTTATAAATAATAAATTAGATTATAAACAGTACATCACACTGTGATAATAATAAATATATGCGTAGTTTGCATTATATATACACTAGCAAAGTTTGGGGTTGTTAAGGGTTTTTGAAAGGAGTCTCTTCTCTTATGCTCAACAAGGCTGCATGTATTTGATGATAACTTTTTTTTATATTAATATATTTAAAAATGTAATTGATTCCTGTGATGCAAAGCTGAATTTTCAGCATCATTACTCCAGTCTTCAGTGTCACAGATCTTTCAGAAATCATTCTAATTTACTAATTTGCTGCTCAAGAAACATTTATTATCAATGTTGTAAACAGTTGTGCTTCTTATTTTTATTTAAACCGTGATACATTTTTAGGATTGTTTGACTGAATAGAATGTTCAAAAGAACAGCATTTAATTGAAATGAAAATCTTCAAGAAAAATGGACCCCAAGTTTATGATGTCTTGATAAACTTTTGTTATTATTAACTTATATTAATACACACTATATACTTTTATTAGGTAGTTAAAAGCATAACATTTTATATATATATATATATGACAAAAATTATAATAAATATAATAATAAGAGTAAAAATAATATAATATATATGATGGACCCTCTTTTTATTTGTATTTTTGTCAAAAGGAGCCAAATATATATAAGGATGCTTACCCCTGTAAATCTTCTGTTGTTGATTTTAGTGTCATGGTTTGCAAATTTGGAAGTCCCCTCCTGTAGAATAATGTAGAATGTGCATGTGTTATGGAGGCATAAATAATTTAATTAAACTGATTCAGTTTGGTTCCTATGTTTGCAAAATGTCTCTGTATGATGCATTTAAAGCAGGCAGTTTAATGGAGCAGTCATGGCCTAATGGTTAGAGGGTCGGACTGGTAACTCGAAGATTGCGGGTTTGATTCTCAGTACCGGCAGGAAATGACTGAGGTGACCTAACCCCCAATCGCTCCCCGGGCACCACAGCAAAAATGGCTGCCCACTGCTCCGGGTGTGTGTGTCCACGGTTTGCAGTGTGTGTGTGTTAACTACTCAATATTCCTGATGTGTGTGCACTAACTTGGATGGGTTGAATGCAGAGGACAAATTACCATCCCTGGCAATTACATACTTCACATGTCACTTTCACTTAATGTTGTTGAATTACACAAGTTTTGAGATTACTTGTTCTATTCATGTCATCAGTTCCTCCCTTCAGGCCATGCTAAATCGATGCAGTTCTCTACGGCGATGAAGCACAGAACATTGATTGGCCTGATATTTTCCCATCAATGCATCGCCATGCTCTCTAATAACATTAGTGAGAATGCCGTTTTAATTGGCTGCTTTGTGTTGTAGTGTGACTGACCTCTTTGAGTAGCTCGCGGCTCTGGGAGTAGTTGTCTTTCTCTGAGAAGATGTCAGAAAGTTCCTCGTATCTCTTCACAGCTTCTCTGTCAGCGTAAAGGAACAGACTTTAGGTTATTCTGTGCTGCTATTGTTAAAATGTATGCAACATTCTCATGTCTTGTGTTTCGATGCAAACGAGAATTATAACTGTAAACATGACTTTATGGATTAAAGGAATATTCCAGATTAAATACAACAAAAATTTTACCATAGAAAATAATTTGTTAAAACAAGCAAAAAATGCACTTGCAATCTTATGCAGCAAAAAAGGTCACATTTTTGACCATTTTTGTATATTTTAAAATTTATTTTAAACATATCTAAAAATATTTTTGCCATATGGGTAGAAAATCATGTCTTACGTTTCAATGCAAATTGGAATTATAACTGTTAACACGACTTTACTGATTAAAGGAATATTCCAGATTGAATACAACTAAAATGTTACCCTGGAAAATAATTTGTAAAAACAAGCAAAAAATGTGTTTATTGTAATGCACTTACAATCCTATACAGCCAAAAAATGTTACCAAATTATATTTCAAATACACATATTTTCAAATTGAAAATCTATTTTGCTTAAATCTTCAAATGCCAAAATCAATTTTAAAATGTAAAAAAAAGAGGCAAGACAATACATTTACAAATTTACAATCTCAAAATACATTTTGGGTAAATGCAAAATGTATTTTTAATACATCAAATTTTATAAACTAAACCTTTTATAATCTAAAGGGTTTAATTTTATAAACTAAACCCTATATATATATATATTCATTTCAATTTATATCATTATATTATTATATTTATATTTTTATATATTATATTAAATATATAATATATCCATATTAGAAATATTTTGACCAGTTTTTATACATTTTAAAATTTATTTCAAACATATCTAAAAATATTTTTGCCATATGGGTAGAAAATCTATGGGGCAAGTTGTTATGCACACAAATAAATGTTAAATGATATCCCTTAAACGCATACCTGTCTGTCTCCTGCCAGGTCTTTCTCAGTCTGTGGATTGGGTTACTCTGCAGTGCTGACAGAATGGCGTACAGTGAGGAGAAGTTTTTCCTGGTTCTACAGGCCTGTTTGGGAAAAAAAACACACACTCATGTGAGTCATTTATCCTGGCTGATGACATCATCTGTGTCTGAGTTTACAGTTAAACTGCTCTGACTTCTGCAACACTGATCCATTTCTCCAGCAGTCTTGCCCTCTGTTGGCTCTTCAGACCCGTGTTCCACAAGGACGAGGCTGTGACGGCGTTAGTTAAGCGATTAAACTGCTTGATAGTGGCTCTGACCGACCAGCACGCTCCTTCCTGTCCCTTCTTATCTCTCTGAGACCACAGAGACCCCAGACAGTGATAGGGCACCAGCTTCAGAAATAGATCCTTAAGGAAAAACAAAAGGATTTCATTTAAGGATATTACAGACAGGTCTAAGATGTTCAAAGCCCTCAAAAAGTGGGGTAAGCTGTTTTACTCTAAATTATTTTTAAACTAATCACTGGTCTTTTCCACAGATGTAAAGGTAACGTTTGTGAGTGGTATGATCAGACTCACTGTCTCAATCCTGGTCAGCTGTTCTGCGATCACACTGGATGGAAACCCCAGGATGCTGGTGGCATCAAACTCCGAGGGATCAGGAGGAGATGTCACGCCTTTGGTAGGATCTGTAGAAGATCAATACAGTATGAAATGAATATGAAAAATTGGACAATAAATACTACTGTGTCTGTCTAACCTGCAGTCAGAGTTCAAATGTAATGCTTGCTAAGAGGCAAATGTGCTTATAAATGAAAAAAGTAAAGTAAATAAAAAGTTTGGGATCAGAAAGAGTTTTTAATTAAGAAATGAATGCTTTTATTCAGCAAAGATGCATTAAATTTATTAAAAGTGACGGCAAAGACATTTATGCCACAAAATATTTCTATTTCAAATAAATGCTGTTTTTTTTAACTTTCATCAAAGAATGCTGAAAAAAAATGTTGCCACAAAATATGAAGTAGCACAACTGTTTTCAACATTGATAATAATAATAAATATTTCTTGAGCAGCAAACCAGTATATTAGAATGATTTCTGGAGGATCATGTGACACTGAAGACTGGAGTTATGATGCTGAAAATTCAGCTTTGACATCACAGAAATTACATTTAAAAATATATTATAATAGAAATTGTAATATTTCAAAATATTATTGTTTTTACTGTATTATTAATCAAATAAATGCAGCCTTGGTTGGCATAAGAGAACACATTCATCTTACCAACCCAAATTTTTGGCAACTGTTTTATAAGCTTATAAAATGTATTGTTTAAAACTGCAATGTACAGACCAATGAATTTCCATGACATTTGCTGTCCTTTATGGACAGGAATAAAGAACAATTTCTAGCCAGTGAAGAATATTATATTGAAATTGACTAGAAATTTCTAGTCTCTTTTTAGGTTTGTATTAATTTCCATGAATTTTCAATAACAATTTTAAAATTCCATGATTTCCAGGTTTTCCATGAGCATTTGAACCCTGAATATAAAAATGTTAGTCTGAACTAAGTCAACCGAATCTAAGAATTATATACTATATATGTATATAAAATGAAAAGCTCATTATTGACGTCAGCTTACAGCTTTTACTTGAGCATTTTCTCCCCTCATTTCAAAACTCCAGAACTTCATGTAGTAATACATTCCTGTCACCAAAATGAAAATATGAGGTACAAAATCCCTATTCTTGTGACAGGTCGCAACAGGTGGCTTTTACAGAGAGACTGGCAAGCTTGTGATGCTGCAAGTGACACAATAACCTGCACTGTCAGTCACAAACACACACAAAAAAAACCAGTGAAGGATTGCCTTTGTCAAAGAGACAAATATCCTGACCTGAGAGCGAGCCAGACAGCAGTGTTTTCTCACTCAGCTCCTCGGCGATCCTCAGCAGTCGGCCTTTGATTTCCGCCCCTGAGGTGTCCATTGGAAGCAGGGGGGCAATCCGCAGCAGGCAGGAGGGATTGCTCAGAGAGCGGAAATCCTCAGGATAGTCACTCAGCCATGTGCTGAACACCATACACACCGCCCTGAACACAGCAAATGCCAATCAATACTGTAACTTTACTATCACAATACAGTCATAACCGGCTATTATTCATTTCTGTTTATAGCTTGATGTGTTCAGTAGTACATACTTGTTGAACATCTGACGAGTGTTACTTATGCTCTCACCAGGAGGATTTCCCAACCTAGAAAATAGTTCATATGGACATTAAGGGTTAATGTACAGTCAGTTATTACTGAAAATAACTGGTATATTAATAATATACCTATTATTATTATTATTATTATTATCATTATTAATATACCAATTATTGTTTTATTTATTAATTTGTGCAATGTTTTATTTATTTTAACTATTTTATTAAATTATTATTGTAAATTGTGTGATACTGTACAACCCCATTTCCAGAAAAGTTGGGACATTTTGTAAAAAGCAATAATCTGTGATTTTTATTTATTTTCCAATTCTCGTGAACCTTTATTTAACTAACGAAAATACAAAGAAAAGACCATAGACAATTCTCTGATGAAACTTGCCACAAAGTGATGAGCCACAACCCATCTTTGCTTGAAAAAACTGAGATTCTCTTTTTACACCCAATCACGATACCCTCACCTTTTACCAATTCACCTGCGTATTGTGGACTGTTTCAAAACCTTAATCTTCTCTATCCCAACTTTTTTGTAGCGTGTTGCAGCCGTCAAAATCAAAATTTGTTTATATTTACAAAATTACATATTGTGGCTTTAACTGTATTTTCCGCCGCTAGAGGTCGCTTATTCAAAACAAAGGCGTAACTTTTATTATGCCACAGACGACCGTTTCCGCTCATGCGTATGTGGGGTAACGCAGCGCTGTTTTATCATATTACATACATTTGAGTTTGTTGAAAGTTATGTTATAATACTACTCTGTGCATTCACTCAGCGGCTACTATGAGACACTTGTTGCACACTGCAGTAAGCTAAATAGATATTAGTCATGGTAAAACATGGTACTCGCAGTAAATCAAGAAAACGAGATTTAAACAATAAGACTAACTGTTGAGCTATATAACAAGCTATATAATAGTTTTCTGTCGATGAATGTATCCAAACAGTTGCTCACCTGTCTAATAAAACACGTAATATATTAAAGCGTCTTTGGTGTTTCCATAGTTTCTACAAAATAAAACCAGAAAACTAGGGTAACGTGGGTATGATGTCATTGATAGGTGACGCACGGTTCGTGTCCTGGTTAAAATTGCTTATTTCTCTGGATTTAAACATTCTTGGAAACATTTGGGATAATGTACAGTAAGTACACAAGTCAACGAAATATATAACATTGTTCTAGTGGTTGTTGGATATTTTAATCCAAAAATCTTACATATTGTGCCTTTAAGTTGTTCAGTGAAAACATTCGAAATCTTTTCTTTGTACTTTTGTCAGTTAAATAAAGGTTCAAGAGAATGAACAAATCACAGATTATTGAGTTCTAGAAATGGGGTTGTACACAAGGGTGGGGGATATTGCAAGAAAAAAGGTCTCTTGAATATTTTGATGATGATGATCTGTTTGTGTGTGTGTGTGTGTGTGTGTGTGTGTGTGCAATATTAATTGTTGTTGAGATTCAAAATGTTTAATGCAATAAATAAATAAATATTAAGAAGGCATGTCTCCCACACTGTTTTTCGGTCATTGAACACAAAGAATTGCATTTTATGGTTTTCTTTTATCTTTTTTTATCAGTATAACAATATGTAGACTTATTCACATATACTTCTAGGAAAAACATTGAAAACACTGTAATACATAAAAATGCTGTAAAGGGACTTAAGTCAGTGAACATTTTTGAGTGATCATTGATCAATCATTCAAATTAATCAGTTAATTCACTTGAACTGGCTGACAGAGATGAATCTCTATATGTTTATGTCTGCACTATGTTGTTCGGAGACACTGTGTCTCATTTATTCCCCTGCATGCAGTAATGACAATAAAAACACTTGACAAGACATGACTAATTCTGTAAGACATCACGCAATGATCTTAATTTTATGTTTACTGTTTATGTTGCTGAATTTGATTTCACCAATTGTCATTGCAAATGTATCTTCAGTATTTGATATATGAAAGACAATGACTTTATAACTATTACTCTAACTTTACAGGCGCTTTACCTGTCAATCAGGATGTCCAGCACTCTCTGGGTGGAGGTGAAGGTGCGATAGGTGGAGAGGAAGATGGAGATGAAGGAGGAGTCGCCCATGGAGAAGGAATGAAGGAGATGGAGGACCAGCTTTTCCTCTGTCCCTGCTTTGACATGTTGAGAACGGGATGCTGTGGACTGTGAAGAGAGGGGTGAAGACGTCAGGACAGAACTTCTGGAACACACAGCATTGAGCCTTACCCAGGAAGATGGGACTTACCCGTGGGACAGTGGGGGAATCACGCCCTTGTTTCACCACCACAGTGTAGATGATACCGTCTTCCTTCATTTCAGACACAGTGGACTGAACCAGCGAGAGATCAGAGTAAGTCATTTTGATTATATTTTTATTCAAAGCAACTTCCAGTACACAAGATCTTGGGGTTAAGAGCCTTACTCTGGGTCACATTGATAAAAACTCATTGCTCGCTCCTTGCAAGAATTATTTCTCTTGTATAGCCAAACTTTTGATTAAAGGCATAAAGTCTGCTCCAGTTGGCAGTTTATTTTGGCCAAGACTTATCCACTTCACTGAGATGAAAAGTGATCAATCATAATTTTTTGTTTATTTTTTCCTTGCCGTTTTAATCTCCAATAAGTTAATGTAATAACACAGGGTGTCTGCGGGGTTTTAAAAAGTATTAAAATGTAGTAAATCAAATTAGTAAAAATTAAGGCCATTTAAAGGTATTAATTTTTTTGCAAACTACGGTATAAACGGTTTTCTTTCAAATTCCCTCTGCACGCAATAGGATAGCGCTACAACCAACCAGAGCAACAAAGTTTTTTTCGGTCGGCAAAACTGTGGATGAAACATTTTCTATTGGACAAGAGGGTGTAGTTTTATAAATCTCAAACTCTGTTTAATGGTTAGAAACGTCAGGGCTCGACAATAAGGACTGCCCGATGGCCCGGGGGGCCAGTGTGAAAGACTCTCGGGCCAGTTGACGGACCTGTTACTTGCTCGCTCGGGCCAGTGCTGCATCTTAACTGAAGTGGATAATTTTCGAATTTGTAAGTCTTGCCTATTTAAATATTCAAGCGCACATAGACGATAAAGTGCCCGTGTCTCTCAGTTTGGTTCTCGCGCGGCACAGCAACACTAGCTTAAGCGCACCCACGCGTCTCACAGCGCGCTAACATTCACACAAAATTGTCAAAATGCCTGTCTTATCGAGTATCATCGTAAACATAGTCGGTTATATCTTTTAAATGAACGTAAACATGAAATATGCCAGTCACCGCCAGCGTTTTTGTCATTTTCACAAGTTTCATGACCCACAGAATATCTTGTATGAATATGCAATATATCAAAAGAAAGAACAGCTTTATTCTAGCTTCATGCATTATTAATTTTTTTTATCAACACTTGAATGTGGGTAAGTTTTGTGAAAAAAGCAACATGCTGAGAAAAATCACGTTTTTGTCAAAGACTACATCCAGATCAGATTCTGAACGATGATCAAACACAGATGGAGTCCTCGTCCTGGGTCGACATTTCACTCAGTAACATTAGGTAGTTTTAATTTATATGCTGTTTAATGCTGATGATCGCACTATTTTTCATATGCATCTGCTTATGAGATCGTTCGTTTCTGTTTCTTCTTCGCCTGTGTTTTGATCAGGAGATTCTGTACTCGTTCAGGAGATGCGTAATAGCGCCCCCTACCGTATAACAGGAAAACAGGGAAATCCGGAAAATATCCTCAATGCCAGGGAAGCATTTTCTCATAAAATACGAGATAACAAAAGACTGAATAACGTTAATAAGGGTTAATCTATATTTATACAGTGAAGACTATGCAGTGATATTTTACATTTGATTACTATTTCTGTACCTAAAAATCTAGTTTAGACCTACATGAAAAACCTGAAAAGAACTGTTTTTCATTTGTATGTTTGTTCTGTTGTATTTATTTGTTCTGTTGCTCGTAATTCTATTATTTGTTCTTATTTCATTACAGACTGTCTTTAACAATATTTAAAATTTATATGAGTTAGGCTTTTTGGAGTCAACCTTATTTATTAAGGTTACATGGATTCAAAACAACAAAAACAATAACTAGGCCTATTTTATTTTATTTATTACTTTTTTGTGGTGGGGCCAGTAAAAATTTTAACCACTGGCCCGACTGGGCCAGTAGAAAAAATCCTTAGCGTTTAGCCCTGAACGTGTTGCCGTATAAACCTGCAACTCAATGACGTGTTGTTTTTAAAAAATATTGAGAAGGTATTAAAAATGGTATTAAAAGGTATTGAATTTACCTCCAGGATTTCTGTATATACCCTGTAACAAATGTTAATATCCTGTTGTGGAAGAAACATTTTAAATGAATACACAACCGTGTGTAGACTTTGATTTTCTGTTCATCCAAAAGTAAATTATCATTATTGCATACACTACCAGTAAAAAGTTTGGGCTTGGTAAGATTCTTTAATGTTTTTGAAAGAAGTCTCTTAAACTCATATTGTGAATATTATTACGATTTAAAAAAGCTGTTTTCTATTTTTAATATATTTTAAAATGTAATTTATTCCTGTGATCAAAGCTGAATTTTCAGCATCATTACTCCAGTCTTCAGTGTCACATGATCCTTCAGAAATCATTCTAATATGATGATTTGATGCTCAAGAAACATTTCTTAATATTATCAGTTGAAAACAGTTGTGTCTGACATTGGCCACATTTAAAAAACAATGTGAACAGCCAAACAAAAAAAAACCTGTACAGCGATTTATAGATTATCATGACGGAACATGCTAATCGATCCACATCAACTACATATATTCATCAATTAACCATTCAGAAACGTCCTGTTGCATTGTACATGTTGTCACTTCTTCCTGAGTCTCTCCATCATTGTCCGACTCCAGTTCGAACATATATGGCTGAACCCCACTACTGACAGTTTCTGACATTTTCAGTGCGTGAGATTGTCCTGTTTTGTTGTTACCGGTATGCCGGAGCATGAGCTATTGAAGCTCCGCCCTCTTCTTGAAAGCCCATTTGCATTTAAAAGGGACACACAAAAACGGTGCGTTTTTGCTTACCCCCCAAAAGGGCAATTTTAACATACTATAAAAATGATCTGTGGGGTATTTTGAGCTAAGATTTCACATACACACTCTGGGGACATCAGAGACTTATTTTACATCTTCTAAAAAGGGGTATAATAGGTCCCCTTTAAGAGAATAACTTTATGCTGCAGCTGACACAGACCATTAAAAGAAAGCATTTCTGTTAGCAGAAAACGATGTAGTCTTACCAGGTCCAGTGGACAGTACCATGTGGTCTTCATTGGGGATGGATCCCCCTAATAGAACACAGACGGAAAATGTAAGTGCATCGTGTATATTTTGAATAGGGTTGGGTATCGTTTGAATTTTAATGATTCCGATTCCTAATTGTGATTCCAATAAGGTAAAAAAAAAAAAAACTTTGATTTGAAGTCAAAGTCGACTGGGTCAAGTCTTATTGCAAAACATTTAATTATAGCTGTTGTAAATCAACAGGCTAAAGAACACTTGCACAAGGAACTTGTGCCTATGGTTTAAAAATACCATAGCAAAAGCAACTAGCCTAACTAATATAAATTTCAAGCATTATTAAAGACAAGTAAACACTAATTAAAAAAAACTCCAACCATAATTTCGAATGTAAACACTGTTTAGACTGGAAATGCAAACATGTAGCAAAATTAATAATTGAGATTAAACAATTACATGAATTACAGGTGTGAAAACTCTACTGTTTTCTAACAGCTTTCCTGAACACTCCCCACATCTCCCATTGGTTGGACAAGCAGATTGCCCCACCCCAAACTCATGCCATTGTTGAGCTGGTCAGGATGAACTCAAAATGGCTAAATATCAGCCCAGTTATTCAGCTTTGATATTAGATATAGCCAAAGCTCCACTTTCTATCCTAACAATGGCTGCATTTAAAGCAAGGTAAGCATGCACAATGGCAGATGTGTCAGGGTTGACATTTAAACCCTAAACGCTCTAAGGCACCACATTTACATGTTATCTCCAATAAAAACTTAACGTATAAGCTTCATGCAAACTTCTGCCTCAAAATGAGCTGCATACACAACATTAAACTGATGTGTATTCGAATGCTTCTGATTTGCTCAACTCATCTGACAGATTTTCCGACATGAAAAATGCATGAGACGACGGCCAAAAACAAACCCAGCGACAAGCTTATGAGTAAATGTCTGAAACGTCCACATGCTTTACGGAAGACTGAAACACATTGATAACTTTCTATTTGAACACAAATGTAAGATCTTTACTCAAAAAGCAGCTATTTTGCCTGTGCATTAAATGCTAAATTGTTTCAAAGCACACAAGATACTTGAAGAAAAGCCATAACCCAAAGCAAACCAAACATTTAAACATTACCGCAGTTGCAGTTCACTTGCTCAAAATCATTCAGTGTTGTGTGTGCCGCAAATTGAAAAACAACTCAAGGAAAAATGCTACCTTCAACTCAGCAAGTCCAGACAGGCAGAGATTTGCCAACTTCCTGGAAATCCTTAGAGTTTGCCGGAAAACTGCATCTCCTTCAGGCCTTTTCATCTGTTCGATTTGATTTGTTTTTCTGGCTGCTGCTCTTAGAGGGGTGTTGATTTCATTCGGTGAGATTCTTAGTCTATCTGTCTTCCCCGCTCAAATCTCACTCTCTCTGTTATGGAGCCGTTCAAACACACCTGAGCTTGTCGCTAGGCCAACCCCCTCTACACACACACACACACACACACACACACACACACACACACACACATACACGTCACAAGGGCACTCCTGTTACAGACTTGCACCATAATATCTCTCTTCCTCCATTCATTCAAGGGTGAATCACACAAAACTTCTGGGTCATATTTCACCCCAAAATCAACATGTATATTTTCCTTAAAGGGACAGTTCACCCAAAAATGAAAATTTTATCATCACTTACTCACCCTTATGTTGTTCCAAACCTGTATGAGTTTCTTTCTTCTGTTGAGCACAAAAGAAGATATTTTGAAGAATGTTGGTAACCATACAGTTGACGGCACCCATTGACTTCCATAGTATTTTTTTCCCCTACTATACAAGTCAGTAGGTGCCGTCAACTGTTTGAATACCAACGTTCTTTAAAATATCTTCTTTTGTGTTTAACAGAAGAAAGAAACTTCAGGGTGAGTAAATGACAGAATTTTCATTTTTGGGTGAACTGTCCCTTTAATTGAAGTCTATTTTAGGACCATTAAGATTTTATATAAGTTCTTATTTTGATTTTGGGGGGGAAATGAATATCAAAAATATAATATATATAAAATCTTAATGGTTTTTTGCATTGACATTATTTGCATTAATGCATATATATATATATATATATATATAATTATAATGCATTAATGCAAATAATGTCAATGCAAAAAATCTAAATGATCCTAAAAATAGGCTTTCTTTTCTTTATGCAAATATAAGTACTTATTTTGATTTTAGGGGATTTTGATACTTCTCATAAGCTTTATACATGTAGACAAATGCTGATAAACCTGTTTGGCAATGTTTAAAGCAATGAATGAAGTGGGAATAAATAAATACACACGACTGTATTGCTTCAGATTTCAAGACTGGCAAACGTTGCGTCAGATCTACTGCTGTATGTAAAACAGCCATCGTTCTATGCTCGATCTTAAAAGAGATCTTCTTTAAAAAGCAATGCGTGACATGACAAATGCCTGCTAATAAAACACAGGGCAACACCTGTTTATCTAAAAGGGATACTCGGCCAAAAGCACATATTGACATAAAGATGGTGACATGCCATGCAGGTGTAAGCGCTTTGGTTACACTTTATGCAGTCCTGAGAGCGATGTGTTTCGACCTTGCTGATTATAGCCTATTTGCTATATTGTGGTGTTGTTTATATGTAATGAAACAGATGAGTTCCATGTTTCAGAAAGTAAAAATAGCTGTCGCTGTGAGCCACTGCCACAGGTGAACCACAGACATAAAATTATATTAGTCTAAGCTGAACTGAAACTTGGCTAAAACAAATCCCTTGAGATCACTCTTTCTTACTGGGGTAATCTATTTTTTTGTCTTCTCTTTTCTTTTCTGCAATTGTTGTATATAGGTGTTTGATTGAAGAGGTGCTTTAAACATACAGTATGGACTTGAAGAGCCATCTCATTCTAAAACAAATGTAATATAGAAAAGTTTTTTACATTTTCCAAAGAAAGAATGCATGCTAACCTATGCAAAGCTCCCTGCCATAATGTTAATGGTGTTATGTGTGGTTGTCAGGGTGTTGCTATGCAATTGCTAGGGTTTTATGAGTGTTTTTTATTGTTGCTATGCAGTTTCTAGGTGTTGCTCTGAAGTTTGTTAGCTAGCAACAACCATCCAAAATTTATAGCAATCTTCAAAGCAGCATGCAAAAAACCATTCAGAATCTGGGTGGTTGCCAAGACATTGCTATGCAGTTTCTAGGGTGTTTTAAATAGTTTTAGTGTGTTGCTATGCAGTTGTTGGTGTTCTGACAATTATGCTTCTACACTCAGAAACTAGTGCTGTCAATGTAAAATGTATTAATTTGTTATTGATTAATTAATTTTATGAGATTAATTGCATTGCACCTAACATAAAAATTTGTGTTTATAAAATATATGTGTGTGTGTATAATATAATAAATATATATATATATATATATATATATATATATATATATATATATATATATATAATATACACACACGCATATATTTTCAGAACAGAACAGAGAGTTTGGAAACTGTACTATTTTGATTGTTTTTGAAAAAGTCTCGTCTGCTCACCAAGGCTGCTCACCAAAAAAAAGCTGTAATATTGTGAAATATTATTAAAATGTAAAATAACTGTTTTCTATTTGAATATATTTTAAAATGCAATTTATTTCTGTGATTCAAAGCTGAATTTTCAGCATCATTACTCCAGTCTTCAGTGTCACATGATCCTTCAGAAATCATTCTAATATGCCGATTTGCTGCTCAAGAAACTCAATTTTTTTCAGGATTATTTAATGAATAGAAAGTTCAAAAGAACAGAATTTATCTGAAATATAAAGCTTTTGCAACATTATAAATGTCTATACTTATAAGTTCTTTCCCAAAAAAAAAAAAAAAAATTCTTACTGACCCAAAACTTTTGAACGGTAGTACAATGTTAAAAAAGCTTTCTATTTCAGATAAATACTGTTCTTTTGAACTTTCTATTCATCAAAGAATCCTAAATGTTTTACACAACTGTTTTCAACATTGATAATAATCATAAATGTTTCTTGAGCACCAAATCAGCATATTAGAATGATTTCTGAAGGATCATGTGACACTGAAGACTGAAGTAATGATGCTGAAAATTCAGCTTTGCATCACAGGAATAAATTACATTTTAAAATATATTCAAATAGAAAACAGTTATTTTACATTTTAATAATATTTCACAATATTACAGCTTTTTTTGGTATTTTTAATAACATAAAGGCAGCCTTAGTGAGCAGAAGAGACTTCTTTCAAAAACAATCAAAATAGTACAGTTTCCAAACTTTTGACTGGTATATAATACACACACACACACGTATATTTTATAAACACAAATTTTTATGTTAGGTGCAATGCAATTAATCAAATTAATATCAAATCAATAACAAATTAATCAATTTTACATTGACAGCACTAGTCTCTGAGTGTAGAAGCATAATTTTAGTTATCATTCATGTTTGTTGCACAAATGGAATGAGCTGCATGTCAAATTTATTTACTTGTGGTTAGAGGTTTTGGAACATCTGTAATCCCGAGCAATGATAATAGTGATACTTGTCTTAGCAAATACCGCCAACCTAACCATCTACAAAATGCAGTCCTTCTTTGATATATGCAACACAAGGTGCAAAACTTCTTTATTTCAATACCGTTTGCCAATCCCCTCTGAGTCAGGTTTGGAATTAACCTCATCAGGTCATTAACACAGACACATTTACAGTAGCTGTTAATGTCATGTTACGAAATCCACACTTACTCTTAGGTACTTTTGGAAACTTTGAGTTTTGCCTTTAGGTTAAACCAGCTGTGAGTTTCCATGTCTTTTCTCAGCCAGCAGGAAGCGCATTACAACTATGGACAAACACAGGAAACAGGACATGCTGTCATGTCATGCTGCCCTTCCTCCCCCCACACGCTCTTACTCTCTCAGTCAAACACTTTTAGTCTCTGTATTCACAAGCGTTAGCCTCAGGGGAGGGTGAACAAAAAAACCTCTATAGAATTTCCCAAGACAATATCAGCTGCTCTGTGTGTTTACTATCCTCTCTGCTCCTTAGTA
The DNA here is from genome assembly GCA_039654105.1 of Coreius guichenoti. NCBI lineage: Eukaryota > Metazoa > Chordata > Actinopteri > Cypriniformes > Gobionidae > Coreius > Coreius guichenoti. The sequence goes on along the minus strand of CM077176.1, from coordinate 7,440,160 downwards.
GAGGAGATTGGGGTCAATTGTAACAGAAGGCAATTGTAAACAAAAACATTTTTTTCAGTAACTAACAGGTTAGCGTGATGACATGCCACGTTCACAGAGCAGCAGAAAACGGTTGTCAGTCCTGTATTTGAGTCCTTAAAACTGTTAAGTTCACACACAGTACGGTTATTTACGGAAGTGACAACCGCATTCTATAACCGAGCTCACGCCCGTTAAAAGCGCAATAATCCGCTAAAGAGATAATGTTTCCCAGGCTGCTTTCTGTGCGTGTGCTCCGAGATGGGGCGAAACACGCATAAGCAAAGTATACTGTGGGCTTCAGATATGCGCACAAGCGGTCAAATAGCCTACAAACAAATATGCCGAAATGCTGTTTTGGTAAGTATCCTCGTAAACACAGTCGGTTTTGAATGTAAACACTGAGAAAGAGCATGTGTGTAACAGTATATTGGATCCGTGCAGCTCTTAAAGTGACAGCAGCCTAATAAATCTGCTGCAGCCATTAATGTTAATCAAACAACAAAAGACAAAGATAAAATCACTCACTGCTCTTGAATAAATAACTATATTTAATGTATACAGCAGTGTTATTTTACATTTTGATTACTTTATTCAATTTCTGTTGTAGGCTATTACTTACCTGAATGTTAGTACATCTTCCTGAAAAACCTAAAGCACTGTTTATTTAATTTGTATTTTTGCGGATTTTGTTTGTAAGTAGTTTATTTGTTCTTATTGCATTGCTGACTGTTTACTTGTCTTCTGTAACTGTTTTGAGGACTTTTACTTATGTTAATTAACCTAGTATTAGTTTTTGCTGAAGTATCGATCATTGTGAAATTTCACTGACATTTAAAATTACTCATATCATGAAATAATAAGACTTTGATCATATCATCTACCAATAATCATGTTAAATAATCGTGATTTCAATATTGACCAAAATAATCGTGATTATGATTTTTGCCATAATCAAGCAGCCCTACTGCACTCTATAACCAAACTCTCACCTGTACATTTTGAGGACTCGCAACCGCATGAACGGAACTGGACTGGACAACTAGTTGTCTGTCACTTCAGACAGTGTGAGAGAGCCGCTCTGTCTACTGTGTGTTGCAGGCTTTTGTCTGTTGTTTTGCTTTCGGTAACTTACAGAGACGGAGATATGAGCTGTATGTCAACTGGAGGTTTTAGATACCATCACCGTTCTCCACCGGAGCTGTTCACATAAGTTGTGTGTTCTACGCGTGACTCAAATGCTCCGCTCTCCACCCAGATATAAAAGCTGCTGTCATTTAATGAAGATTTGATGGATGAATTGCGGCTTAATTGGACTCTTGTTGTATCAAAAGTGACTTTTCAGTTTTATGGACGTCGCCATTTTGGATATTACTTTGGCCATTGTCGATAGAGAATATGGGCTTGACTCCAATGGCACATTCATATTTTCGAGACGCTACTGTAAGTTGCTGTTTGAACGGGACATTTCGAGACTCACACCTGTAATTAAATGCGGTTGTCAATCCCAAAAACTGGCAGTGTGAATATGATTAGGATTAAGATATCAAGACCGGTTTTAATCATGACTGAGAAGTCAGGGTCAATTATTGTATTTATGAAATAAAAATGACATGACAATATGCAATATGCATTAAATATTATTTCATTAAAATATCTAGTTAAAGACTGAACTTGACTTATCAGCTAGTCAGTATATTTTATTTAAAAGGATTTAGTTTTCAAATCATTATAATGTTGGTGCTGCTTAAAGGGATAGTTCACCCAAAAATGAAAATTCTGTCATTTACTCACCCTTATGTTGTTCCAAACCTGTATGAGTTTCTTTCTTCTGTTGAACACAAAAGAAGATATTTTAAAGAATGTTGGTATTCAAACAGATGACGGTAGCCATTGACTTCCATGGTATTTTTTTTCCTATTATGGAAGTCAATGGCTACCGTCATCTGTTTGAATACCAACGTTCTTTAAAATATCTTCTTTTGTGTTCAACAGAAGAAACTCATAGGTTTGGAACAACATAAGGGTGAGTAAATGACAGAATTTTCATTTTACTACTATCCCTTTAAAGGCTTTCGCTTTAAAAACACATTTATTCCTGACAACTAAAAGAATGCCTTATAAAGGTGGAAAAAAAATGAATGAATATTAATTAGTATAAAGCAATAAGGTCATCCTTAGGACAGGTATATTTGGAGTAGTCTGTGAGTTATGAATGAAAATGTAAAAAAAAAAAAAGCCCCTGTTCTCCCCTGCTAATACGACTACCTCCCAAACATTAAAAACCCTCTATGTCCCTGCCGGCTGCATTCTCACTGAAACGCATCGTAAATACATCACAAGGGAGCTATTTACAGAGACCTATTGTTTCTTCCTCCTCCATGAATACCTCGTCTCGCTCTCTCTTTTATCTCCCCTCTTGTGTTCTCATCTATTACTGCATCGACCAACTTTTCCTGCTAATCGAAATCACACCGTGACTGCCTCTGAGCACTCGCCACTGACGATCACAATGCAGCTTAATGGAAATCAGTCAATCATTTCTGCCCTGTTGTTGAGAGAGGTTTGGTCGATGCAGTGCTGGCATTTTCTGTGTGACACACGGTGCTGCATGTGGCCCACGGTGCACCATTCTGGGGACATAATGAGCGCTCTGTAGACAAACTGGGTCAGATGAGGTTGTTTTTAGCTAAACAATTATCTAGCCCTCCTAGCTCTCCACCCTCAACTTATCTCCCTCCCTTTCTCTTTCTCTCTGTTTTTATGTTACACACACACACACACACACACACACACAAGGAAGTTGCACAGTGATGACTGCAAACACATTTTGACCTACACATATGCATCCTGCCACAGTCATTAAAGAATCAAGAGAGGGCCGGATCTAGTTTCATCCTGTTGAGTCATCTCTGGCCTTGCTTTTGTGTCATCCGAGCAAGTCCCTATCATAGTGGACTTTTTGCATTATTTACCAAAGAGCTGTGAGCTGGTCATGTGACCTGAACAGGAGGGAAGTTACTACAGTGCACTGTATGAGCCAGCGGGGCTTCTGTTTTTAGACCGGGGAAGCCAAGTGTTGAATGAGTTTAGCCTTGGTATAGCAATTTCTAGTCAATACTCAGGATGTTGTGACAACAAAGAAGTCCAGGGCCTTGACCACCATAGACACGGACACATGCTCAATCTTCAGATTAGTGGTTGATCAATATGGGTTTTTCAATGACAGATTCTGGATTTCCTCAATTTGGCTATCCCCAACATAAGTCAATACAATTATATGTACGTTTATTCAGTTATATGAACGTAAAAGCAGAGTTTTTTTTCTACTCTGATATTTAATTATTTGGACGAACTTGATACATACTACAAAAATGCTACATGCCATTAGTTTATCTGATATATATAAAAATATATAACACAAATAATAATAAATAAATAATGATAAATATATACTTTTCTGTTAATAATTTGTATAAGGAATGCTTGATGCGTGAGGCTACAAGTGGTTATTTTTTTGATGATTTAATGATCATGATGATGATGATAATAATAATAATAATAATAATAATAAAAGTAACTTTATTATTATAATAATATAGTAACTTTATAATAACTTTATTTATATATAATTTTGTTTTTATATATATATTGTGTTTATTATATTTGTTATTTATTATTATATAATTATATATAATTGTCATTATTTTATTTACATATATAATTATGTTGTCATTTTATTTGATGATAATAATAATGAAAGAAAAAGTATTGTTTACTTTAATTTGTTTATATATAATTTTGTTTTTATATATATATATATATACTGTTTATTATATTTATTTACTATTATTTATTTATTTATATATATATATATATATATAGAGAGAGAGAGAGAGAGATACTGTGTTTATTATATTTACTATTATTTATTTATATATATATATATATATACACAACGTATATATAATTGTCATTATTTTATTTACATATAAAATTGTTGTCATTGTATTTATTAATAATAATAATTATAATAATACAAGAAAAAACATTGTTTACTTAATTTGTTTATTTATATATATATATATATATAGTTTATGTTATATGTGATGTTTTTATTAATAGTTTATACTCTTTATGTGGGAAGAATGTTCGAAGGCTACATATAGTTATTTTTTTAATAATAAAAATAATAATAATAAAAGTTCTAATGCTTAATTTTTTTATCTTTCTGTTCTATTTTTCTTCTTTTTTTATTTATTGACCCCTTTCTTTCGAATACTCCGCTTTGATGGGCGTGCTGCATTCAAGACTTGGAAGTAAACAGCCACTTCTATTATTGAGTAACAGTTTTGCATATTAAAATAAGTAAGTATTTGGAGTTACCACAGTTATAATTGACAAAAGATGACTTACGGCGGTTTGTTCAAACGGAATTTTTAATGAATGTACCATTGTTTGTCAAACTGTCCTTTTTATAGTCTATTCATAGTTCATCCTTTTCGATAAAATGAAAAACGTATATATTGGCATTTGCAGTGTCGTATTTTTAATAAAATGAAACGTGTTATAAAGTCTTACTGATGACAAAACAGAAGATCTCGCTCACTGAAGCTTTTATTCAGGATTACAGATCAAAACAATAACAAAAGCAGCGTCCGCTACATGCTTTCTTCCGTATCTGATAATCCAACGCATTAACCTTATAAATGACGAAGCAAAGGAAAGAACAGCAAATCACAACTATTCAGTTTGACTGCGGTGCTACAGTATAAATCCTAAGTACATATCAAACGATCTGTAACAGACAAAGCAATAGTGACACATGGTAAAAACACTGTTACTCACACTTGTGTGTGGCGACATTACTGTCGGATCCAGTGTAGTCGTCACTGCATTATCTTTTATTTTCAGTCTCTCTGAAAAGCCTGCGTCAAACTGTCTTGTTTAAAAACGAATCCGCAGTAAAATGAAGCGAAAAAACGAACAGTGTCTTACTGATGCGATCTGACTGGAACTTTGTTAAAAATAAAGTTCATCCACGCTTTCTTAAAGGAGTAGTTCACTTTAAAATAAAAATTACCCCAAGATTTACTCACCCTCAAGTCATCCTAGGTGTATATGACTTTCTTCTTTCTGATGAACACAATCAGAGTTATATTAATAAATATCCTGACGCTTCCACGCTTTATAATGGCAGTGAACAGGGCTCACGAGTTTGAAGCTCAAAAAAGCACATCCATCCATCCATCCATCATAAACATACTCCACACGGCTCCGGGGGGTTAATAAAGGCCTTCTGAAGCGAATCGATGGGGTTTTGTAAGAAAAATATCCATATTTAAAACTTTATAAAGTAAAATATCTAGCTTCTGCCAGACCGTTTATTATGGATGGATGTGCTTTTTTGAGCTTCAAACTCAATGGACCCCGTTCACTGCCATTATAAAGCGCGGAAGCGTCAGGATATTTATTAATACAACTCTGATTGTATTCATCAGAAAGAAGAAAGTCATATACACCTAGGATGGCTTGAGGGTGAGTAAATCATGGGCTAATTTTCATTTTAAAGTGAACTAATCCTTTAATGTTAGGATCATAAGGAAAGCAATGCAAAGATGTTTTTCCACAACTTGGCACTTCAAAATGTCTTGTAATCCTCAGAGGCGTCTCTATCGTTTTGTTGCTGGTAATCCTGTTTGCGTCTCTCTCGTATTTACTACTACATGACATGCGCAAATCAGTAGGCGGGGCTAAAGAGGCAATGATGTAAAAAGTAGGCGTTGATCTTCTGCGGAGGCGGTCTTTCATTGCACTATGACGTAATATTGTGACAAAATCCAAAACAAGTTGTTTTCTGAGCTTGGTTTCAATAAAAGCTGTTTTTGGAGTAACAAGGAAGTTTTGGGTTCTGAAACTTACAGGATGTTTTTATACAGTAGTACAGTGTACTTATATTTGACTTATATGTCAAAAGATCAAGGAAAATTTTATTTCTCAATTCTTGACCCCTTTAATAAAGTGTATAATAAGTGCTCGTGGCTCATTTGAAAGCTCCTTTGATTTTAAGGAAACACTTGATATGTATGTAAGCTACTTGACGTGTAATCTCAAACTCGCCTGCAGCAGCTGACGGTGTATAAACAGAGCATGAGAGAATACCAGGTGGGGTCACAATCAGCTGTGGACGAGAGCTTTTGCTTTAGGCTGATAAGAAGCTCACCACCCCGTAGTACTTCTAAAAAAAACAGCTCAAGCTAAAACAAACACAAAGCAGGTCAATCGGAGAGCACCAGATGAGCGTATTTGAATTTTATTAACTTTCAGCCTGGCCTCTTTATATCACCACAGTTGGTTATGTAATAGATCCCCTTTAAACGTGCATTTTCAGCTTGTTACTGTCTCGTTCAGTCAAACCAAAAGCAGCTTTTCTAAGAACCAACCAAGTGTAGCTTCAGTTTTCTTATGATTATATGTCTCATGAGGATGAGGCATTCAACACTTCAGATGAAAACACTAAGTGAAAGGGTCACAGCTCGGCTGAATATCCTGTTTCAAGTTTTTAATCCACAAGTGAAAGCTGATCTAACACGAAACACCAATGTATTCAGTAAGACAAAACGTATGAACTGTATGATAAATGTGTGCCCTTCTCATAGCCATAGAAACGCTTTATAAGGGTAAGGAAGGAAACCCATTTGTTCTCACTTTGGTAGAAATGGTGTTGTTGTTGTTGTTGTTGGTAGTATCCATGTCCTGTAACTCGTTGATAGTATTCATGTGCTTTAACCAATGTTAAAAATTAACCAGAACTTTAAAATGCAAAAATGCCCTAGAAGGTGACAAAAATGCCCCCTTTTGTGTAAATGTGGATGCAAAAAATACCAGTTATTTAAAATGCACTCTAAAGTTCACACCAATGCCGATAACTATAACGATAAAGATATATGCTGCGCCCGAAATCACATACTGTATAGTACTACATTTGGTTTTGCAACTGTTAAAAAAGTACACTGTTTGGATTTAAAGGGTTAGTTCACCCAAAAATGAAAATTCTGCCACTTTCAAAGTCCAGAAAGGTAGAAAAGACATCGTTAAAATAGTCCATGTGACTACAGTGGTTCAACCTTAATTTTATGAAGCGACGAGGATACTTTTTGTGTGCAAAAAACAAACAAAATAACGACTTTATTCAAAAAGTATCCTCGACGGTTCATAAAATTAAGGTTCAACCACTGTAGTCACATGGACTATTTTAACAACGTTTTTAATACCTTTCTGGGCCTTGAAAGTGGTAATTAAATTGCTGTCTATGGAGGGGTCAGAGAGCTCTCGGATTTCATCAAAAATATCTTCATTTGTGTTAATTAATGACAGAATTTTCATTTATGGGTGAACTAACCCTTTAGGCAAATGCTTACGAGTCTATGATTGGATCATTATTGCAGTGATTTATTATGTTTCTAGCATGTTTTATGTTTGGCAACAGTTCTTCTAACCCTAATTGATGGAGAATTCTAACCCAAAAATGTATGCACCTCTTGATGGAAATTACATCACAACATTTATTTCCATCAAGAGGTGCATAAATTTTTGGTCCAGATCTTGTATTGACAATGCAAGAGTCCAGCACTCTGTAAAGTCTCCTCCAGCACATTCCAAAGACTTTCAATGAATTTAAGGTCTGGACTAAGAGGTGCCAATTCATGTGTGAAAATGATTCTTCATGCTCCCTTCCAACCATTCTTTCACAATTTGAGCCTGATGAATCTTGACATTGTCATCCTGGAATATGGAATATGATGTGTCTTCCTACATGGTTGTTTAAGAAATGAAAAGCTACACACTCCATCAATTAGGGTTAGAAGAACTGTTGCCAAACATATAACATGCTTTATAACATGCATACAACTATACATTGAGATATCACCAAGATATCGCCATACAAAAATGCGACGATATGTATCGTTGTTGTAAACGATATGATTCGTGATATAGTTTGTTTTATCCAAGGCTCAGCTTACTGTATTTATAATGTATAATTCACCCATAAATGTAAATTCTGTCATCATGTACTCACCCTCATGTCGTTGCAAACCTATAAGATTTTCGTTTAACTTCCAGACACAAATCAAGATATTTTTAATGAACCTGAGTTTAAAGTCCATTCCTCTAAAACTACAAAAAATGTCATAAAGGCATCGTAAAAAAGCCACTGAGTGGTCTAATCCGAATCCAAGTCTTCTGAAGAGACAGGATGGCTTTATATGATGAACAGACCTTCAAATGCTTGCGAGACGCGTAAAAAACAACATAAGAGTGAGTAAATGCAGAATTAAAATTTTTGTATGAACTAACCATTTACAGTTTGGGAATAGTCATTTTGACACACTTTCTTGCGATTACACCTGTGACTGATTGAATTGATCTGAAACACGCACTGGAACGGCACTCCTCAAAGTGAAAGCGCAAACATCATTTAAATCACCATATCACATTTAGTTTTTGTAGTATGATTATTCAAAGCATTTTAGATGGTTTATTATTATATGTATAGTGCATTAATAGCGAGCACTGTGCACGTGGCTTGTCTGTGTAAGAGATCCAATGAAGACCCATTGAAAGCGTGAGGACTGCGTTACTACATTAAAAGACTATATATAATGTTGAATATAATGTATAATAATGCAATGGGGGAATATTTGTGGGTCCTGATGATAATAATACAATAATAATATTACTTCAATAATAATAAAAAAGTAAAAATAATAAAACCTCTCTTCTTTATTTTGACTTAAAATATCTCAATAAGTATCGTATCGTGAGTTCAGTATCGCGATTTGTATCGAATCGTGACACAAGTGTATCGTTACACCCCTAGTCATCCGGCTACTTTTCGCCTACTGTTTACTACTACTAATACTACTCGGCTAACATACTGTTTTTTGCCTACTTTATAGTACGGAAGTAGGCATATTCAGACGCAGCGATAGTTTAAAAAAAAAACATTGCCTACCTTACCTTTAATATTTTTGAGGAAACCGTGATAAATTTTTTTCAGGATTCTTTGATGCATAGAAAGTTCCAAAGAACAGCATTTGTGTGAAAATGAATTTTTAAACATTATAAATTTTTAAACATTATAAATTTTTTAACGGTCACATCCTTGCTGACTTAAAGTATTAATTTCTTACTGACCCCAAGCTTTTTTTTTTAACTTTTTTCATTTATAAGCACATTTGCCTCTTAGTATGCGTTGTTTTTACATTCTGACAACAGGTTAGATTAACACAGCAGTACTTATTGTCCATATATTTTTTTACATTTTCCTGCATTGATCTCCTACAGATCCTACTAAAGGTGTGATATCTCCTCCTGATCCCTCATTATATTATATTAATTATGATAAGGAGTGAACATCATTGCCATCTTACCTGTGTGTGATCTGCGTCCCTGTTTTCATTCTCCTTCCACAGCTGATCCGGATATCCGTCGACCTCTGGCTGTAGGGGTCGATATCCAATGAGAGGCACCTCTCTCGGACCCACTCCAGGCAGCTCGACTCCAGATGTTTTCATACTACGGGGGAGCATGATGGTGCTGCTGGCCCATAAAAAACAAACTGAGGAGGCAACAGGGAGTCATTCGCCCTGGTAGATCATTTGTTTTCATCATTTACATTTCCCTTTGCCAAGAGACAACTTCACATTTGAATGCAGGCCCCTCCCTTGCCTTGTCTCTTTTCCCTCACTGGTATTTATATTAGCCTGCGGATAGAGATCTCTTTCAGGAAGAGAAGGATGGAAAGAGCCCAGCTCACCAACAAAACTCAGTGCCATTACGTACAACAATAACCAAAATCTCCAAGATCTTTTAAGCAAGTGCAAGTTCATAAACATGACACATTTTTAAATGGGTAACTGCTCTTTTGAATGCATTAATTCACTAGTCAGGGATAAACATGTATTAGCGTGCAAAACAAGACTGAATTAGGTCAAACCTAACAGGAAAATAAAGCTTTCTTTCATCTGACCCTAACCCTGCGTAATGCACTCAGCTTAACTGCGTTATTTCAGTTTACTGAATCTAACAGGGAAGTACCTAAGGACAGAATTTCATAAAATGTTATTTAATGTCAGCGATGTCAAAGTACGTCTCGCACAGGACCCGCACGCTTGTATTAATGACTTTTCTCACGTGAACTTACAGTTTGCAACAGCCCTCATACAGGACAGCACATCCCCTCTCTACATTCGTCTGCGCGATCACACCGAAGCGCACAAATACCTGTTAGGAGAGCAATATCACGTCCATCCGCCCCTGCGTGTAGATTCCTCGGAAGTCAGAGTTTCTGTCCCTCCATATCTCTCCCCTCCTGCTTCGCTTGTCAACGCTTATCGGCCCGATGCAGGCGGCGAGCTGAGCGTGTTGGTGAGGTCTGCGCTGGTGACGCGCGAGCGGCGCGTTGGGCGCAGTTCCTGCTGTTACTCCAGCTCGTGTGGTCATTGGCTGGACGCACTGATGAGGAGCGGTGCCCGGTAAATTCAGAGCGGCAGCGTCGCTGGTTTCTACACACCGGACGCATCGCGACAGAACTAGCTTGATAAATGAAGCACTGGAAGCCCCCGATGCTATTTTAAGACGCGCTGCAGTTATTCCACTTCATGAACTTTTCTTAACCAAATATTTTATATTTTATTTAATTTTGCTGCTACTCCCGCCACTTTATTTCCCTCATTCATGTTATTTTTTGCAATTACTTTTATTTTATTTTATTTTCATTTTATGTTGCACTGCTACTCTATCCACTCTATCCTCTCAACCATTTGAATAAAAATATTTTATTTTTAAATATAAATAATATTTAATATTTATTTTTTGCTATTCTTTTTTTTAATTTTTTAATTGTATTTTATTTTGCTGCTACTCCAGCCATTTTTCCCTTTCATCTGAAATAAAATTAATTTTATTTTTAAAATATCATTTATTTTATTTATTTTATATTTTATTTTATTATTTTGCTGCTTTACTCCAGTCACTTTATATCCCTCATTCATGTAATTTTTTTGCAGTTACTTTTATTTTATTTTATTTTATTATTTCATTTTACATTGCACTGCTACTCTATCCACTCTATCCTCTCAACCATTTGAATAAAAATATTTTATTTTTAAATATAATTTATTTTTTGCTATTCTTTTTTTAATTTTATTTTATTTTGCTGCTACTCCAGCCATTTTTCCTTCATTCATCTGAAATAAAATAATTGTATTTTTAAAATATCTTTTATTTATTTGTTTGTTTGTTTGTATGTATGTGTTTTTGTTTATTTATATTTTTGCTGCTTTACTCCAGC